>BPLQ01004446.1:352500-650325 GCA_021605075.1 Caerostris darwini
TTAGTACAAGTGAGTAAAAACCAGTATAACATTATAACAACCAGCCTAAAATGGTGGAGCATATTGTGAAACAGCATATCGCTTTCTTAAACATAGGGATCTAAGTGTCCTTGGGTACAAAATTAGCATCTTTTCTTCCAGGATACTCTCAGCTCACTTTCCACCAATAATCTAACTCCTCAAGCCACGATAAATAATACAGGGTGTTCAGACAATACCGCATAAACAGCATAGGACGGGAATCCTTGCTCGGAATACATTAAATTTGCCGAAGAAACTACACTTCTACGAAATAATTTTCGAGAAAAGTTGGAAAGAAAAGTATAACATTGCATTTTGTGCATGGACAAAAAGTTTTGATACAAATAGAAACAGCAGAGATTGTGTATTACATGGTATTTATATAGGAAGGTTCTCAAAAAGGCCATTGTTCATATCAAAGCATGGCTGTGCATGTTGTGCGGTGGCTAACAGTACACGGTCCAGCAGCCTTGTATCACAAAAATGAAGGCAGTATACGGAGGATTATTTCAATGTGACCCTAGGAAAAAGTTCAAAGGAACCAGATTTGTTAATCGTGACTGCAACACAACGGGATTTTGTCATCCAATTCGTCTTTGAAATTGCGTGTAGAATGACAGCATGATAGATCGAGAGGTATACTTCCTCAAAGTCTGTAATGCATTGCCATTTCATAGACCATAGATAAAGTACATATAATATTCACGAACAGAATAACCATCACTACGAAAAGATGGCCGATAATTTCAAGCAATGTGAACCCAATGATGGCTGTTTAATCACATAACAGACAAGCATCTATCACCTATCACTTTTTAAAATGTTTTCGCAATCATATGGTTATAATTTTTATTTCCTTAAATATTTTTGTTTTTTCATACTTTCTGCAGTTACATATGATTCCAACAAATCTTATTATCCTAGCAATCGATATGATGTCATACTTTTTCTTTGGAACTTTGCTGGAAAACTTTACTTCGTAAAGGTCTGATTCCTTGGGTAACTTTTATGTACTACTTCGAGCACGAATTTTCCGAATACCATGTATATGAATTGCATATGATGATGATGAAATGTTAAATAATATATGATTTATAATGATAAATTATGTGTAATTAATAAATGACATCAATTAAAGTCAAAAATCAATTATGATTCAATAACAAAGCAGCTCATCAAGATATGATGGGCTAGAAGTATACATAATTTACTATTTTAAGAAAATTAGTGGAAAACATTTATCTACTATGACAATTTTTCACTTGAGGAATTTTTTGTATGACTCACTGCAGAAGAATACAAGAATATGATAAAAAAAAATTTTTCTTCTTTTTTTCAGAAATTAAATTTTGCACTACAATTTAATTAATACCGTGTGCCTCTGTAATGCCAAGACTATTTAACTTAATGCATAATAGATCTCTACCTAAAGTGCAACACTGGTCAGGAAGTTCTGCATTAATATATAATATTTCCAATTCTATAACATTAAAATTCAAAATAATATTTTGTTATGATGGCTTCGATACCAAAGAATGCTAGAATCTGAAAAAAATCTCCTCTTTCCATTAAGTTCTATATTTACGTGCTAGTTTAACTAGCTCACAATGTGTCCCATTAGCGTCAAGCGCCGTCTTTAGCTTAATGCATTACATATCTCTGCTTTCTTATTGATTCGATCATCGGAAACGACAAGTGTGTTAAAATTTTCATGTGACAGAATTGCTGGACCGCATGTAGTCTCCAATTGAGTCAATCGGAAAACTGTTGGGCTCAAGTAGCTATTATCTACGCATGATTCATTTTCGTTTATGCATGAGTAATGAAATCATTCCGGATGAGGGGACGCAATTCCACTGCTTCATTATTTATAGCTCCCCAATAAAGTTCTTTTATGGCATTCCCACTTTTTTTCCGTATTTTTCAGTGGGGAAATGCGTGCGTTTCGAAAAGTAGGGAAATTCGGTTTTATATTTTTCAGTAACATTTTTCTATTACTTTACTGGTTAGTATATGCTAGGGATGACGGGAAAGTAATATTTTTAAATAATTTGAAAATGTGTACTGTACAAAATGTTAAACTTAAATGTAAATTGAATTCTCTAGTTTAATTAGCGTAAAATCAGTTAGGGTACAAAAATATTTTTCAATTTCTTGTTTCAGATTTTACGTAACAAGACATTATAATGGGTGTCAGATAACGTGTAGGCAAACCTTATTTTGATTTACAAAAGTCGAATTACAGTCACTACTTTGAATAAAGAGTAGACTTGGTATTGTTTTCGATGGATAATTTTACATTGGATTGTATGGGTGATGTATTCCAGATTTTCTTCAGTTCGACAAAGCAGGATTCCTTCTTTGGGCAGTTATTCTTGAAATGCCTTCTGAAAAGCATTATTCCTTTTCCTTTTGACCCTCTAGGGAACAACATCGACTCGCAGGACATAGTGTCGCAGGACATTACAAAAATTTCAAATGTTTTAAAGGGTTATTCGACAAAAACGTGAAGAAGAGCAAGTTTCTCGTATTGAAAAAAAAATAATATTGCATAAAAGCTGAGTGTTGAGAAAATTTATGCAATAAAAATAATTTAAACTGTATTTCATTTGCGTGCCAGTTTTAAAAGAATTAAGATAAACTTTATTTTGAAATTTATCAAATCACATTCAGAATTTTAAAATATTATCTTTATGATGATAATTAATTAAAATAATACAATGGTAATAAAATTGCATGTATTTAATTTCATGCAAATTAAAAAAAACCCACTAAAGCTTAATTTGAGAAAAAACGTGAATTTTCAAAAAAATAATAATAAATAAATAAGTAAAGTTTATTTTGCTTGCTTTAAATTCACTTAATTAAACGCTTTCATTTTTTTAATGAAAATATTATTATTTGTATAATTCATTAGTTTATCATTTAATAAACTGCATATTACATAATTTTTAATAAATTAAATTGAATAAATATTTTTAATTTATTCATCAATAATATTAAAGTAAACAAAATAGTATTTTAAAATATGAATTCCTCCTCATCAATTACTATATCACAATTTTATTTCAATTTCATTTAGCTTTAATGTTAAAATATCTTTTAATCAATAATCTTATTAATCTTTTAATATCTTTTTAATCAATTAGCTCATAATTAATAAAAATTTACAAAAAATAACGTTAATTACGTTTAATACAAAAATGTTTTTAATTATTTTTGTGATATAGTTTTTCTCTTTTTGTTTACTTTAATATTCATTTAAAATAAATAAACTTTGATCAAAATATTTATGTAGAAATAATCAAACGCCTTTTTATTAAAGATATCAATCTTCTATACCATTAAAGTAAATCTATATTTTAAGAAAAAAAAATCACTAAAATAGTTTTTTTAAGTAATAAATTCCTTAAACAGAATAAGCAGTCTTGTAAAAAAATTTCAAAAACCTATTTGTGCATCTTAATATTATATATAAGAAGTGAATACTGTCACATGCATTTAGTTTGGATTCGTAAAAGACGATTTTGAAAAATGGAGCTTTGCATTTAAACTATTTGGCAAATATCCCATATGATATATAAAAAATATTTCTATGCATGATAAGAAATTTTTTTCAGGGAAAACCAATTTCTTGTTAAGTTTGCTCTTTAAATAAGGAGATCGGACACTTTTAACAGGTTTTGATAAAAACCTGTCGCTCTTGCATTCCGTTCTACAGGTATTTCTGAAAGCATTGTTGATGTTATTTTTTTTTTCATTCCATTTACGTGTAAATGCTTTTTTTTCAAAGACCGAATCTTGAAGATTATGAGAATAGGTTTCCTTTCGGAAATTTAAAATCTCCTTAAAATGCGCTGGTTCATCTTAAATGCAACATCTGCACTGCGATATCTTTCTTCCATTTGCGAAACGTGTAAATTCGTGTTAAATCCGTCAAGTTATAGATTCGTGCTCAGCGTGCTTATAAGCCCTTTGCTGTTATTGGAAAAGCTATGCATGTTATATAGGGGGAGAGGAAGGGATGTACACCAGCTTAGAGATACGAGCATTTCTGAGGGAATAAAAAAATAAAAGCATATATTTATATTTATGATGGCTTACGTTAGATGGAAAAAAAATCATGGTTTTCATTTTTGAAAGCGTATACGTAACAGAAAAAATAATGGAAATTTTGTCATAATGGAAATTCTATTGCATCACAATAGGACAATTCCGTAGCTTTGATAATATACAAATAATTAATTTTCTATTTACAGAATCTCTTAAATAAATCTTTTAATTTCAAAACATAAACTAATTTAGAAAGTTTACATGACTTTAAATGGAATTTATAATCGTGGCTACTGAACTGAAGGAACAATCAGCATGTGTGTCTCCGGGTTAGAATAGCCCCACTGTAGCCCATGCATGTCATAAAAAAAAATAATAATAAAAAATGGGTACCAAATGACTAAAATGAGTACTCAGTGCTCGGGGGTACAACCGGGTGAGTAAAATCAGACTTCTCCCTTTGGGTGCCCTGTGTCTTTGTGCCGCAAAGTCGAGGACAAAAAGAAGCTGCATTTTGATCAAACGGGTTCATGGACTTGGTCTAGATGTTGCTATCGACCAAGTGGGACAAAAAACAACAACACATCTAATACTTCTCGTGTCTATACTGGGTAAAGGCAAGGTATGGGGTTTGAAGTAGAGTATGTGAACTCTTAGGGTCTGAAGTAGAGTATAAGTTTGGGTAGAGCATGCAAACTCTTCCACACTCTTAGTATGTTTTCCAAATTGTGGTGGCCCCAAGCAGCAACACTGATCCATCAAACAGTTGTCATTGTGTGCATGTTGTCCAATAACAACAGACATACTAAAATTTTTTGCAGAATAATACAAATTATTAAAATATCTTGAATAGTGTTTAAAATTCAAAAATCTTAAATCTGAATAATTTTGTGAAGAAGTGATCTCAGTATTAAAGTAATAAACTAATAAGCATGTTCACATAAAAAGCATATATCATTAAATTAGAAATGCCTTTACCTGAGAACTTGAGTAGATATCAGCTCTTTCTAATCTTAGTAAATTTAATTGTTACTAATTATTTAAAAATTGATTAACTTTGAAGGAATATATTTGTTTCATATACATAACATATTATTTTAATATTTACTATGAAGATATACATTATAATAATATTTGAGCATTTACTATGATATAATACAATGTACATTAAATTATTATTATATATTTTTAGTATATTTACTGTGAAATTTGTATTTCTGTGAAAATTTACTATCAAACAAAAATGTTTTCAATGGAAGAAGGTACATTAACCTCTAAATAACTTTACCCTATTTTATTAATAAATAAATTACAGATTGCTTATTTTCTTTAATTTTTTGAGGTCTACTTATTAACAGAGGCTTCGAATCTGGCAACTAAACAATAATAATGTTCTTCGAGTTCGCACAACTCGATTGGATTCTTTCATTTTATCTGATTACGAACGAAAAAATAGTTTCTTTCAAAATATCTTAAAAGATTAAAAGGAGCAGCTAAATTTTTTTTAATCTGCAGATATTTCAGAATAAGTGTCATAGTCAATCCTAATAGAAATATCAACAGGATTCTCGGTATCACTATATTCCAAATCAGATTAGTTTCTAATAGAATCTCCAATTTGTCGTTGTGTGAAATAAGCGCGATGTTATCTGTTAAGGTCCCCTGACATTGAAAGCCTTTTTATGAGAAAGAAGTCATCTATCTGCCACCAATCAATTATGTCCAATGTTTCAGCCTGAAACTATTGTGAATGGTTCAACAATCCGCTGGAAAAAATACACAGAACAAAAAATAATAAGTAAATAAATCCAATATTATGGCATGCGGTAAGTGACCTTGGATAACTAATAAGGACGGTATTAAAATAACAATAATCATTATCTACCATGAAGGATAAAAGAGTATTCCGAAAAATGTGGTATTTTCTAAGATTGAAAAGCATTATTCGTTTTTTGTACTATTCACATATTATGCGGAATGTTATGCATAAATATAGAACAGCTTTTCAGTCTTATTTCCTTTTTTTATTCGCTTTCAAGAGTTAAATCATTCTCAAGCTCTTCGTCACATTGTAGAGAGCTATATATAAAAGACGTCTGTAATTTACAGATCTTTTAAGTCCAATATACAAATAAAATAAGTAAAACTACTTTATGGAGTAGTGTCATTTTTTACCATTTGTGAAAATCGAAATTTTTTCCGTAGAATTCAAATACAATTACAAGCGAACCAAAAAATAGTGTTTTCCAAATATTTGATGCAAATTAATTTTTGAATTCTTAATCAGGATATAAACACTCCATCTGAAAGTACATGATTTCGGCTGATAAAAAATTGTGGCTAATCCTAATACTTTTGTTACATCTTTATATGCAAGATTTTTGGAATATTTTGTGAAGAAATAAAACATGATAATCAAAAATTGTTTACACTAATTATCACAAATATTTTTAATTAATTACATAATTTAGGAATAACATTTTTTAAAACAGTTTTTACATAATCATTATAGAGCATGACGAAAACTAAATGTATGTATATATATATGTGTGTGTATGTTATTGGCATGGAGATTTAAATTTTATTTACAGACATTTTATTAATTTATTTTAAACATTCCTAAAAACTCATCATATCAGACGCCAATAATTTTTCCTTTTATTTATTTTTTTTTGTTATCATTCTTGCCATAGCTTTCATTGCCTTAATGGCATACATTTATCCCAAGGACAGAATGTTAAAAAAATATCTGCTTTCATAAATTACTGGGTAAATAAAAACGAAATTTGAGACACATACGCCATACATACGCCCTTTAAAGTCAATTTATTCTGGAACATGATAAGAGTATTTCATGTTAAGGAACATTATGGCAAATGGCATTAATATAAAAAACAATATGACAATTCACTTCCTCTTCCTAAAAATTCAACGGAAACAAAGCTATTTTAGGGGATTGAAATTTTATCTCTTTCCGCTAATTAACAACAACAAAACAACACAAGGTCACAGACTGCGCTGTTTACAGTTCCTTAATTGCTTCAGTGATAGCATTAAATGTTATAACGTAGTGATGTTTGTTGTTAGTAGTTGATTGATCTTTTTTTTATTTCTAGAATCAATCAATGTTGAAAAATGTGGGTTCAAGTATTGATATCAATTAAGTATTACAAAGTTAGGTTGTTTTAAATTCTGGAATCATTCAAGTGTTGAAAAGTTTTAGTGATAAAATACTGCACAATATCTTTTTGTTCCTAACCTTTGAAAAAAGGTCGATTTAATCTACAAATTTATTTTGAATAAATATGTGAATACTTTACTGACTTGGGTGCGCAGATCTACCTCCCCGTGGTGCACCTGGTAACACTTTTTAGTGGCTAAAAGGTCTGCAACTTGGCATTATTGTTAGATTCATGAAGTCTGTTTCAGCATGTTTTGTTGTTGTATGTTTTTTTTTTTTTTTTGTTCTTTTTTGCTGTAACTGTTCATAATCTGCCATTGGAAATAAATAAATAAAAAAAAATACTTTACTGAAAAATAGGTTTTTGAGATATTCATAATTTTAAAAAAATATATTATTTTAATTTATCAGATGATTCGTATTATCAAGAAACATCTTAAATTGGGCTTAATTAAAGCGCAATATTTTATTTGCAAAACTATTATAGCAAGTAAAGTTTATGAAACTGATTTGAACGAAGGGAATTTTTTTTACCATAATAGTATTGATTACTATTTTTATCATAATACGATTAATTTTTTAATCATACACCACACAACAGAAATAATAATTCGCATAATTAATTTACAAGTTTTCAAATCATTATCTTTTAATAAACATTCAAATGTCTGAATAAATACAAATTCAAAAGCGAATCAACACAGAAAATTTTAATTTCATAAAATGTAATGGATACAACAAGTATGTACACTGAAAATTATAAAGTTTTCACAAGAAATTTATTAAATTTTTCTTACATAAATTAAAAAGTTACTATTAATCTACCAAATATTGATTATCTGAAAGAGCCAGTGAACACATTTATGACCATGTTTTGAAAATGTCATTGCATATTCGTGTTCAAAAATACTCATATTTATATCAGAACGAAAACACAAAATGCTGTTTATCCAAAAGTGATAGATTCTTAATGCTGCGTTTAGGATTAATGATGACGTTTGTAGTTATGGATAAATCATGAATAAGGATCAGAACTATTTCCAAAGGAACAGATAAAGACGTATGAATATATTCAATACTCTTATAGTTAAAGAGGAAAAGAAGTTGTGTTTCTAACAGTTATATATTTCTATTTTTCTGAACTAGAAACTACAATTTCGAATTGACCTATTAATAAATTTCTGACGAAGCTATCAGATTTTTGAAATTATATATATATATTGATAGATAGATATATATGTGAGTGTTATATATAGAGAGCGGTTCATAAAGTTATATCTTAACATTTTATACTTACACATTTACACATTTTTTCACAACTTACACATTTTTTTTTTAAATTTATAATTGTGATTTTATTTGGAAGTTATAGCGAAAACAATAATTTTGGAAGTACAATAAATTCGTAGTTAGTTAAAAAATGTCATATTCTTAAATGTTTTTCACAAAAATTTATATTAACAATATAGATTTGCAATTTAGGCATTAATATTTTCATTTATTATTAAATGCACATTACAAAATCATTTACATTGAAAAAAAAATTAAAATTAAACTGGATAATCTTTAATATATCAATGAAATGCAAATGTCTTTTAACTGTCAATAATTTTTGATCGAAATACTACACTTAAAATTCAGACAATAAAGTATAGTTAACTAATTTTGTAACAAAATCCTGAATTAATTCTTGTATGAATTATATCTTAATACTAATATTGAAATTTACTTTTAGTCCAATAATTATTAAAATAAGATATTTCAAATACATGACACAATGTTTTCCTGATAGCATAAGATGAATATTTCGCTGTGACTATGTTAACATATTATATATAATTCAATTTCAAAGTCATATATTCAATGCACTATTATTTTGCAATTAATATATGAAAAACATTTGACAGTAAAAATTAAATATAACTATAATAATATAAAGTATCTGAGAAAGTTTTGATAATCAAAAGGCTTTGGAAAAATATTTCTATGAAATACATTTAAATTAAAAAATAGTTTTCTGCTCCAATATGCATATCTGCTACACAAGAGTTTAAGAAATATATTGATTGAAAGCTACTGCCATGATTTTGTAAAATAAATTTGTTTTGATCTTTACAGTATTAAGTATATTAAAATGACTTCTCTTACAAAAAAATAAATAAAAATAAAATAAAAACAAAGATGTGTGTATTGCAATAAAAATATTTTTTTCAGTCTTCCATATTTTAAAGTCTTCATTTGATATCCTTAAAACACTTAAATTCAAGAAAGTCTTAAACAAATATCATATAAGTAAGTTTTATAACCTCGCAAGATGGAATTGACTACAGCATCCTATAATACAGTCATTAAAATGAGCAAATATTTTCCTTATTCGTATTAGTAGTAGTATTATAATTCGATTATAAAAGTCAACCAAATATAGAATTCAACTAAGATTTTATTTTCTCGTTTTAAACGCATTCTCTGTCAAAGACATTTTTATTTATCGAAAAATTCCAAAAGTGTACATACTTGTAAATAAAAGTAATAACTACAAAGATAAAAAGAGGAAACATTTACAGCTTATATCTTATGTTTCTTTAGTAAATAAGATTTGTTTGAACGTCTTTTCAAATTATTTGATTAGAAGGGGAGCTTCTTTTTCTTAATAAAGTCTTTCTTTTATTTATTCTCACACGTGTGAATTTTAGAATCGAAAATAATCGCACATAAAATAATATTCTTGATGATGAATTCTTATTTAAGCATATTATGACTATGGTTATCTATTAATTTTAAATTAAGCTTTTTTAAAGATATATTCATAAACTTCAAATATTAGAAATTAATTAGAGAAAATGATAGTATTCCTCCAAAATCAAATTTAATATTTCGTCTTTAAGAAATAAATACTTGCACTTAATAAGTGAAAGTTTAAATGATTTAAATTTCCATTCAACCACTATGTATCAAACATTAGCATAACTTTAAAAATATATTTCAATTTTCATTTACAACCATAAATTAAAAATCAAAATTGCCAGATTTATTAAAATGTGAAACTTGCTTTAATATTATATGTCATTTTCCCTAAAAGAAAGTTGATTAAGAGAAATTTATTAGATTAAATTAATTTAACTATAGAAACTCTATATGAAAATCTAATGTATATTACTCATACAGAGAAATTTATGTTATGCAATAATATTTAATAATTTTTTAACTCTTTGAATTTTAACTATTCTTTGTGCTTTATTTTTAAATAAAAAACAAATTCCGAAATTATAACTTTTTCAATAAATTTCAACAATGCACTACAGTTTACTTAACTAAACAAAAGATATTATTTGAATTTTAACATTTGCATTTAGTAAGAAGTGATAAAATTAAATAAATAAAATAGTTTTCAAAAAGCTTTTAACAATTTATTTTAAATGCAAAAGAAAAATCCAAAACTACTATTTATTAAACTATTATCATAAATGCTTTTATGTTAAAAAAAGAAAAGATCTAATCGGGGAAAATTAGAAACTGAACAGAGTGGTTTAATCGGCTATGGTATTAAAACTTTACGCAAGCATTAATATTACAAAATTAGCCTATGTAACAAACAATAATTAAATATATAATAAACATCTTCTTACTATTTAGTAATTCAAAAGTTTAATTGTTATTTGTAAAATATTAGTTCTATTTTATTCTGGATTAATTTTTTAATAATAAAATGTATTTCAAAAATAGAAAGTTAAAAATTCCCATTTACTTTTTAAAAAAAAATTTAAATATTTTAGTACAGTTTTTGATCAATCATTAACGGTATACCATATATAATTAAGAGACTAATTCAAATATAATTATAATTAAAATAATTAATTAAATTTTGTCCAGAAAAATACAGCATTTTTTAAAATTATAAGTTTCGTGCTCATCTCCGGAGATTTACCAAATAAAATTTAAGCAAATATATACTGACTAAAAAATGTAAAAATAACACCCTAAATAATCACATATGGAAAAAATCACGTTTTTGATTAATGTTGCTGAGATTTTGTGCATAGAATTTCTGAAAGAGTCCAATTACACAAGTCTATTATACAATTCCTTATGATTAAAAAACGAAAGTATTCTAATCTACAATTATGATAGTTACACCAAGATGAGATTTACCCTCTAAAAATGCACAGATAATGATTCGAAAAGTTAACTTTCATGTTAATTAATACTGGCATTGAGCCCACACTCCATGAAACCCAGAATGCTTCAGTATTTTTTTTTATTATTATCTATTAAATAGACAATGAACACTAAAAATATATTATTCATTTTCATTCCTTGCATATTTCCAAAAACCTTTCCTCTTAATCATTTTAATAATAAAAGAATTTTAAATAAGATTTGGCCAGTTCAATTTCTAGAACATTTTTACAAACATTTTTTTGTCATTAATTGATATTAAATATAAAATATTGATTGATCAAGCGCATTTAGATATCGAAAAAAATATACAAAAACATCCATAAATTTGTTACTAAGGGAAACAGAAACTGAAAATCGTTTTATTATTTAAAATTATACTCATATATATATATTTAAAATAAATAAACGTTTTGAAATCAATTGCAGTCTGAAAATTTCAATTGACAATGATTTTATAATTATAGTATTTGGATATAATTTATGAAGTTAATAATACCAAATGGGATTATTACTAATGCATAATTTCAGTTTTCATAAGATATAGTCTTCATACTCTAAAAATAAAGTTTTTTAATCTTAATGTTTTATAAAAATGAACGAAGCGCATTTAATATAATAATAATGAATTTTAGGTACCATTGTTTTGCTAAAAAATATTTGATGAAATGGCTCAAACATATTTATTGCTCTACCGGAAAGAATTTTTTACAAGAATTCACGAAAAAATGTAAATATCTTCAATGTTTTTATCACTATGATAAATTTGAAAATACCTCGTTATTTTATACTAAGTCTATCTGTGTACTTATATTCGATATTTCTTACGTAAATCAGTTTATAAAAGCCATTTCTTGATTTTTCCATTCTATTTATGACAGTTTCTTTTATTAAAAAAACCAGATTCTAAATCTTCACTTAATGGAACTTTACATTCCTCTTGTTTTTAAAAAATGATTCTATCTGAATTAAAGTGAAGTTAATTGAAGTGAAAATTATTTAAGAAGATCAAAAGAGAATTGATTTTATTGTTTTTTCATTGTATTCAGTTTTATTTTGAACAAAAATTACAAACTCACATTCAAAAACAGATTTCCATTTCAGTTGTTCTATTTATGCAAATTCTAAACTTGACATTGGTATTAAATTTTTCATTTACCTTCTGCAATATCTAAATAAGATCTGTTGCTTTGTAACGAAATTTTATATTATGGTATTTTATAAAACTGCTTCAAAAGATTTTAAATATATTTCATATAACACATATTAATATATATTAACAATATATTTCATGGGAATTCAAAATAAGCTAAATTAGTTTTCTTTTATTTTCCTAATTTAGGTCTCTTTATTTCCTAATTTGTTCCTTATATTATGAAATAAGTTTTCAGTTGTTTTCTATACTTTGATGAGAAAGATTCTAACTAACTTATAACTAAAATTGCTGGCATCGGGTCTAATAAATTAAAAAAAAATAAATAAGTATATAAATGACAAATCTCTCACTATATCAAGGATACAATTTTTATTGGTTGATAACTATTTTTATTTCTTCTATTTGAAGAGGTGATTTTCATTTGCTATTTTTGTAGTGTGAATTTATAACATTACACATTTTTATAATACAATTTGTGATTATAAATAATTATTTTTGAATTTGCTTCAATTTCGTATGAGCTATTATGCCAGGATTTGATATATTTTCATTTTGTACTGTCTTTATTTATTATGAGTTGTAAAATTAATGGATGTTAACGAGAAATCCATTGAAAATGACCGACAATAAATTAATAATTTTCTAATAAATTAATAATTTGAATGAAACCAGTAGATAAATGAAAATTCTGCGTGACCCCTTTTTAGAGATAATTCCATTTATTAATCATTTTCCCAGTGATAAGAATTAGTATTGCCTCGATAATTATTTAGTAACAGCATTGTTCAAGCTTTTCATTCTGTCCAGTAACTTTAGATGAAACCTTTACTTCCTTTTGAAAATGTTAGTACTGAACTATTGAAATAAAGTTTACAGTGTACAGAGAAACCTATCTAAAATAAAGTAGATTTATTTTCAGTGAGTTCTTATCAGCATTCTATTCAAGAAACTAGGTTAAACTCGTCACATATAAATCGAACTCTATTGTAGTGAAACAAGAAGAAAAGGTAGTTTTGACTTGTTATACAACAGTTTTAGCAATTCGGCATAATTTAACTTTTAACAATGCCTTTTTAAGCAGGTCTCTAGTATAAAAGTTTGTTTTATAATATGCTGTGTATTTAAACAATTTCCGAAGTATTCTTACTTATTTAAGTCAAGAACGAACTATTTTTTAAATATATTTGACAAAAACTATGCAAGCAATATTTTACGATATAATCATTATGTAATTTTTTATATAGATTAGTTTTTTCAGCAAAATAATAAATTTATTCGAAAATTTATATATATGCTGGAAAAAAAACATATTTATGGCAAAAATAAAAATAATTTTTTTTTAATTCATAAAATTTGATAAAGACAATTATCTTAATTATTTTAACTTATAGAATATAAACCGAGCACTATTATAGCAAAAAAAGAAACATATGAGCTCTAGCTCAACGTAATTATAATATTTTGTCATTTATTTTCAAATACCTTTGCATACAGTAATTGAATAACAGCTTTTAATTTGCATTTAATTAAATATTCACTTTTCTCTAAATAATTAATTATTATCACTTATTATCCAGTAATGGCAAACAAATCGATTTCAAAGCAATTATTAATAGTTTGCAACTTTTAAAATCGGAAAAAAGAGTCCGCAACTTTTGATGGTAACCATTTTGGATATTCTTTCAAATAAAATTAAATACAATGTCTGCTATCTATGATTTTGGTTTCAGAACGATTTAATATGAAATATATGGCACCCAAACATTTGATATTTTTGGTATAGAAAACCTATGTTACAAAATAAAACTGTAACTTTATAGTCTTATTTTAAATAACCAATTAAATAACCACTAGTATTACCAATTATTATAAATGCTACGATTATGCTCAGTATTATTCCGCATTTACATAGTTATATTTAGCCTTTCTTTTATATTATAAAATACAAAATACGAATTTTTGCTCTCTTGTTCATATACAAAATATATCATGATATATTTTACCTTAGTATGGAAGTTTACTAATTGCATTGAGAAAACCGACATATGTACATCAGCTTTCTAAACCAATAAAAAATCAGGCACCAATCATGAAACATTTCTAGTAATCATGCACCATTAGTTGTACTTTTTCATCCAATGGAAAAAAAGTTTGTGACTATCTTATCTGTAATCAATCGGAAATTTTTCATTTTTAGTACTTCAACAACTAAAATATTCTCTAATCTTTTAACTCGGCAAGGATGAGAGCAACTTTCGCAATATCACATCATTTTTAAGGTTTCTACTGAACTCATTCACTTTCTGCTATGACAAAAATACGCCATTATATTACACTTTCATTCAATTGAACTATTGATCTGACGTTGACAATAGGTCAAATGACTTATTGACGTCAATAGGTTTTACAGTTTAACTTGTCAAAAAACTGTTAAAAGAAAAGGAAAATTTTAGGTGCAATGGACGATCCTATTCATACTTCTATTTTGAAGACGTTGGTTCTCTACACTGTTGGCTCATTACATTAAGAATAATAATTCCAATTTACAGGACAATGGCCTTAAATTCCGAAACATTTAAGGTCTTTATTTGATGGATCTTGGGGATAAGTTCATTTCGACTAACATGTCCAGAAAATATGTCAAATATAAATTATTTGATTAAAATATATTTACAGAAAAATGAAATCAAACTCATATTCGCCCCATTTTCTAATTCAAAGATTGTGTTAGACAATATTTCATTTTCGATTACCCATATCTCTTAAGTTTTTTTAATCAAAATGAATCGAAATAGTGTGGAGTAATTCGATTTCATTTAACGAAGTACCGAAGCAAGTAATTATACCATCGTGTCTTAAAAATTTAACTAGAAGCCCGGTATCATAGAGCAAGAAGAGATTTTAAGTATTTCCAAGTGGGTGTAATTAAAAAGTAACTTTTGACATTTGGACGCATACCAAAAAGGCGGTGACAACGTTCGTGATTAATCGCATTTCGGCTCTCTACCTTTTTATTTGGCATCGTTCTTAAGTACATCGGGCACATTCAATGTGCCATCATTAGTTTTCTGTACGCTTCGCCGAAACTTTGCCTTAAAAATTACTACTTATTAGCATAGAACTTCCCCTCGCGGTTCTGAACAAAAATTCTGGGCCACGGAAGGTAAGAAATGCTTCTCAGAATGGTTCTGTTAACTATTCTGAAGTTGAGAAATTAATGAATGAAGCAAGTATATTGTTGGGCAACTTATTGAATTTGAAAGTTTCAAAAAGTTGGGGCTGTAGTCTTAAATATTTTAACAGCAGCGTGGTCTTGTACTCACTTATAGGAAAAAATAAAGCATTGAGCATATTTCTATAGAATCGATCAAATCTTTTTAATTTATATTTGATTTATTTACTTTAAGTTAGTGCAATTTACCCCAAATATAAAAGAAAGCGTCTTTAATCTATGACAATCATGAGAGAGATAATTTCTTTTCATCTTCTGAACAATATTTCTGCTTCAAATTTTTTTGAAATATTTTGAATTTTGGAAATCAACGAAGAAATCAGCTATTTTGCAAAGATAATTATATATTTTTAAAGAAACATTATTATGTGGCTTTGACTCTAAATATATGGCAAATAATTAAATACTTTATAACAATAAAAAAGGGCGTTATTTTAGTATCAAGGGTATATAAATATATTACTGAACTGGTGATTGTTTATTTTAGAACGTACAAAATGAACTCATTTGCTGTTCATGCTGTTTAAATTTCCGTTTGATTTCTTTTCTGGTATAATGCCAGTGAGAAACATTAACACTTACTAACAAATCTACGACATTAAAAATAAGAAAAGCTTTGATTAATGGCAATATAAATTATTCTGATTATAATTACGCATACATATATTAATGAATGAAGTGCACATGGTACTATTTATTGAATGTCAAATTTTTAGAGAAAAATAAGTGAACATTTGTTTTAATTTAAGATCAGATTTTTTGTATAAATATGAAGCTATATATCAGATGTGCCATAGTTTAAAATTTTAATCTTTATCTGAATATGCAATTCAAAATGAATGAGTGCAGATAACTTTTATAATGTAAAAAAATACACACTCATTAAAATGTTTATGCATAAAAAGTCTGATTTTCTTATCGTGATAATTAATTTCTATGCTATTAATAATTTATACTGCAGTGAGTATGCATGCAAAGATAATCACAATGAATTTAAGTGATATTTATGTGTTATATATACAAAACAAATCAATTACATAATAGTAAACAAACAAACAAAAATTATCTTACATGTACATACTTTTCCAGTCAAATTTATTTCTAAAATAATTCCTTAAAATTCCCAGATTTTATTTTACATTATGCGTGTATAGTATTATTTAATATTTTAAAATATATATTTATACAAAAATAAAACTTTAAGGTGTAATAATCATTTCTATTTTTAAGAAACTTAATTCTTAAGAGAATAAATTATTAATTTCTAAGTCGTAAAAAATGATTTAAAAATAAAAATTTTCATTATTTAAATTACTTCTTAATGAAAAATTTCTATTCAGCATCTTAAAAATTATTTAAAGCCTGCGACAGATTTTCAAATTAAATCGTTGGCATTTTTTATCTTATTTATCTGTAGAATAAATCCCAGAATATAATCTAAATAAATATAAAAAATTAGAATCTATATAAATATAGAATATAGAATCTACAAGTTGCTGTAAATCACTTTGAAATTGATATGTTGATCACAATGGGTTTGCTCAATAGTCTTGTTGTAAATTATGGAAAAACTATTTATAGAAAGTAGTATAAAATGTACTTATTTGTGTTCAAAATTTGCGACTGCTTTTAATTTTCTATTTACAGAATAAGCAAATTAATTGTATCCGTTGTATAACTTTTAAATGCTATATTTCTTTTTTAATACCTGTGAAAAAAACTTAATGACACAGTTAATAAGATTAATTTAATGAATTTATAATTTTATGTAATTTCCACAATCAATGACGAAATTAATTTCAGAAATCTAAAACATACTGTTTAACTTAAATTATATCATTTAATAAATTTTTATTCTAACTTAATTATAAATATTTGGATAAAAATGATAAAATATGCATTTGCATCGGAACATTTTAGCAACTGAATTGCAAATGAAACTATCAGGTCTTACTTTGAATTTTGTAGAAACCCCTCTTGTAATTTTATAAATACAAACTTTATACTTAAAAATACAAACTTTATACTTAAAAATTTATTACACGTTTGTAATGTAAGAAATATTTATAAAGCAGCAAAATATAAAAATTTTTAAGTGAATTTCATACAGCATTAAGTAGTATAACACAAGGTTACAAGTTACATATAAGGTACACATAAATTTACAACAATGAAATTAAATATATAAGATAATAGGAAATAAAAAAACAAGCTAGAAGTGTAGTTATAAAAAAAACTCCTCTAACCCACATCAGTTTTAATACACTTTTATTTATCCTCCTTCATGCATTAATTACTCAAAGAAAAGAGTTACTAAACTTTTATAAAACTGAATTTTTCCATACATCCTTCAGAATACTTAAGCCGTTTATGTTAACATTTTTATCTAAACAATCTACACGTAAATAATGTATTTTTAAGCAGAAATAATAATTTTTTTGAAAGCATTTTATTCGTTCAAATATAATTTGAAAACTTCTCTAAAAAAGTTATGTTCCTTATAAAGAATTTATGAATAAAGCCATTGAAAATATTCTCTACATGTATTCTAAAAATTCTTGCTATAAATATTTAATAAAAAGACATTTAAACTGTTTTTTTTTCTTTGCATATTTATTAGCTTAAAACATGATAGTTCGATAAATTTAGCATGAAGATTAATTGAACAAAAAATTTTAATTTTTGTCGTTCTCTTATAAATCCTTACAGTATTTATACGGTCATTAACTCTAAAGAGAATGAATCGCTAATTTCTTAGTTGAAAAAAATTGGTAAAAAATTTTATGTTCTTTTTTAATGAATTATGGTAATACTGTATTTTCAAAATATTCTCAAGTAATATAGGGCTTTTCAAAAAATATGATAAGCAATGCCCCTTAATTTTTGTATAAATATGATAAGCAATGATCATGAAAATATTTTTTTAAGAAAAAATTGATAAATGATCTTTAATGATACATAATTTTATATTGCTTTAATGATATATAATTGTGTAATTGTATTATTATTTGTGTGCATGTTTGATACAATTTTTTTCACTGTATAATGATTTAAAAGGAATAGAAAAGCGATTCTATAAAATGAGTAAGTATTGAATATTTCAATGATTTAAAACTTTTAAATAAAATATCAAAAAATACTTGTACATTTTTAAAAATTGATCATTTTTTAAATTTAAATAAAATTACTGAATATTTAAATTAAAGTTATTAATAAAAATTTTAAAGTGTATTTACCAATATAATTTTTATTAAAATAAAATTTAAATTAAGAAAAACTGTTTCGGTATGAAAATTTCTTAAAAATACTAAAGTTTGATTCATTATAAGTAATTTGCAATTTGCTATTCAATCGTAATTTTAATTATCTTTTAAAATTGAAGATCTCTGAGAAAAAAAATTCATTGTATACAACAGAGATATAATGAAAGACAAAATTTTTTTATTCAATAAATAAACTATTCGAAAAATATATAACTCAAAAAGGTTATTATGTTTTAAATATAGGAATTATATTTCTTTTATTTATACAGATATTTTTCATCATTATTCATAAAAATATTTTTTCATGAATACCAGAAATTTAAATAAATTCCAATTATATAATGTCCCTATATTTTGAAAATTTAGCAAAATAAATATATTATGTTAAAGCTAGTTCATGACGACATGCATTGTAAGTCTAATAATATTTTTAAAAATCGAAAACATCAATAGTAGCGGGAGTAAATTTTTTAAAGTTAACTTAAATTATTAAATCATAAATTAAATAATCAATTTTTCCATCTAATATTTTAAAATAACTCACTCTACAACATTTCAATAACATAATAGAACAGTATTTCTTATGTATCGTAAAAATGACCACAGATTTATCAAAAATAAAGACGAAGATATTTCATAAATTTCATATATTTCATCGTATTTTCCTTCATATATTTTAAAAAATGCAAAGATTTCAAACTTTGTATTTATCAAAATATATTAATATTTATTTTTTACACTAGGTAAAATTTATAGTTTTTCAACAACAACAAAAAAAATAAATAAATAAATAAAAATAAAAATTAAAAAAATATTCTTAATAATCAAAGAAATAAGCCCCCGAAGTAGAATTGCATATAATGAACATTTGTAAATTGTAATATATATTATTCAAATTATATAAAATGGTATAAAGTGTTTCTCTGTATTCATCCAAAATATTAATATGTATTATTTACTTTCGCTATAGTTTATAAATTTTTACAAAAAAGTTTTAAAAAGTTTTAAAATTTTTAACAAATATCACTGAACTTAAATTATGAATGACATACATTTGTACATTGTAATATTTATTTTACACGCTTGAAAACATTTTATTTTGAGGTAACAATATCAAATCTACATAAATATTAACTGTCATTCAATATATAGAGTTTAACCTTTTTTTAAAAGAACAATTTCTCATTACACTAAAAAACCAAAAATGACCCGTCCGGCACCGAACCGAAACACTCCAAAAGTTTGCTGACATGTATCAACACGTTGCGCTTCCTGAAAACTGTGACTTTTGCGTTATACGCAAACTTCCGAATCAATTTAACTTTTGTCAAACTTTGATATCCAAATATCCCACCATTAAAAAAATGTTTTTTTTTCAGTGTAGCATAAAGATAACTCGTTGTCTTACCTCGCAGCAAAGAAACGAAGAAGATCCAGTGGAGCATGGTGAATCCAGCCGCTCCTGATTCGCGACTGCCGAGTCCTGTGTCTGGATGGCGGCTTAAACGCGTCCGCAGCGCCGCTGAAGTCCTCTTCTCTGCCGGAGCGCGCCTTTTCAACTGCTTTCTGGCAAGGCACCTTCTGACGTTATCGCTGTCTCTCGCCATTTATTAGAAATAGGGATGTCGCCTTCGAACGGTGGATTTTTCTTGCAAATTGTACTCATACAAAAAGGGGAGGCAGTTTTTTGATACTGTGTTGAAATTGCAAGGAATTTTAGCTTTTTTAGAATCGGTTTAAAACATTTCTATATTATATAAATTCAAAAAGTTCAGAATTCCAACAGTTTTTTTTGTTTGTTCAATTCCTTCTATTAGCTCACACTCTCCCTATATATATCTTGTTCAAATTTTCAATCGTTCATAAAATACTTTTTATTCATCCCCTCGAGTACAAATACATTTTTTTTTTGAACTTGTAGGGGATGACAGTGGATGTGAATGCAGTTTTTTTAAATATTAATTCAGTAATTAAATTTAATTAATTAATTATGGTTTTTTTAGATTTAAGTTGCATATATCTACCAACAGATGGCGCCGGGTAAAGTTAAAAAAAGGAATTAAAATTATTTATAAAGGACTTTCTGCAATATAATAAAAATAAAGTAGTAATTGACTTTAATTTTTTTTTTTTATATTACTTGTTCTACTGCAGCTGGCAAACGTTTAGACAATTGTCTTTGATGCTTTAAGGCAAGCGCTGCACTAACGTTACTCACTTAGCACTATCAAAGAGTGAAGGACGCGGAGTAACAATACCCCCGCAACGCTCATGTTAGACTGCGACCTACGGTTTAAAGTGGATTCCGAACCACTACAAACATCCATGGCACCGCCGGGATTCGAACTCGAAACCTGTGGTACCGAGGGCCAGAGCGCTAGCCACTCGGCCATTCAGGCAAAGAATTCCAACTGTTATTTTGAATATAATATATTGTTTTTTTATCCCTCTATTTCAAATAAGAATATCCATTTGAATTGTTTTCTTTTATTGCGCATTTGTTTGATTTAAAATGTGTAGACAAAATAGAAATCCATTTTTTTATTAGCTTGTAACGAAAGAGAAAAAAATTGGTTGCAGGTTTTATGTATTATTTCAAACAATTCTTTAACAATAAAAAAAAGATTTTCATAAAACAGTTTTGAATATTTTATTTAGGTTTTGCCATCTAATATAAATAAGGTTGTTAACTTTGAACTATTTATTTTTGTTACAAACTGCAGTAATTTAAAAAGACTAAGTAACGAAGAGCTTCTTTTACTTGTAATAAAACAAAAATATATTAATTCATTTTAAGTATTAATTCAAAAAATAAATAATTGAATTGAATCTGAATTCAAAGATTTTCGATTGTTGTAGTTTTTATTATATCTGTAAAAAATAAGGATATTAGTTTCAAAGTGTAAGGTTCTGTTGTGAATTGAAATAATTTTAACACATAAGTAAAAATAGTAAACAGCAGTATCTTGATAAATATTTTTTCAAAATAATTTTTGAATACTTTATTCAAATTTTGCCATTCATTGTAAATAAGATTGTTGGCTGTGAACTGTTTGTTTTTGTTACGAATTGCAGGGATAAAAAAAAGAGTAAGAAAAGAAAGGCAAATTCTGTTACTTGCAGCGAAACAAAAATGTGTTAACTTATTTTAAGTATTAATTTAAAAAACTTTTTGCAAATAAAAAACTTCAAAATTCAAAGATTGTCATGTGTTTTTCATGCAACTATAAAAAATAAGGATGCTAGTTTCAAAGTATAAAGTTTTGTTGTGAATTGTAGTCATTTTAACAGGTAAATAAAGGTAGTAAACAACAGTTTCTTGGTAATAAAATGAAAAATATTGCTTATTTTTTTAAATGTTGTTTCTTTGTGATCAGATTCTTAAAAGATTTTTAAATATAGTGTTTTATATCTTCAATTACAAATGAGGTTGTTACACTTCAATTAGGGTTGCGAATAGAAGTGTAATAAAATTCGAAGAAAATCATTTCTTTTGGATTTACTGTTTGATGGTTTGTTTTCTGGCACTCAAAGAGAACTGCTATATTTCCTCTATTGAAAATTCTGAAAAGTTTTTAAAATATATAAATGTCTTGGGAATTTCTAATTGATCTAATAATGCAGTAACTTAACATTAAAATAAGAGTATGTATTTTATTAGTTAGTAATTTGATTTATTTACATAATTAATTATCAATAGTGCTTTGTTTCAATGAGCTATTAATTGCTAGCAAATAATTCAGAAGTCGTCTAGAAACTAAACCCCTACTTCGGTTAGCTTAAAAAAAGTAATATTTTCACAATATAAATAAACTAAAGCAATTTTTATATTATTTAAATAATACATGAAAATGAAAAAAAAAACATTATTTTTTACTCTCAGCTCATAGAAAAAAGCAAAAAGAAGATGGCAGGGAAAAAAATGAAGGTTTTTTCATATATTATACTTCTAAAATAAAGATAACGATTAACTATTTGCCTTAAATGTCAATTTAAACTTGCCTTTTTAAAAATTAGTATTATGGTATGACTTCATGTAAATTTCATGCTGTTTCTTATTGTTGTTCTGCATTGTAGTCACTAGTTTGAAAATCGGGGAAACACAATGATGATCCGATTTGTTTAAAAATTATTAAAATATTCAACGCAATATTCAATTATTGATTACTTATCAGTCAAAAAATAAACACTGAATGATGATTAGTTTTTTCTGGGTCTGATGAGCCATCGTCTTATAATAAGTATATGATGCATTAGATACCGTTAATGGCGATAACGGTGAATTTGTTTCAGATTACTAAGGTTTCTAAATGATATCCAATAGCAACGACAATACTTATTGAAAAATGCAAATAAATAAAATCAAAAAGCTTTTGAATAAATTTAGTAATTCTCAATTTTTTAATTTTTTGTGTATTTTCTCATGAAATTTTAGTAATACACTACGTCGCTATTAAGTATTTGGAACTTATTGCTACTTTTTAAATAGATATTATGATTTTTCTGTGAATTTTTACATAAATTGTTTGTGAAATGATATATCCCTGTATTCATGGTAGGTATTCATGGAACAGCATAATTGTTGAATACATGATCTCGTAAACCAGTACCAAAAAGAAAATTAAAAAACTAAGTACGAAAATGCAAGAAACTAATCTGACTGGATCTGACAGAGGCATCTCTTTAAAGAAATTGTAAAAAGAGATTGAAACAAGTTTAAGTAAGATAAATTTGAAAAACATGCTAGATCCAAAATAGTATTTTTTTAAAAACATCCAACCTTATTGAAACTATTCAACAAGTATCAACTATTCATTAAACTATAAATCAAATATACACACATATAATAAAGAAAGGCAAATGTAAAAAGGTTTTATCAATTTATATGGAATTCGTCAAAATGTATGATAGATTTTCCTATTGACGAAGTTAAAAATACAAAATCTTCATAGCACATAAAATAAAAATGCAAAAAAATTAATACTATGTTAACTACTAAAATTAAAGAAAATTTTAGAAAAAAAAACTATGTATCATTTCTAAAAGCAAAACAGATAGAAGGACTAAAATTATGGCTGATAAAATTATACATCAAATATTTTAACATTTTAACATCATATTCTTACATCTTCAGTACTCTTTTTATAGTAACATTACGACACTCATGGGAAAAACACTGCTGACAGGTATTCGTAATCCATCAATTCTCTTAAAGTTGTATGTAACGGAAAAATACTTTGTACAAAGTATTTGTTTTTGTGCATAAGTAACGGTAAAATATTTATGCACAAAAACAAATTAAATTGTAAAATTCGTGTGTTGTAATTTTCATTTACAATATAATGTGTGTTAATGCTTAAGATACAAGTACATTTTTTTTCAATAAAAAGTACTGCATTTTCAATAAATAATAGCACTAAAACTGTCATTTTAAAATCATTACTCATGTATAGAATAAATTATACACTATTTATAGCATAAAATAAATTGCGTTAAAACAGGCTATGTAAAATTTTAATGTAATCTCAACTTATTTCTTTTGCTTTTATCGAAATAATAATAACTATAACAATAAAAAAAAATTTTCTTCTTTTATCATTATTCAAGTCTAATTTTATTCAAACTATCTTGTTGTCGTCTGTACCGTAAACGGTGAACTCTATTTTCATTTTACTAAAACTTGAAGAAGAAAAAAAAAAAAAAAAAGAGAGAGAGAGAAGGAAACTGCGTCAGTAACTAAGGTAAGAAAGATGAATGTTTCAAAAGAATGTTTCAACTTAGTGAAAAATAGCATTCTAAAGAGATAGAAGCATTAATGTTATCTGCAGTTGCTTGAAAGATGAAAAGGCGTGCGCAGCAAAGAAACCTCTTGGGCCTCTTAGAGCGTCGAGTGATCGGCAGTAAAGACGAATTTTACGAGTTGCAGCTCACATCGTTTTGTTTCGCTAAGAACAGCTATTGAAGCAGTTCCAAGAAGTATGTGTGAAATGTCGAAAGAGTTTTCCAACGATGTGCTTCAATTAAACTTGAATAAAATATAATGAAACCAGCTTTCATAAAACTCCGTACAATCGTGTAATGTAACAAAATAATATTAGGCTTTTCAATGGGAATTATGATATCCCATCTAATCAATTTGTTTCCTCAGGGGTTGGTGAATTATTTTAATTTAATTGTGAATTTTCTTCTTATATCCTTTCTTTAGTCACTTGTACACTGTGGTTGTCCTCCACAACGCTAATTTTTCTATTTGTTATTCAATGAAATTTATTCAAGATTGTTAATTGAGTATTTTTTTAAATACTATCTTCATACAGCTATGAACAATTTAGACGATATCATTATTATTAAGAGGTACATACAAGTATCGTCTTCAAAGGTGTTTTATTTTATAAAAAAAAAGGATTCATCAGAAAACATGATGGATATCGGATGGATTACGGATATCGCTTCCAATAACATTTCTTCCGAAAGATTCTACCTCTCTTTATGATCATTCGATAGACTATTCGTAGCATACATAAGTGGTACAAGAGACCCACCATTGTTAAACAAAAAATAGAACAAATACAAAGGTTATTAAAAGTTTTTAATAAACTTAAAACCGCTCACGTTTCGATTTGCCATGTGGGAACATACAATGCTGGACGAATACATATGGGAATATACCACTATTTAATAGCCCAAGAAATTTATGAAGCAATTGGTCAAGATATTAAAGGAACTATCCAATTCAATCGCCACAGGTACATACAAAAGTTGGATAAACCTACAACCTCATGAAGAAGCAGTTGTTCAAAATATATAAGAAGCATTAACAAATTCAATAGTCAAGGGAATATACCTAAGTTAAACTGTTGCTATTCGGCTATATACTATTTCTATACACTGTTCAGTTATATACTGTTGTATTGGTATTAGATTATATTGTTGCTATACTGTTATATTACTGATATTATATGTTGTTGCTATTCGACTATATGCTGTTGCTATATACTATTGTTATATGTTGTTACTATATGCTGGTGTTATATATTGTTGTTTTATACTGCTAATATATACTATTCGGCTATATGCTGTTTCTCCACTTCATTTTTTAGTAGCATCACAGACCTCTAACCAGGACATCATGTTCACGCATTATAAAAAAAACCTAGAGGAGACAGAAATGTGTTCGTGATGGTGAAGTGTTCTACAATACCTTCTTTGAATGAAGACTTTAGTCAGTAATTTTATTAAAGAATGCATCGCATTTACATCCAGTTTTTCATCCAAATGAGGGCAGTTGTTGTTGCAAAATATTTACGAAGGAATTAGTCTCATCCTCCCTTCATCGTTCGAAAAATACATAAAGCCTTTTATGCAGAGATGTCGACAATTTAGAGGAATCACAAACCAACTGCTGATAGGGTAAACATAGTCTTTTTTGCGGTGTTTTAATGGAAATAGAACTTTATTTTTTTTTTTGGTCAACTGTGAATAATATTTACTTATACTTCTAAGCACAAATATATTGATGAGTATTTCTTTAAACAATAATGTTATTTTGCTTTCGAAAATGTACTTTATCTGAAAAATTCTTCAAATTAATATTCTAATTTTCTAATCAATAGATGCACTTTCTGTTTTCTGCATATTTTTTAAGAAAATTATTTTACTGAAGAACTATTAGCTTACATTAAATGACACGAAAAACTATAAGCTCCTTATATAAAGTCGTAAATTTCTCATACGATATTTTTTTAACTATTTCTAACAATTTTTAAAAGTATATGAACGTAAACTAAAATATAACTTTAAGTGTTTTCATTTTATGTAAAATATACATATTTGAATAAGATAATTTTTAGATGCTCTCTATAAAATAGCTTTACATAAATATATACCACAAATTGATAACAGTGCTTGTTCAAATATAAGAAGAATTTAAATTTCAACCAAACTATTCTTATTTATAATATATATTTTATACCAGTTTCCAAACGTTAAGATAAAGAACATATAAAAATATACGTTTGCTTATTTAACCACAACGGTGTGAATATTCTTTAAGCGGTTTATCGTATAAATAGAAGAATTAAACCATCGTATATCGTATATAAAGGAATAGTTTTTTGAAGTAAATTAAAATAGAATATAAGAAAAAAGAATATTTATTTGCTCTAAACAAATTTTAACTAAAGTTTAAGTGGAAGTGAGTTTATTGATAAGAAAAGGATCTTCGTATTTAAAATATGCATTTTCTACAAGAAACACATAGCTTTAAATAAACAAATATAATATAATGCCATTTTGGTCGTCTAAAAATTAAAAAAATTGCCTTAAATTGGGATTTCTCTCAAGTAGGAAATTTGAAATAGTAGAAAATAACATATATTTGAAAAATCTAATAGTTTTTCTCTGTAGTATAGGCGATATCCAGTACGGTGTAATAATTATTATTATGATAGGTGAATTAGAATAAATTCTTTTCATTTATAGAATCTCCCTATAGCATTGATAACATCCAGCACTATATAATAGTTTGATTTCTTGGTGAATTTGAATAAACTTTTTTCATTTAGCCAGTTCTTTTAAGCTGTTTTTTTCTAAATTTCTCTTTAAAAGTAATATTAATAATGAACAGAAATTTATTGCAATAAGGAACAGAAAACTGAACTTATTCGTGTCTCCTGGAAAATTCACGTGATTTTTTTCTTTATTCAGGTTTCGTCAAATTGATAAATTGTTAAGATTATTTAAGTATTAATTGTATAATTCATTTTGTGGCTCAATCTTTGTATTATATTGCGTCGTTACATTTAAAATTATTTATTCCGTGTTATTGTTGTATAGTTAACCCTTTTAATCTTTTTTACTTCTTGAGTAAATGTAAACATATTTCTTCAATTACAATTGTGCTTTTGTGACCTTGATCTACAACTCTGAGCATTTTTCGTCGTTCAACTGACATAAATAGTAAAGAATACCAACTACTAATACCTTGAGATTTATATAAATTCTTGATAAAACCTAACTTCTCGGTATAACTTTTTGTAATTTTTTTTCCTAACAGATTTGAAATATTTTGCGTTATCTTGTTACATTGGAGGAACTGCCATTCTTTGACAATGAGTCTTTAATAGGGTTAAGATTTGTCTCTGTAGTTGCCACTTTACTTTTACTTGATTTCAATTTTGTTGAAATGGGATGAAATGAAACATATCCTTTAAAATGTGTATTTTTTAAAGAATTGCTATAAACAAATAACGAATGCTATTTTTGTTAATAACGAAATGTATTTGTTAAAGATTACTATAAACAAATAACGAATGCTGTTTTTGAAAAGTGAAAATTTTAAAATTTCACTTTTTAAAAACAGCATTCATTATTTGTTGCGTTTCAAATAAATATAAAAAAAAATTTGCAAGTTTTAAATTATTCAGTCTCATTAAGAGCAATACAAAGTTAGAAAGCTTAAAATAAATTTTAAGTTTATTATAAAAGTTTTCATCTCGAGTCTGTTTATATCTCATATTTAAAATGAATCATAAAAGGATTTTAAATTTAAGTTACAACTGCATTATTTTTAAGTGTTCTATTGCGTAAGTTTTAAACAAGATTATTTACAGATTATTCTTGAAGCAAAAAACTCCATGCTACGAGATGTGATATTCCTCCGTGAATTTAAAAATGAAAAAGCATGAAGCATGGCGAAGTATTTTCACTTTTCTGTAGCGACTGATCGATTCACATCGCCTGGGGTAGAGAATTTTCGTTCTTGCCAAAGACACAGTTTCTTACATTTTGCTATTGTTTTCAGTTTTTTTCTCTACTTCATTTGGCATAGTTTAAAATTTATAAAAGCTGCATTTCATAGTACAGCTCAACTTTAAGATCTGAAAAAAAATTTTTTTTTTGAACTTACTATTCTCGAGTCACGAATTTTTTGGTAAATACTCACATGAAATCAGAATTTTTAAAAAAAATCACTTTTAAATGTGGAGTGTAGGAATGAAAAACTATGTGAATAATATAAGATTTAATTTTTTTAAAGTTGTTCTGTACTTCATTTCGTGTTGTTAAAATTTTATTAACAAAATTCATTCCATTTTACCTAAAAGCTTTATTATTTAAAAATAACAACTTGGTTTTACTTGGAATGCTAGTTGTTAGAAATAGTAATTCAAAAATCTTTAAATTAAAATATTTCTTTTTAAAAAATAATAAGCTGAAATATTCACTACATACTATTTCATAAATTGAATGAATATAAAGTAGACATTACAATGCTAATTTAAAAACCAGCCAAACCAAAATATTCGTTTAAAAAGAAATAAACTATATATTAACTCTTGTATTGCTAGTTAAATTATACTATTTTTCTTTTTATTATCCATAGAAAGTACATTAACTTTTTTTTATAATTTTTAAATTACAAAAATTTTAACTATTCTTGGAATATTTAAAAACTTATCTGAAAATATGCGAACATATATTATTATATTTATGATTACTACTGACCAGCTTTGAAGCTGTCAAAATGTTGAACAAGTATTTTTTTTCCTACTTTAATCTAACTTAAGATAGAGAGAAACATATTTTGTATTTAAAAATTTTAAATGCACAATTTCTGCGTTACCTTAATTTTCTTGCTCCTAACAAACTTGATTTCACATGTTTGAACAATTTCATTTAAATGTTTCTCGTCTGCTTTGTTAAAATATATATCCAACCATAAAGAGAAATACTACACGATTTCATAACAAAAATTAAGACGAACTAGAATCATTTTTGAAGAATGTAAAACTCAAATAATACCATAATTGTACGTAATCTTTTCATTCGTAGTTTACTATGCTAAACAATGGAATAGGTTTTATATTCACACCCATTTTTTTTAATTTACGTGGTTTGCTGAATATATATGGCTATAGAAGGAATAAAACGCATAAAAAATTTTAATCAATTTAGTCACTTAAAAATAATCATCTTTAAAAAGCTTTATCGAAACATTATTTAATGAAATTGAAATGAAGTTTTATTGAAATGTTATTTAATATTTAACATTGTAGAAATTTATTTTAACGAACCATTTTTTTTTTATTTTCTCCATTTTGAACTGAAAAAATGAGAACACTAAAAAAGGTAATTTAATATTTAAAATATATTTGTCCATTAGGATAGAAAAAAAAGCAGAAGTTCATTCTTACACAAATTATTTACATTATTTAGTGAATTTTAATCAATTAATTCTTATATTTGGTCTCCAAAAAAAGTTTTCTAATGAAAGTTATTGGACAGCCTATGTAGGTTTATTCTGTTTTAGTAGATAGACATTAAGAACCGATTCCGTGAGGATGCTACAACTCTTTGCTGTCATTAAGATATACCCCTAAGCAGCAGGGACCTATGGATTTCGATCCGCCCAATTATCTGTCTACCCTTCTTTTTGCAGTATTATTATCATTGTATGAAGTCTTGTCTTCTCTATTTATTGTCTTTCGCAAATGATTCTACTAATACGTATCGAAACCTATCTTGCCTTATTATTGAACTTTTTTTAACCTTGGATTAAATTGCATAAACATAGTACTCTTAATAATTCCTATGTAATTAATTTTATTGACTTATTTTATGAAACTTATAAATTGTATTTTTAATTCATTTTTAATGCAGATAAAAAAATAAGAATTATCTTGAAATGGTAGAACTTGTATCCTAATAACCTTGAATTGAAAAATGCTTCCAAATTGTGTATATGCTCATACATCATGATAAACAATCCTAAATTAGCTGCATCAACCTCAATAACAGAATTCCATAACATTGCACCAAACGTTTCTGGTTATTTTATTTTAATTAGATGCTGGATGTTTTTAATTAGCTTAACTAATTAAAAACATTTTATTGAAAACCATGTTGTATAAGTATTTCCTAACAATATCATGTTATATTATTTGAGAAGACCATGAATTAACAGCGAAGTTTCATGGAAAGGCCATTAACAGTTATCATAATTTAGATTGATATTTAATATCATCAATAGTACATGAAACAACTTGGCGTTAATGAAAGTAATATGAAATGGGATTTACAATTAAGTGTGGGTGAAGAGTCTTACTCGTATTCTAATGGTAAGGTGTAAAGAGTACTTAATTACCATTGGATGCTGACTTAATAACTATTCCAGAAACGAAGATATTTGTTTACAGCTCATCCTTGTAAAAGCTTTCTAATCAAAGTTCAGATTGCTTCATAGGCATTTTCCAGCTTATGTCATACAAGAAGAAAATCTGAGACAGTTCTGTAGTCTTTTTTAAAATCAATACAATCATCTCATTAGGAAGATTTCGTTTGACATTAAGTAAAACATAAATTTGTTATGTAAAAAAATATTGTGGACAGAGAAGAGTGTATCCTAAACCAGGGCTCGGCAACCTTTTGAGTCGGAAGAGCCAAAAATGGCAATTTACAAATTTCAAAGTTTTTAAAGAGCCACAAAATTTTTTCTTGCCAATAATAAATAACAGATGGGCTGAAACGTTCGTAGGCTGACACATAGATGGCACTACTAGTATTAAATCCATATAATTTTTAGTTAGCCCTAACTTTCAAAAGACACGTGTATAAATTTGATATCTGTTGCGCTATTAGTATGTAAGTTATAGCATTTTTAATTAAGTTATAGCATTTTTAGTGTTCATCGCGTGCAGTCTACTCGGCTGACTGTCGATTGGACTCCGATGGGAAATGATGGAGCCATGTTTCATCCATTGTCACATATCGACGCAAAAATTCGGGTTTATTACGATTGAACAGCTCCAAACACTGCTTAGAATGATCAATTGGTTGTTGTTTTGGGTCGATTGTGAGCTCCCGCGGCACCCACTTTGAACAGAGCTTTTGTATATTCAAATATTCCTTCACGATATGTCCAACACGTTCCTTTGATATCTTTGGGGTCTCAGCTATCTCAATTAACTTCACTTTACGGTTATCAGAAATTGTTTTGTGGACTTTTTTGATGTTTTCGTCGGTAACAGCCTCTTTGGGGCGTCCACTGTGTGCGTCATCCTCGGTGCTCATTTCGCCTCGTTTAAATTTAGCAAACCACTTCTCTACGGTTGATTTTTCTGGTGCAAATTCCGAATAATGTTTATCAAGCCAAGCCTTGGCTTCAATAGTACTTTTTTTCGCCGAAAGGCAATGCTTTATTGACAGAATTCCTTTTTATTCATTTTTTCAAACTAACTAAAGTTGCTTCACTAAAAATGCTATAACTCACATACTAATAGTGCCACAGCTGTCAAATTTATACACGTGTCTTTTGAAGGCTAGGGCTAACTAAAACTCATATCTATTTAATACTAGTAGTTCCTATTTAATAATACTAGCCCACTTGTTAGTACTCGCATAAATAATGTTTTTTGATAAAAAAAAATCTATTTATTTATAAAAAAACATATATATTTATTCATAAAAAAACATATCTATTTATTCATTATATCATTCTATTTATTCATTATTAGATAATTATTTATTATTTAAGTAAAAAATTAAAATAATTATACATTTACTTACAACACTAACTTATACATCAATAACAAACAACTGAAAAAACAAATTCAATGGGAGCGATGGCTTTGCCTGGTTATTCAAGTAGAAAATTTAAACTTTACTAAACAATGAAATTTGTACTTAAAATAAAAAAAATAAATAAAAAGTTTGATAAATTTGGCTCATAACTTGTTGCTTTAAGTTTCAAACACGACTCTAAATTTTCATTTGTTAGTTGGCTTCTTACTTTATTTCTAATTATATTCATGCAAGAGAACGCTTGCTCGCACGAATATGTTGATCCGAAGATAGTCAGCACTGCAAATGCCAACTTCTTCACCTCACTGTAGCAATCTGGAAGACTATTCCATGCGTCGAATATAAGTGCCTCAACTCGTGGCATTTCTTTTAAAGTTGTCCACTTTTGTTGGGTTACGTACATACATTTCTGGACTTCCAACTCTTCCAACTTGCTTTTCAACTCTGTAAAATTTCCACTCCACAAAGCTTTACTTTTTAAATTGATCAATTGCATTTCTAGAGATCCAGTATCAATTCCAAATGGCTCAATGTGGATTTCGTTACTATTTGTGTTGAGAGGACTTACTATGAATGCTAGAGTGGTTTTGTTGGTTTTGAATTGCTCAAATCTATCAGCAAATTCATCTTTAATTTTTTTATAACTGTGTTGAAGTACCTCGTGTCAACAGTTGCACTAGTTTTATCAGGATATTGCTTTAGAAATTGAAAATGAAGTAAAATACCGCTCTGAATATCTTCTGCCAAAAGAATTAATTTTTCTTCAAAATAAACCAATTCTTCTACCAAACATTGTCTGGATTTCCCTTTCCTTGCAGTTTTAGATTCAGCTAATTTAATTTCGCTGTGATATCCACCATAAAGTAAAATTTTTGCAACCATTTGCCGTTCTCTAACTCAGGGTGATTAATGCCTTTTTTATTTAGGAATGTATTTATTGCATTCAAGCACAAAGCAAAACATTTCAACACCTTACCTTTGGAAAGCCATCGCACTTTATTGTGAAGAAGGAGGTCGGAATAATGTGTCTCCATTTCGTTTAAGAATTCTTTAAACTGACGATGGTAGAGTGCTTTTGGCAAGATGTTGTTAACAATCTTGATTACCAAATTCATGACCTCAACTATTTCGGCCGGAAATGTTTGGTCACAAAGCGCTTCTTGGTGTATTATGCGGTGAAACATAAGAATTTCGTGGTTTATTTTGCTCTGAAGAATCGTTGTTGCCCATTTATTTTTTCCTGACATACTTCTGGCTCCATAAGTTGCTATTGAAATGACTTTATTTAAATCGATCTTATTGTGTTCAAGGCATTTTTGCACGGCATTCGCTATATCTTCCCGTCTAGTTTGTCCCGAGAGCGGTAGCAATCCTAGAAGTTCTTCTTTTGGACCTTGGGAAGACATATGCCTGACAAAAAGAGCAACTTGCGCCGTGTCTTTTATGTCGCAAGACTTATCTATGGCCAGTGATAAGGCAGAAGAAAGTTGAATATCTCCCACCTACAAATATGATATATTTGAAGATATTTTAGCTATTCTATCTTGCACTGTTTTAGCGGATAGTGGCAAATCTTTGATTTTTTTCAAGATTTCTGGTTTGTTTTTGACGTCACGAAACAGTTCTTCAGTTCCTCGTTAATCGATTCAGAACGATTTTAAAACGGTTTTTTTTTTTTTTTTTTTTTTTTTTTTTTTTTTTTTTGATAAAATAAATAATATTTGCATATGGAACTAAAGAGCCGCAGTTTCACATCCAAAGAGCCGCAGGTTGCCGACCCCTGTCCTTAACCAAAACAAATAACCTTACCATCTAAATTCTATTTTAAAAATTAACTTCAAAAATTAAATTTTGAAAATAGAAATTTAAAATTATGTTTGTTAAACTTGTTTTATATATCCTTTAGGTACATAAACGTGGCAATTTAGTAAAAGATATATCACACTTTTTGATCTGAACTTTTCCTATTCCCATATTAATTTATATAAGGTAGAATATGTATTTTTTTGTAAGAAATTAAAAATTACCTCCGGGTTTCTGCATTATTTTAGCCTTGAAGTCTGTGGAAAAAAAGATTTAATGTTTAAATTAAGAAAAGTAATAAAATCGTGTTATTTTGCGCATTTAATAATTTCTGAAAGGAAAAAAAGGAAAACCTTTCTCTGGAAAGAAAAATATAGCCCTTGTTTTAATAATAAAGTATATGTTGTGCTTAGCTTTTCTGTGCTTTTTCTTATTCTGTAAAGCATCAAATACTTTATTTTCCTTTCTGTTTCTTTCTCAAAATTTCATTTTCGTTGTTGTAGATGTGGAAAGCAAAATGACACCACTGCATAAGAAAACAGAAAATCTTTTTACATATTAGTTGAATGTCAAGATATATAACTCTAATTATTGAAAAATATCCAACTTGATTCTATTTAATAGAATTATTGAATTGTCTATATTATTCCCAAATTTAAGGACTAATTATTTTACTAAAGATGTGTAGAAATTTTTAACTATGAAATTATTTATGAATTTATTTATTAAAATGGTCTAATAAATAAAATCTGGCAGATTTTAACATAGTATTAACTTCTAGAGCCATGAACCCATTGATGCTGTGTTCACTTTGTTGGTATGTCAGCGATTTTCCCTAGGTATTTAAGGGATAGATACACGCTATTTGTTAGTCATAAAAGAGAAACTTCAACTAAGAAATCCGACTGCAGATGTGAAATATTCTGTCATGATTCCCATTTTATCTACTCGCTTTCAAAGCAGTGTCTGCAATGTAAACCACCAGTGCATATTCAGCAATTGTCTTCTTACAAATTACTTAGTAGGCAGTACCACTAGGCAGGAGGAGTATATAAAGATTAGAAATAATGAACAATTTTAATAATATCTAACAACTTTATCAGATGGTAAGCAAGGTCAGGGAAAATAAAGAAACCCTTGAACTAAAATAAAGTAATCGTTTAACTAAATTAATTAATTAATTTCAATATATTATAACAGTACTGAAAGTTTGCTTATTCATCGATTATAATTATAGTTTGATCCTTATGTAAACACTCCATTTAGTTACTAAATTATGCCACAATGATAATATTTAGACGTAACATCAAATATATATTTCTGGTTTACTTTATAAATTTCTAATAGAGAACTTATCCTCCTCTGGACTTTATTAAATAAAAAACTGAATGAGCTAGCTACTCATTGTGGAGTTACCCACATTTGTGTATATGTATTCGTGGGCATATGTATTTCTACAAATCTGGCCGAAATTGATTTAAGCGATACATTAGAATTGTGGCATAAGTGTATCAATGAAGTGTTTACAAGAAACATCAAACATACATTGTAATCAATTAAACTAAAAAAAGTAAGATATAAATGGGGAAAAAAACAAGTAAATTATTTTTCTTGAATAATTAGTTTATTTCCGAGTTTTGATCAAAGTAATTTTATTTAAAATAACTTCTTGAACTAAATGCTTTTTAATATTTTTTTTTTGGTATCTTGTTACTACTTAAAAAAGAAGGAAAATTCAAAATGCAATTTAATATACATGCATAAAAGAAAACTGAAACTGACTAGTTATATTATAAGAGATCTACCGTACAGATATAACATAACGGCATTACTTTCTCAGTGGGTGTGAAGTTTTGAAAATAAATACTTACTGTGTGGAAAATAGAATTTTGTTATGAGTTATTAAATGATATCTGTATCAATATTATATATATTCTATTAATAAAGCTAAAATAAATAAATTAATAAACATTTAATCATTGATTTATGGAGAATTTAATTTTTATCACTTGCACTCTCAGTGATCAATTTATAAAAGTCATCATAAACACAAACAATCATCATTCTCATTATCATTTTAAAAAGTCAAAGAAGCTGAACTGTTTGATCTAAACTTAATTTCTAAACCGAAAGAGTTATAGACGAAGAAAAAATAATAAGGAAAACTATATCATTTAAATGAGTGTAAATTACATACCTGGCTCATTAAAGTAAATTTTAACAGGTTTTTCTCATATTGATATTTAAGCAATTCAAGACTGAATTAATTATGTCTTTTATAATATGCTTTTTTTTTCTTCTTAAGCAATTTCCTTTATGAACAATGCATTTCCTTATTTAATAATTAACCTAATGACCAATATTTTTTATTATTTTTGTAAATTTTAATTTTTTAATCATCTTACTTTAAATGGAAGCGTAATCCTTTAAGATATAAATCAAATAAATTAAAAACTGAAAAAATAACTTAAAGATGAAGCCATTTTTTATTACAGGATGATTTTTACATAATAAATCATGGCCAGTGATAACAGTGGGTGAAAAGGAAGGTTAGTTTGCCTCCTTATAGTACTTTCCGATTCTACTACTCCAGATTTATGCATCGTGTAGTAAAAAAACCGGAAAAATACTTTATAAGGGATAGTTGTTGATTAATTGTCATCGAGTCTTGTTAATGGTAGAAGTGACTGTCAACTCAATCATCAGTAGGGATTGAATATTAGTTGACAAGCACATTAGGCGTAATTATAGATTCAAACTCGCTCATAAATCTATAACTACTAATTTATAGAGGAAATTCTCCGAATTCTGTCCCTTAACAAATAAATGTCAGATTTTGTTTAATTGACGTGACAAGTAAGTTAACTTTAAAAGTAATAATTTATTTACTCATCTAAACGCTAACTTGTAAAAAATGTGAGACTTTATAAATGGTATTTATAGAGTTGATCGCATTTTTGGTGTGTGTGTTAAGATTTGTTGATGAATAGATTACAGTTATTGTGACAAAATTACACGATAATATTAACAGACGTTTGCAGATCTTTTAAAACATGTATTAAATATGTAAATATTTTGAGCATTTATTATTTACTTGAGTGTAGCCAATTAGTTTAAATGTGAAATATATACTTTTAACAGGTTTAGTTTTCTGTTTGAGTTATTTTTCATGCTTCATTTTTTTATTATCCTACAAGCGTTAACGAAAAGAAATTTCTAATGCTAATAAATTGAAGAATTATTCTCAATTAAAGAGGAGGAAAAAATAAGCTCATAAATAAAGAATAACCATGTAATACTTACTTTTTATATCTTTGCATTTATAATAATTTTTTTAATTAATGTGTTATTTTTCTACGAGCAAATATGCTACGTTTGTTTAGAATTTCATTTTTAAATTTACTTTGAAGAACTGTGACTTGTTTTATCTTTCTTAAAAATGTAACCATTATCTATCAAAAATAGTAAAGTTGTAACATTATATATATACTTTTTATAACATAGGTACTTTTAATCAATAAAACTGAATAATATTGAATTGAGCATATTTAAATAATTTTCTTATAATTTTATTCTTTATTGTCCTATATTGGAGTTCTCAAAAACCACTCGCATCATAATATATTTAATATATAATTGATACCATACGTGACATAATATATTTGGTTGATAAGAAAGTAATTTATTTTTTCACCATTTGTATACTCAGTGAAAACCAAAATTATTTTCTTGTCAATCCAATATATCAAATGGAGGATTTAGTATGATAAAAATGCTGATTGTACGTATGTATCGTACGGTATAACAATGTAAATTTCTTTAAATTAGCAGTTTGTATTTTATTAAATCCATAAATTTGAAGTCTTGATGATTTTTATGTCGGACTACTCTATATTAATAAAATCCGTTACAAATTTAAGATGCAAATGTTTGATACTAATTACTAGATTTAATTAAAATTTAATACTGGGCTAATTCTAGATGCATACAACTTAATTTCAGTTTTTTAATAAGCAGAAATGATGAGAACTTCTGTAAATACTTTTGATACAATAAAAGTATGTTTTTCAGTAATTAATAATTTATATATTTTTTTCTTCTGAGCAATTTCGTGATGGTATATATATACTTTTTTATTCTGGGCTTAAACTTTTAGTGTATTTCTTTGGATAATTAGTTACTTAGCGATAATATTCAATTATTATGATTCGTAATATATGGTACAAAGTTCGAATGATGGCTTAATGAAAAAATATATCTGCACAATTTTATAAGCATTAGCAACGTTGTTTTAAGCAAACACAAAAAAAACTACAATAAATGAAACATATTTACTCATCGCTGCTTTTTTACAAATAGAAATTTACAATAAATGCTCAAAAATTATACGTAGTCAATTTATGGTTGGGTTACAACTGATTCAATAGCAGAAATCTAAGTCTTTTTAAAACTGCTGTCCTGGTAACGTGTTCCGTTTTTCTATCGTAAACAAATATGGATTCTGCTTGTAAAACATAAATATTCATTCAAAGGCAACAGTTACATTGTCTGGAATCGTGTACCTTTAGCAGCCTCACCGTTTATAGCCATTTACGTCATATGTATATCTATTAGCTCCGATTTCATCAAGTCGTAGAAAATCAGAGCAATGTACAGATCCTATCACAAAAACGCTAATGTAGATTGATTTAAGAACGTCCTCTACCATCTACATGTCACATTTTCAGTCACACACACTTTGAGAAAAAAATTATGTTTGGTCTCCCTACAACTCTTTTAAATTTGGGCAAATATTTTTGCAATAAATATATAGTAAGTTTTTACATCAAGAAATTATGAGAAGTCAGTATCATTTCAAACTGGTAATGCATTTTTTATTTTTATTTACTTTTATCCATAATTTCTGTTATTCTAAAATATTTTATCTCAAAGAATAATGTCATATATTTTCTGTTCAAAGAGCACGAATTTACATTTTTGTCAGAAACTTTTAACAGTTTTTAGTGTTAAAAGTTTATAAAATATGCCCGAATGTATACAAATTCTCAAAAAGAGTTAAGAGCACAATCAAATTTTTATGTGCATTATTTTTTAGGCCGTAATCTAGCTAAAATAGGTAAAAATTATTTTTACAAGGAATATTCTTTATAAAATTATCCTTATTTATGTAGATACCTTGATTTCTAACAAAAAACATCACATCTCATTATAAATTCAGTTGTAAGGGTTGTTCAGGTAAAGGGTTTTTGGGATTCTTTCAAATAATACTAGTCGTATTTTTCATATGAATTTGCTTTCATGAACCACAAATAAAAGTTGCAATAAATGAGCTGCCAACTTTTTTCTTTGAAAGTATTTTTCCCATTTTAAATGACATGTTTTTATAAATTCATAAGACAAAGTCCCATTCCATGTCTAAAATCCTACATATTCATCCTAAAGACAGAAATGAGAAAACAGTAACCATCCACTGCGAGTTTAAAGATTATTAACAAAAGAAAAAGAAATAAATTAATTGTACCAAATCACTTATCAGTTTGCAATGTACTTAAAACTCTTAAAAACTTGTTTGTTTGTAATTGGAACTCCTTACATGGCCAAGTCTTGATTTTTCACTTACAAACAATATATTTTATTTTCATCATCTGCTCTCCTCTTACTGGAGGTATTAATTACTAAAATGTTTTAAAGGCTTATAGTGCTTTCTACTAATTACGCTTTAATTTGCAGACGTAAAGTAATAAGATATTTTAGAAGAGACTAAAAGTAGACTAATTATTTAAATGTATTTAATATCAATGAAATAAATGATGTTTATAAACGTGGGCATTTTAATCAAAGGTGATTCACCACTGGACTGTTGGATAGTATTTAACATAGTTACTCACCATGTGAATAAATTGTGACAATCCTCGTGGGAGGCTTGTTACAGTTTACTCCCATGGTGCCTCTGCAATTTGGGACCAACATCTCCAGTGGAGGCATCTGTGGGTTGGCATCTTCCTTACATGTCGTCAGCCCGTCAAAAGGATTTTCACACTAGAAATTAATGGTGTCCATCCCTCGAGAACTTTCAATTCATAATCGCTTGTCGAGATTTGAACTGAGCAACCTCGGTTCAAAAACATCCACTAAACCTCTCTACGCCATTTAACGAACGAACATGCATAAAAAAAATGTTTAACTGTCTAGGATAAGACCACTGGCAACATCCAATGAATTCACTGCTTTCAGCTTTCACAAGTGAGAAGACGACACGATGGCGATTACGACATTGTGAGTAAAGCGTCTGTTATCGCTAATCAGGCTTTCTGATGGCCTGAGTACTACTCCTCAATACAAAAAATGCAAATGCAGGGCAGTTACTCTAAAAGTCCTTCAGGCTTGCAATGTCCTTTCTTCGTCACCTTCCGGTGGGATGTCCGTGACATACATAATTAGAACACAGGGGCCACCGAAGTTTAAAAAAATCAATCGAAAAGAAAAAAAATCAAATTGGTAATATTTTGGTAACATAACTTGCATACTTTTTTAATGAAAAAGATTGAAATGATTTTCACTTTCAAATGATATTTACACTCTTCAAAATCCACAAATAATCTAATAGATTGAAGTCACTTAAGAGCACTCATAACAGCCCTGAAAGAAAAGGGTGCCCAATTAAATGGGGATGGGAAATAGCCTAAAGCAATATTAGGCCAGAATCCTTGCATTTCACACTCGAAAACCCATGGAGTTCGGTGTTTAATGGCTAATTTATTCGACCAGAGCACCTTGTGAATAATTAACGCGGGTTATTAGCGTGTGGGAAGCTCTACAACTCAATTGAATAAGGCAGCGAAGAAAGGAAGTCAATCTGAATGGGTGTGATGCGATCGATGCCGGCCTGGGGATGCACAGGAATCGGACTGGAAATCATTTCTGCTTCGTGGGAGTCGATTTCCTGCAGGCTTTGTTCATCCCCCCTTCGGGAATGTACACACATGTCACGGCTTCCGGTGCAAAACAAAAGGACAGAACTACACACAAAAACAATGGAAAGACAAAACTTCCCCAAACAACTAAGTCACAGATACTTTCCAAAATTTCATTGCTCACAACTATCCTGTCTTAGAAAGAAGACAAATAAGAAAATATTATGTTATTGCAATGTATTTTGCGACAATTATTTTTTCGTATATTTTTTTAAATTTATGAAGTTTGTTCATTAAATAGAAAAAAAGGATATAACGTCATATGATTTTGCAGATAGTAACGAGATTAGATCAGTGAACATTTCTTTGTTTATTTTACTTTACTTTACTCTACACCTCAAGCCAGTAACTAGAGTCATGCAGTCTTGTGCCAGTTAAATAGCTGCGAGAAGTAAAAATTATATTAAAAAATCTAAATTCAATTATATATAGACATATATAAAATTTCCTATTATAATAGAAATATAAGAATGCATTTAATTTTGAGATGGCATTATCCTGTTTAATAAACTTAAGTATAAAGAGCACGGAGAACTCACTTAATATTTTAAGAGAAATAGTTTTTTAGGATGATTAATTGTTCCTTTTTCCATAAAAAAGATAATGACTCACCATCTCATCCATGAAAAATAAATTATATTTTTAAGCCCTTGTATATAAAATTGTTTAGAGGTGTTTTAAAAATGTCGTGATTCAGTATAGTTTTAGATATAATTTTGAGAAATCATGAATGAAATTATTATTATTAATTTTATAATCAATAAACGTAAGAATGATGTCGATCCGAAGTTTCCTTCTTTGTTACATATTCGAAAATTCTCAAATACATAACAGGATGAACTTTATGTAAATTTCTGATTTGTCTAGTTGTACATTAACGTACGATTAAAATTTATATAATCGATTTTTTTATGTACTTGCCAGAGTACTCTAACTCAAGCACATAAGTTCTAGAATCATTTAACATTAGGATCTATGAAAATTTAAGTGATGCACTGTGTGACCTATATGTTAATGCTCCTATCAATAGTTAATAAAAAATAAGTATAAGTAATATTATATTATAGTTTATGTTTGTTTGAAGTAGTTACTGTTTCAGAGAGTGAGTTAATGAATTTTTCTATTGTAATATCATTCGAATTTTTAGATATCATGTTTTCGCTAGAATAAGTGAGAGCGCAGTTCAAAAGTAGAAAACAGATAAACCATGTCTGCAAACATTGAGAATTAAGTGTGCATATTAGACCACTAAACAAAATATCATTCAAAAGTCTGAAAAATTCTTTAAAAAATCTGAAAAGTTGGAAGTTCAAGTGTTACCAAATACAGGCACAGATATACTTCAGTTTTTATATCTGAAATATTATAAACAATCCATTAATTTGAATCGATTACTTTCTTGAACAATGATAATCAATGGTAATTGTGATGATGTGTATAAGTGCCTGACATCAACAATTAGGCTGCCTAATAAGAGCATTTTGTACCATACCACAAACAAATGTCGGACAGTTACCTCTAAAAGTCCTTTTGAAAGGAAATGCCTTTCTTTAAAAGTGGAACATGTGGTTTGCAAAAACGTAATATACGATGTACACATGATATACCACAAAAAATTTCTGATTATAAAAATTGGTTATGAAAGGAAATCATATATGCAATGAAGACACCCTCTATTATTATTATACCATAAAATATTTAAAACGACGATACTTATACATGCATACACACCATGATATTTGTTGACGAGATGAAAACTGGAATGAGATTAGATACAAAAGGCATTGTAAAATCCAAAATGACGCAGATAAAACACAATAAAACGCATTTAATGGGCTGATTTAAATACAAGTCAAATTAAATCACGACAGTTAATTTGTCCTCATTAAATCCTTAATATCCTAATGTCTGGCATAAATAGCTGAATAAATAGAGTTTAATGATCCAAGTCGGATAGATAACTTTATTTAAGAAATTAAATATTTAACTCTGAGCGAAATAATAAAATAAATTATCGTAAATGAATGTTAGTATTATAAGGTTTCTCAGTAATTAGAAGAGAATTTCCCTATTTTTTAAAATAAACTAAATGGCAATAAATGGATATGAAACATTTCTGAGGATATTTTGAAAATTCGATAGGATTTAGAAAGTAAACGTGCAAACTACTTTTATATTACACAAGCTCAAAATTTTATATTCAATGTTATTGAAAGAAAAAAGCTTATACGTCTTCCAAACAGACAATTATTTAATGCTTTATATTTAGATTCCTTTGTTATTTTTGTAAACTATTTCACATGCCACAAAAAATGAGCGACTTAAATTATGTTCCTTCCTACCCATATCACAGTTTTGATTGTGTTTTAAACAATTGCTAATAGAAAACATGGAAGATTTCTAAGCGTAAATATGTCAAAATATTTTGTAATTATAGCATTTATTAAACTTTTATTATACAATGGGGTTAGTCAACTAAAAATTACTAAATTTGAAATAATATAAATAAAACGCAATAAGTCACAAATAAAACAATGATTAAATAACAGTTTAAAGTAAATCATATCACTTAATTTGTCCTTATTACTTTTCTGACTTACCAATTTATCCAATTCAAGAATTTAATTTTTTATATTTTGAGATAAAAAAATGTCATAAAAACAAAAATTAAAGTAAACAGCTATCTAAATTATAAACATCCACTGAATTTTAATTTCTAAAATAAATTAATTCATCTGTTAAGCATTGTTCAATAAACAAAATGTTTACCTTCCTACAGCCAACCTGTAAGGACAGCTGATAAGTTTTCATTATTTAGGTGCACTTACTGCTAAGTTGATAAATACATAATTTTCCTTTAAAAATGAACTATTATGGAAATAATCAATAAATCATAATCTTTAAAATGAACTTAATATTAAATCAAAAACGATATTTCGACAGTAATATTTTCATTTTATGCCATGTCATCAAAAAATATATATCTTTTCCAGATTCTGACTGTTAAGAATGCTATAAATCTGGAAAGATTCAAGTAAAAATTTCGCAAATTCAACTCATAAAAAATAGCTAGTAAGAAATTCGTATATTGAACATGCGAAAATAAAATATATACTGTCTACTTCATTTTTTTCATGGCTCCATAAGTCTAGTAATTGTCTTTTTAGTGCAAAAGAAAGAATAGACGAGCATTCGATTTAGATACTCCAAATAGAGAGATTTCACAAAATATCATTGTGCTTTGAAGAGACATTGATCATATCGAGCAGAGCTAAAGGGAATTGAACAGATAATAGACTCGAACCAGATATATGACACATTCTCCCTCGCAAATCTTTCCTATTCCCTCTTTGGAGCATTTTTACCAGATGTACGAAAAGCTTTCTGTCTTTTGGAGCCTTCATGGAAGCTATGATGTACGAGAAACTCATACTTAAAGAAGAGAGTGTTTCAATCTCGCTTCGAAAAAATCTATTCAACCAACTTTAACCAAATTCGATGCATGCAATTTTTAGATAAAAAAAAGTGGGAATTTTTATTTTAAAAAACGGCAATAAAAACAATTCTGGTGAAAAATATGTTGTGTGAAGTTCACAGAAAACTTTTTTCAATCCTGGAGATACTGGCACTCAGCATTGACAAATTAAAGAACCCTTTCTGTGTTTTAACATTAATTCTTATGGAGATGCATCTGTCTAAATATAGCAAAAACACTGACTATACTAGCCTTGTAATGGCAAATTTTCAGAAAATGCATGATATCTCATTTTTAAGTGGCTTAATTAAATCAATATAAATTTTAAATCTAAAATCTCTTCTACGAAGCAATTATGACTCAATTTTTACCAATATTTTAATTAAGAAAGTGTTCTCCATTCTAATAATATGCAACTTCACTGATCGTGAAAGAATCAATGGTTTCATCAAATTATGAAATTTGACTGGCTTAAAAATTTTAAAAGTGAAAAGATTTACTTGAAACTATGCATAACATTTTCATTATGCTAAGTTATCAGTTGTCTGTGTTGTTGTAAACTATCTTATCATCCTTGGTAAGCTATTAATTAAGAGAAATTACATTTGCATGCAAATTTGAAGTTGCGATCATCTAAATTTCCCGTTTTGTTTTGAAACACTTAGCAAATTGGTATCGAATTATGCAAGCAGAAAAAGAAGAAATACCTGTTGTCGTATAATACAAACTTTATGGAAGCAGAAGAATATAAATCCTTATATGTAATAATTTATCTTCTATATCCTTATAATACAAATCTTTATATAAGCAGAAAGAGAAAGAATAGCTTCTATCGTATCGAATAATGCGTATGCTTACCGTATTTTTAATTGAACGTACTTTGTTAATCAATTTTTGCTAAAAATCGGCATGTTTGCAAAATAAATATTAATAATTCAGCTATTACAAGTTATATATAATATTGTATATTAAATATTAAATAACAGTTGTATTTTTTCTTTGTTTAAAGAAATCCGTTATTAGAATATATGCTAGGAGACCTTGTTGAACCCTATCTGTGAGTGATGCTAAAACAAATTTCAAGGGAAAGAAAATTATTTTTTTTTATTTCTTTGACTAATTTACTAAGTATACGAAGTTAAAAAACTAAAAAAAATTTGCTCTTGGTAGCAAAAGTTGAGCTAAGACTCTTTTTTACAGAAATCGAAATCCTTATAATCTGAATAGTATGTACACAAAATGTGGTTCAATTTGGCTCAATTAATTTTTTTACAATCAAGCCTTGAAGCACTTCCATTTTAATTATGACCCTCCTGTACTTAATGATGTTAGTGGCTGTCTTCATAAGAAGTTCCAACTTGACGTGGAAAAAGGTGAAGAGCAAAAGAAGCCGTATAATTGTTAATCGATAGATGTCGTCTAATTAAGTAATCAGTGTCACATCCCTTTCATTCATTATTTCCATCCTCCAAAGATAAGAATAATAAGGGGAGTTATTGATAGCGATTGCATCATTACACCAAACACGATTAAATTATTGTTCTATTATTTAGCGCTCACGGATGCTTTCTGGGTTTAGCCCGTATAGATTGTGTGCTCATTAGCAGCGATAATCTATCCATTTTCAATGAACATGTCAAGCTGATACGGCTCAGTTTTTCTAGCTTTTATTGACCAACTGCTTAAGTGGCTAAAAAGTTAACAATGTGACGACTAAGAAAAAAATATGACGCAAATTTAATTTCTGAGGGCAAACTGTAATTTAATTTTATGTACTTTGCAATAAATTTCAAAAAAAGTTGTTAAAGTTAAATTTTATACTTAAAAATCTATTTATTAAAAATTCGATGGTAGATTATTTTGCTCATAATGAGTAATAGTCTATTATCTAATTACGGAAAGTTTTGAAAATAAAAAAAGGGCAGCAAATTATGTCAAATAAAACAAGGGTAATCTATATTTTAATTAAATTATGATATGATGACTGTTTTAATTATTATGCACTAACAGGTTTTAAAAATATTTTGTAATTTTAAAAACGTTATCTACCATGCAAAAATCCACACATCGAAAACTATTATAAACTTTTAACTTATTATCAAAAACTATAAAACTATAAATTTTATTCTCGTAAGTTAAAAAAATCTACTTTAAACGAAGAACTTAGTTTTATGACTCTGTACAGGTGATAGACTTCAACTTTTCATATTATCTCATTACCCAGTAACAATTGGAAAATGTGAAATCAATGAAAAACCCTGTCTAAAAATATGGAATATGGTTTACAAGATAATTTCGCATTTTACAATTTATTTATTAGTGTTTTTAGAAGATAGGTATATAGATTGCACTATATATTTTATATAATAATTATAATTTATCTTTAAAGCATATGATGTAATATAATAACATAGTATCATATTTGAAAATATATAATATACAATGCTACACTTGTGACGCAGCGATAATACTTGCTAGCAAGAAGCTGAAAGTACGATTCCACCGATAAAATCATTTAGTTAACAGATGATCAGATTATGTGGTGATAGTAACAGAGAGTCTGACATCGACAGCTAGAGTGTTTAATATGAATGTCCCGAAAAATAACATCAGAAATTTATTTCAGAAGGCAATCAGTTTCCCTTCAATGTTCTAGGTAATGGCACTGAGTCAGAGACTTAAATACACATTTGATTAAAGAGGGAGAAAAGAGACCCGTGTGCTGATAGGTCTAATTTATTAATAGGTCTAATTATATTATAATGATAATATAAGCATTACATAAATGCAATAAATATAAATTATAAAGCAGTATTACAATTTTACAAAACTTTTAATTATTTAAATGGATTTTTACATATTAATGAATAAAATTGCAGTTTATCTTAATTATTTTATATAAAAGAAAAAGAATGTTTTAGGAATCTTGCTCAGAAGCAATTCTGGAATTTTCATTGAAACTCAACTCATTTTTGCAAATGAGCAAAAGTAGAAATTAGTAATAAATAATTCGATAACTGTCTCCTAATTAGCTCGTTCCTTTTCCGCTCTTTTACAAGTCACTGGCAAAATAGCATAAGATTTAATAAAAATGCGAAGTAGTTTTCGTCTCAAAAAGTATTACATCTGCATATTTATGAGAGAAGCGTCAATTTTTCTGTGCGATTTCTTTGTTTAAGTGCGCAATTTATTAATTGCTCTTAACGTGGTTACACTGATACAATTACCACACCTAATTAATTGTACAGTTTGAAATCTTCCCATTTAACTGCTCTTGGCTTTCAGATAGTTAACGGTTCAGTAAATAAGTCGTTCTCAATGTTCAGAAAACGGGAAGTAATTATTGCGACTGTTGTCACTTTGAATGAAAATTACATGATTCGCTAAAGCGTGTTTGCTCCAACTAATTTTCTTTCATAATTTTTTTAAAGTGTTTGGCAAAAAGAAACAATTCACATTTTGTCAAAATTCCTTAATTAATGAATTTATAAGTTGTTTTTATTGTAATTTTAGAACCTTCATGAAGCTACAATATATTTACAAACATTTATTTATTTATTTTAATCAATTTATGCCATTTTTAAGTAACACACTTCAGAAAAACCAAATTTTTTCTTTTATCAGCTGTTATTCATTATGTACGTCACTAGTCATCGCCAATCTGCTAACAACAAGATAAATTAGCAGCATTTTAATGTGTTATCTTTCCTACCTAATGAAGCATCTTTAAGATATTCTCACGTACAAAGATCCCACATTTGTATGGCGGCCTGATGGCCAATAAATGAAACTGCTATTTGTAATTACAGGTATATACTATAGTTCATGTTCTAAAAATGAAATAACCATGATTGCTTAGTCAGTGAGCGTTTCTTCTGTCTATTTTGCAGCCTTATGACCCATTGGCTAACGTTCTGGCCTTTGGTGCCACAGGCTTAAGGTTCGTATAATGGAGGTGGCATGGATATTTGTTAGTGGTTCAGAATCCGCGTTAAACTACAGGTCGGGGTCTAATTACCCCAAATTGTACACAAAATGACTGTAGAACGACAAACCATACCCACGTTTGTATCATATGTAAAGAAACAAGTAATATAAAAAAAAATTAAAGTCAATTCCTACTTTTTTTTCACTCTATTGCAGAAAGTCCTTTATAAATAATTTTCACTCACTTTTTTAAGTTTATCTGAAGCCATCTATTGGTAGATATATGCAACTTAAATCTGAAAAAAACTAGAATTAATTAATTAAATTTAATTATTGAATTAATATTTGAAAAAACTGTATTCACATCCAGTGTCATCCACTACAAGTTCAAAAAAATGTATTTGAACTTGAGTGGATGAATAAAAAGTATTGTACACTGAAGTGACAAAAGTCATGGGATAGCAATATGCAAATTTTCAGATGGCAGTAGCATCGCGTAGAATAGATATAAATGCGCAGTGCTTCCGCAGAGCTTTCATTTCTGTTCAAGTTATTCATGTGAAGAGGTTTTGACGTGATGATGACCGCACGACGGGAATTAACAGACTTTGAACGCGGAATGTTAGTTGGAGCTAGACGCATGGGTCATGCCATTTCGGAAATCGTTAGGGAATTCAACATTCCCAGATCCACTGTGTCAAGAGTGTGCCGAGAGTATGAAATTTCAGGCATAACATCCCACCATGGACAGCGCAGAGGTCGACCGCCTGCACTTAACGACCGAGACCGGCGACGTCTGCAAAGAGTCGTAAATTCTAACAGACAAGCAACACTGCGTCAAATAACCGCAGAAATCAATGTGGGACGTACAAGAGACTTGTCTGTTAGAACTGTGCGGAGAAATTTGGCTTTCTTGAGCTATTCCAGCAGAAGACCGACTCGAGTGCCTTTACTGACAGAACGACATCGCTTGCAGCGACTCTCGTGGGCACGTGAGCATATCGGTTGGTCCCTAGATGAATGGAAAACCGTGGCCTGGTCCGATGAGTCACGATTTCAGTTGGTAAGAACTGATGGTAGGGTTCGAGTGTGGCGCAGACCCCACGAAGCCATGGACCCAAACTGTTAGCAAGGCACTGTTCAAGCTGGTGGTGGCTCCGTAATGGTGTGGGCTGTTTCTTCATGGCATGGACTTGGTCCTCTGGTGCGACTGGACCGAACATTGACTGGAAATGCTTATGTTCAGCTACTTGGAGATCACTTGCAGCCATTCATGGACTTCATGTACCCAAACAACGATGGGATTTTTATGGATGACAATGCGCCATGTCACCGGGCCACAACTGTTCGCGATTGGTTTGAAGAACATTCTGGGCAATTCCAACGAATGATCTGGCCACCTAGATCGCCCGACATGAATCCCATCGAGCATTTATGGGACATCATCGAGAGGTCTGTTCGTGCCCAAAATCCTGCACCATCAACGCTTTCACAATTATGGACGTCTATCGAGACAGCATGGCTCAATATTCCTGCAGAAGACTTCCAACGACTTGTTGAGTCCATGCCACGTCGAGTTGCTGCACTTCGCCGGGCGAAAGGAGGGCCGACACGATATTAAGAGGTATCCCATGACTTTTGTCACTTCAGTGTATTAACGATTGAAAATTTGAGCAAGATATATATATAGGGAGAGTGTGAGCTAATAGAAGGAATTGAAAAAAGGCGTTCGCCCTTGCCACGAACTTTGTAAATTCATTTGCTTATAATGCTCATGTGCGCCTTCTTCTGTTTTATATTTAAGGCGAAGTAAGCAAGATCTAGTTTGCGTTTCCTTGTTTCAAGCGTTTGTATGTGAAGAGGATACCAATAAAGTGGATTCACAGAGTATTTGCTGATCATTTCTATTAATTTCACATTCAAGTCTGGTACAAAAGGAAAATATTCACATAGCCAGCTGACGAAAGCAAGGTATAATTTCGAAGATTATTTCAGTCTAGCCTTTTAAGTTGCTTTTCTTAAAAAGAAAATGGAAATCTTTAAGTGAAAATAGAAATCCGTAGATCTTGTCACTATAGATTTTAAAAATGAAAACGGGAATCGAAGCCGTAACCTTACGTCACAACCCATAGTCCAAATGTTTTATAATAACAACTATTTAATCAGTTATATATATTACCTGATATACAAGTGATTACAGCTATTGTCAGATTCGACACCATGAAAGAATATTATGTGTGAAAGAGTGGCAATTTTTATCTTTAATTCCCTGTTGTGCATCAAATTTGATTTTAACAGTTATTATAAATTAATTTCTTCGTTTATTGAAAATTGAATCAAATAAAAGATAATAATTAGTTTTACAAAGAATTTTCTTTCCTTGACTTAATACATAGATTTTTATGTAGTTTCATATATTTTTCGCTTTCTCTTATTTTTTAACAAATTTTCATTTTTATATACTACTGCTATAAAAAGAGTTAAGTTGTTTGAAATTAAAAATTTCAAATATGTAATTAAATAATAAGTGAAATAAATAGAGCCTTTTTCTTACATATGCATGTAAGAAAAATGCTCTCTTTATTTCACTATTTATAAAAATTTGTCTATATTTATAAAAAATTGTATATTCATACTCTAAATAGGGGAATTTATTGTATGTTTATTGTTAGAAAATCAAAACTTGTACCATTTTATTGTCTTATTACTGGTAAAATAATATTATTTAGAATAATTATCCTCAATATTTTTAAATCAAAGATAAAAAAATTGTTATCATTTTAGCATTTTATTGAACTGATACTCTAACGCAGGAGTCTCCAAACTTTCCAGCCTTGGGGCCATACTGTTTACTCCAGTAAGTACCAAGGGCCAAAACCGTTTTAATTTTTCTGCCATTATCTGTAATTTCTAGACTAGTCGCCGAGTACGCGCTCTGAGCGAGCATACGCTTTCTAAATTCGCTGGTTCAATTACTACAAATACTATCGTGTGTATCGATACGATCGTTACACTTGACGACATCTAGTGATTAAAAGTGGAAATAGGTAGGTATAACTACCGAGGGTAACCACGGGATGTTCACTAGTTTACAATGTTAGTGGAATTCATTTCAATTACTTGTTAGTTGTTATGCTTAAGTTAAATTTTCTGCGTATTATGCTTGTCATTAAGCTTTACTTAGCAAGTAAATAAAATCGAGTTATTATCATTCTGTGTTTTTTTATCCAACTTATTACAGCAACAATAAGCTATTCACCGTCGTGGGCCGGATTGATGACACTGGCGGGCCGTAGTTTGGAGAAACCTGCTCTAACGCATCAGATATTATTATTTATATATTTTTAAAAATAACAAAGAAAATATATTTATGACTGATATAGATTTCTTTTAGAATAAATTTTCTTCTTTGTCATACATTTTATTCCTTTCTTATATTAGTCTTTGAGCATTATATATCTATATTATAGTATGATTAAAAGTCTACTGAATTGGATATATTTTATTAATGCATTGCCCGATAATAGAAAAAAAATTTCTAAAGTAAGAATTTTAGCTGTGGGTAGAAATAATAAAATGTTAGGCATTTTGTTTAATTTTAAAATATCTTCGTTATCAAATTGTTTTTATTAATAACTTAGAATAGAATATCAGTGAAATATATTATGTTTCTAAATTAGTAAGAGTTTATAAAACTTCATAGCATATACAGATTGCTTTGCAATCAATTATTGAAAAATAAATAAGATTTGAAACGTGAGAAAAATATATAATTGGTGAGAATGAATGAATGTAAAAAAGAAAATAAATAATTGAATATTTTTGTCTTTTTTTCCTTTCTTTAAAATGCCAAAATAAATAAAAGTTCGGTTTTAGCTGTGGGTAGAAATAATAAAATGTTAGGCATTTTGTTTAATTTTAAAATATCTTCGTTATCAAATTGTTTTTATTAATAACTTAGAATAGAATATCAGTGAAATATATTATGTTTCTAAATTAGTAAGAGTTTATAAAACTTCATAGCATATACAGATTGCTTTGCAATCAATTATTGAAAAATAAATAAGATTTGAAACGTGAGAAAAATATATAATTGGTGAGAATGAATGAATGTAAAAAAGAAAATAAATAATTGAATATTTTTGTCTTTTTTCATTTCTTTAAAATGCCAAAATAAATAAAAGTTCGGAATTTTTCTGATAAATATACAAAAAAGTTGATGCGAAAACTATCGGTTACTTGAAGCAACTGACTATTGATGAAAAACTGATAGACTAATTTCCTTAAAAAATAATGAAATTTTGTTCGATTTGTTGCACCTTTCAGCCCAACTTTTTCATTGATCGAAAGCTTTAGAAACTATTGGATAACAATCAAAATGTGACATATCAAATTTATGTTCTATAACGTAGTTTGAATAACAAAACTGATTTTGAGCAGTAATAACATTCTGTAGAGTAAAATAGATCATGAATTCTAAAAATCTTAATATGGAATTGTATGACGAAGAGCAAAACTCTTTAGCAGAGCAGTTTTAATATCACTGTGCGTTAGAGTCAATTTGTTTTTATCTACAACTGGCTATCAAAAACTGAGCTGTGATCCAACTATTAGATTTACAATAATTGTTATTTAAACCTTGCCCTTTGTACGCTTTAATGTGCGCTTGTTGATTCAACCAGAGACGAACCTTCTAATCCTAATAATGGCATGCGCTATAGTCGCAGTTTTAAAAAAAAAGTGACTCGTTTGTTGATTGGACAGATTATCTTTTAATGATAGTCTCAATAACTGGTTGGAATTTTCTGGGTTTTCTCCAATAAAAAACTCAAATGTGAGGCTCACCCTTGAAACTATTTCCATCACAGTCCTTGGCTATAACGCTGACCAACTGATGTGGTACTAATCATAATATGAGTATACTGTATAATATGAAAAAGGGTAGATACGAAACTATCATCTAGATACGAAAAAATATATATATATTTAAATTATGTTTTATATGGTACTTTGATTTATAAATGGGTTTATTATGGGTACTGTGGGTTTTATGGCTTTATGGTGTTTTATTTTGTGGTTATTTTACTGTGGTTTATACTATGGTCTTTTTATGGGTGTATTGTTCATGGCAAAACGGGGTTTTTTTTTTTTTTTTTTTTTTTTTTAAATTTTTTAAGACTTTTATAATGATCGACAACTACTAAGGAAAAGAAACATCTTTCAGAATAATTTAAAATAGATATTTATTAAAGAAAGGAAAAGCACATGTATTGTATAGGCGTCTTGTATCTTTACAATGAAAAATTATAAAGATACAGATTTCGCCCCTCTGATGAACTGGGTAAAAAAAATTTAAAATTTCATTTAAAGTAATTTTAAGAAGTCTAGAAAGATTATCTTTCTAGACTCATGATATACATGAGTCCTCTCCTCATACTCACATTATACTTTTAGTCATCCCCTCATCTAAGCCATCTCCTCATACTCACGTTATACTTTTAGTCATCTCCTCATACTCACGTCATACTTTTAGTCATCTCCTCGGACATTGATGTACATTTGACATCAATTATGTATGCTCTGAGAGATTATGTCTCATTCCTCTCTTAATACGATTTTGTTTCACTGTACGGCTTGAAGCGTCTTTGAGCAACTCGTCTATCCAGTACAACCTAGGCTTACTCTATGGGGTTTAAGTCATAAGAATGTGGACGTCGAATCCTGCGCTCAAAATATTACCTTTCTAGTCATTCTTGCACATCATATTCCCTGTGTAAGAATGCATTTCCATCCGTGAATAGAAAGTTTGAACCACTGCACAATGGAAAAACATGACACCGGAGGATTTTGGTGCTCAGCACTGATCCAAGTGCATGAAAAATGTGAAGTGGTGCATTTAATGCTACTTGTTAGTGGTACCTTTAATGCTGCCTATTTCAGCTGACTCCCTTAGTCCTCAGCCATAACGATCAGCTTTTTGGCATTCTGGGGATGCTAACGCGTTCCTTTTCTCTTCACACTAGATGGTCTCCTAAATTATCAGCTGTCAGAGAACATCTCTCTGGACCAATATTTCAGGCCTCAAGGAATAAATTCATTAAATCAATGTTACTTTTTCCATGCTGGGGTGCTCGTAACAAAATGCATGTAACAGGAGTGATATCTCTTTTCTTTCTGGTGCTAGGGATATATAAATATGCTTTTGAAGGTGGTGTTCCTTCCATGGCCTCTAGCAAGTTTTCGCAGAATATATCCACCTTCAGCGGATTTTTGTTTAATTTGAGAGATAATATTGTTCAACATACCCGTTCTTGTAGCAACCTGAGCAATACATTTTCCCTACTTTTAGATTACCTTTAAATCGTACTTGAATCAGGATCATATTTATTCAAGTGAGGTTCTACAGATATCTTCCAAGCAAATATTTGCATTTTAAAAGGAACTCTGCAGCGCCATCTACAGAAAATGGCAACAGGAATTTCCCTTCAAAACTGTACTATTTGAAATCTGGAATAAATAGGCAGTTATTGTGTATTGCCTTTAATGCAGTAGATATGATCCAGCAATGCTCTACTTCAATTAAATATAATATTTTTTAATTTATTAAAATTAATTTTAAAAAAGATGTCAGTGTAGCACGAGGAAAATCCAGAAACAATGTCCAGGAAAATATTCTCAACATGAGAACATTACATTTGAAATTTAATTGTTCCAGACGATAAAAAGCCTTACGAAATCCTTTGATGTTCGTTTGATATCAGATAAATATTATCAATGGACGTAGATAATAATAGCAGCACAATTAGAACTTAAACAGAATACAGCTAAAAAACTAAAAGCAAGTAAGCGAAACGTGACTAAGTAAACGTGAATAAACGACAAACTACGGTAAAAAAAAACTTTTTTTTTCTGCCCGACTATCAAAATAATACATTTCTTTAAGCAGTGCAAAAGTATTGTATGAAATAAGTAATCGAGTCATTTGATTGCTCAAGTAAAGGGCTCAAAATTTATGTTAATAAATAATGCAAATAATTAATATTTTTTAAATGTTAAAGACATTGAAAAATTTGATTCTAAAATGAAATAGCCAATAAAATTTTATCACAAATATCATTTAAAACTTTTTAAATTAAAAATAGCATTTATCTACTTCTAATTTGCCCAAACCATATCAAAGAATTGACAACAGAAAAATAATTAATTAATTAATTAAAAACACCAAAATAATTTTGTTCCACTAAGGCAAAAAAAAAAAAAAAAAAAAAAATATGAATATAATTTTAAAAATTCAGATTGTAAAAAATTAATAGTAAGCTTTTATAATAGTGTAATATTTAAAAGTAATAATAAAAATATATTAAACACAAATACATAATTTCTTTAAAAAATTATATCATTGTCAAAAAAAGATAAATATCATTTTAAAAAATTAGCATTTTAAATTAATAAAATTTATAAAACAATGCATCTTTCGGTCAAATATTTACAAATTATTTTTTACATTTAAATAAACGAAAACAGGTTCGATTGCTGAAACCTTGGAATTTCAGAAAATTGGCTTTACTTTATCTCAAATTGCTATCAAAAATTTTATTTTATTTAACTAAAAATATAAGACAAGTAATTTTTTGTGATTTTCGACTATTCATCAAATGAAAGAGAGAAAATTAAGAAACTCAAGAAAAAAATTTATTTTCTGTATTCCCCAATTAATTTATTTGTATATATTTATTTTTAATACTAATTAATGACGACTGCATACAATTTTTATATTTTTTTATAAATAAAGGCCAATTTTGTTTTCAATAATTGCGATTATTATACAAATAAAAAATGACTTACAAATTTTTATTCAAAGTAATATTAGTTCATTAAAAATATTAGTTCTCTCAATCTGATATTTTAAAGTTGTAATTTGACTCTAAAATTAAATATCCAATAAAATTTTATCTCAAATATAATTACAAACTTTTGAAATTAAAAATAGCATTTATCTATTTCTAATTTGTCATAGCCTTATCAAAAAATTGCCAACAGTAAAATAAATAAATAAAAAAATTTAAAAAAACCCAAAATACTTAATTAATGAATAATACAAAAAAGAAACAGAAAAATATGAATATAATTAAAAAAAAATTTAGATTGTAAAAAATAAACGCAACATATACAAGCATATTTACAAAAAATATACAAACATATTTACAAATATCTTGTTTTGTAAATATGTATATTATACTAGATAGATGAAAGGGATCATTAACGACCTCTACCCTTATTTTTTCTGCAATTGCGCGGATGTCGAAAACAAACGTTTTCGCAGTCGTTTTTGCAAAAATGGTTTATTCCTTTGCAATCGTTTAGCAGATTAGATTTAAAAATTAAGTCAAGCCTATATAGCTTATTTTTTGTTACATAGAAAATGCATGAAATTAAGCATTCATTAAGCATTTACAGTAAAATTACAAGTACTGAAATTACTCTGAATCAAACAGAAAACTTTTTTTTGTTTCTTTAACCGAATTTCTTATTTGAGGTCTATAACAGATTAAAATGTAATAAAGATCTATTTAAAATACTGTACAAAAATGATCATGTTAGTTACTCTTTAACAAATGATCGAATAACTCTGGAAAACACGTATTATTAACAGCATTCAGAAGAACAATGGTGACATCATACTATGCAGTGTATACGGCAAAATATACTCTCGCGAAGTTATGCAGAATAATAATAAGTGTACACAATAAGGTACGACAAAAATTAATTAACTTTTTTTAAAATTAATTAGCTTTTTATAAAATTAATTAATTTTTTATGTAATTAAAGAAAAAAATATTCTTATTTAAGCTGTAGTCGATATGGCAATTGTTTAAAACTCCGGTAAAAATTTCGAATGACACCACAAGCTACATCAAGCTATTTCAGCACTCTAGTTGAAAATTCATTTTCTCCATAATCCACTAAATAAATTAAGAAGAATACAGATACTATAGTTATTAAAATTTAATTAATATTTAATATTAGTTTCCTTAGTTTTCCTAGATTAAGTGCAGCAAGTCAGTGCTCACAATGTAACTAAAGTTGACTTGCCTTGTGTGTATGTAAACAAAACAACTTAATTGCTAAAACTTCTGTTCACTGCGCTATTAATGTTATACAGGGAATAAAGTAAATAAATGCGATTTAAAAAATTTAACTATTCAGTCACCAGACACCCTCCAATCATGACAAGAAGTCTTATATTTTATAAAAGATGAGAAATGTTTCATAATTGCTTCAGTAGTTTTTGAATAAACTAGGTAACTGTAATATGTCTGTATAGATATAAGAATGTTTTAGTGTTGACTTTTCTATGAATCAATTATAGTGTTCTTGAAATAGTAATTTTGAATAAAACCCTTATTTTTATTGGCAAAAATTTCACTGAAACGTTGAAATAAATTATTTTAAAATATATTTTTTCAGCAAAATCTTTTAATTTTCTAAAAAAATATTTCTTTATTTAATAAAATATTTCTATATTTATTAAATATACTCTGTTTCAATTTATTAATCAAAATTTCTTTGTCGCCCTCACAGTAGGCACCAACGTGGGAAATACAATTATGACAGCATTTGATCCAATCCTCTATACATTTTTGATAGTCTGATTGAGGTCTTCAGTTCTTGCAGCAAATTCTATTTTATGGCATCGACTGAGTCAAACTGCCTCTCTCGAAGTAGTAATCTTAATTTTGGGAAAAGAAATGTCACACGGTGCTATATGAGGCGACGGCTTTTCGATGACAGTTGTTGCGTTTTATGTCGGTGGAGTTTGTAGAAGATAGGAAAATCGTGTCTTCAACGACCTGCTTTCGATGCTCTTGAAAATTGTAAGATACAAAGTAATGTTGAGATTTTTAGAGCTTAGTGTTATTGAGTAATTTTCGAAAGTTTGAATCAAGTCATAGTCTAGATCAAATCAAGTCACCAAGCCATAGATTAGATCATGTCGAGTTATCAAATTATAGATTTTATGGGTCAAACTGAAACCTTGAATACGCTTAATGTCCAAAAATAGATTGCGTTAGCCAATAGATTAATAAATAAATGACTGAAAGCAATGATTTTGGTTTAGTTTGACTATGAAATTTCCTTTCTGACTATGGAGTTTCCCTACAGAACTAATTGTATTACATCAAATTTAATGTCACTGAAATTATGCACCAAAAGAACGGAGAAGAAACAAAATCATACCTTTATATCAAACATACTAGTACAAAAAATTACTATGGTTACATTAAATTCTTTACCATGGAATATCCATGGTTACATTAAAATTTTTATTTAGAATCAGTAAACTAATCCCCTATATTTTCGTCAATAAAACATTAATTAAAAAATGTTGTGTCTACTGATTCCAATGTTTCACGAAATTGTTAAACAATTGCAAACAACTTAGAAAATTATTTAAAAGTTGTGTATTCAATTGATTTTTAAAATGTTATTTTTATATTATTAGATAAAAATCATCACATCATTACACAGAGTTATTTTATTAGAAACTAACAATACCAAAAATAATCTACTAAGGATTTGTAGTATTTTAAAGAGTACATATTTTATATTGATTCTTTAATCTGCTGTTAAATTAAGTAATTGACTTGTATGCTTCTGTAAGACAATTACTTAATAATCTGCAAAACTTCAAGATTATAAATAAAGATACAGAAAGATAAGCACTTTTGGTTAAATAATCAGACTAAAATATAAATTAGAGACAAAAGTTTCAAACAAAATAAAATAATAAAAATAAAACTGTTTTCTAAAGGGAACGTAAATTTTTGTCTCTTTGGTCAAAGAAATAAACTGGAAAGACAAAAAAATCTATTGTGATTTTCTCAAGTGTTTAAAATACTGCAAAAATGCCGTTTAAAAAAAAGTATATGATTTTTAAAATATCTTCTGGAATAATTTGTAGATTTTAAAATTATTTGTTTTTATTTAGCTACATGTGCTTAGAAAGTCCCTTAATAAATAAATGGATTCTAAAAATAGTGACGTAAACCAACAGTTTATTTTTTCCAATTGTTTTGAATTCAGAAATACCAAAACTGGCATGATGAATCCAGAAAATTTTAATCAAGGTAAAAGCAAGAAGATTACGTCTGTCTAATGACCCAATGATTGATTCAGAAACATTAATCAATCTGTATATATAAATAGAATTTAATGTTTTCTTAGTAAAGTTGCCAATGTATCATTTATCTTCAAGAATGAGATAGAGAAAACAACAGAGGTGTGCAACTTTGGAAAAAAATTAAAAAGAAAATCCGATCATTTTTATCACAGAGATAGATAAATTAAGAAATATGTAATACACATACATATTGCTTACAACCAATTTGTTCTTTGTGATAAATTTGGACCCCTGGAATTAAAAGGAGAGGCTATAATTTCGAATATGAATTTTACTAAATCTTATATTGCAATATAAATCATCTTCAGTTGTGCAAATAAGCTTACATTTCAAAGAGGATGCCTTCTGTAACCAAATCAGTGAATTTGTAATGAAATGCGTAGCCATTTCATTATTTTTATAATAATTAGGTATACAATATTTATGAGCATTGTTTCCGAATGCATTTGAATCATGTCTTCAAAGCTTTGTGTTAGTAAATAATTAGATTCAAAGTGAAAGACCTTATTGAACTATTTAATTTATTTATTACAAAACATATTTGTTTAAATTTATCATTATATGAGATTCTAAAACAGGCGATCAAAAGGAAGTTAATGAATTTGGAATATTACATTTCTATTTTTATTCAGCTACATGTGTTTAGAAAGTCCCTTAATAAATAAATGGATTCCAAAAATAGTGACGTAAACCAACAGTTTATTTTTTCCAATAGTAATATCAGTGTATTCTAAACATTCATTCTTTAAATAATGAAATTTACTGAATCTTTAAAAAAGATAATTAATATGGTTCGTTATTTTATTTAGACATTCATTCCTATTTATAACCTTACTCAGGGTGTAGTCGGGATGCAAGATGTTTCCGCTGGTAGCATGCGTTACAATTTACAATGCTTTGACAAGCAAGTAAACTCAATGGCGATTGCGACAGAAAGTCTCGTACCAGCAGCTGGTCTGATTGGTAACTGCTGTGTTTCCTCCAATGAGATAAGCAAATGCTGAATAGTTAATTCTGAAATTTTTACGAAAAGGCATTTCTTCTTCCTTTCCCCATTATAATCATTGGACAACATTAGTGCAAATAAGTTATATCTCTTATCCATTTTGTTCATGAGCTACATGCTGAGAGTACAAATACCTCCTGGATTGGGAAATGATTTTTCATAGATATTCAAAGTTATTTTCTACGTTCGTACTTAACTAACTGCTATATTTATACTTAAATCAGGTTTCGAGGGCATAGGTTTATTTTCATTCCATATATTAGATAAATTTTGTTTAATTCATAAACGTAAATCACATTTAGCTCGCCCATAAACTTTTTTATTGACAGAGTTATATATAGACTAAAGATAAAAACCAATAAAAATTAAAATTAATATAATTTTAACAAAAATTATAATTTATGTTTTCTTCAAATTTCAAACAACTCTTAATTTTTGATTTACAAAACGTTATTTTCAGTTTATAGACTTAATCAAGTTTTTAAAAAGTGTTTTATAGTTATGTTGATGTAAAATGCTATTGGTATTATTGATGTAATATGGACTCCTATCTGTAGAATAATATATGGATTGGTGATTTATGAACTGTCAAATAAAATTCAACAGTATAATTTTATTTTCATTATATATCTTACATTAAATTAATTTGTTAAATTCATAAAAATAAATATAATTCATAAAAATTTTGATTTTTGATTTTCATAGTATTATTTTCAGCTTACTACTAGTTGAACAAGTCTTTCAAAGTTTTTTAGTTGTGTTGATATAAAATGCTGTTGGTACTACTAATATAATTTAGTACCAACAGCATTTGCTAAGAATTTCCTAGCACAGACAGCTAAGAACTTCCTGTGAATAATTTATGAAGAATTATTTCGTATTTAGATATTACCTGCCGTGGATTGTTAAAATGTAGATAATAAGTTTAATCACTAACTGAAATAAAAGTGAAACATTAATATTTTTCTTTATGTTTGGACATTTTCATATTGTAGATTTGTCTTCATAAATATTCCTTGTTTTTTCCTTTTAGGATTTTTTTCTGGATTTTAGAAATTTCTATGATTCGGTGATTAATATATTGCAAATATATTTCTATTAAGTCTATTAAAAAGGGGCAATTCTCAATAGCCATCCATTTTGCTTTTTTATGTGTGTGAAACTTTCATAGTTTGCTATTCACGAAGTTCTTGTATTATATCCTTGAATTATTAAAATTTCTAAATGTAAGAAGAAATTTCTAATAAGTAACATACTATAAGCAATAATTATAAAGTAAATCGAAAACATGAAAATGACGTTATTCTTCTTGCACATGCTAATAAATAGAGAATTTAAGACAATTCTTTCACAAAATTATGTTTTACATGTATTGCAAAAAGATAATAAATAAATACTTGTAAATAAATTGTATTTTACATGTATTGCAAATGTTATTTGTTATTGTAAACAGTTTAACACATTTGGGCTAACAATTTATTTATTCCTAGAAAATTCCTTATTGTTATGTGAATATATCTTGCTTAGCAAAACGACGATTTGACATCCCACTGCACTCATTCATCCATGATGCAGTGTAATTGTGCATCATTGTTTAATATGTGTTAAACTCTGTATATTATAACTATCGATAATTGTTTCAATTGTGTTAAACGCTATACATTATAGGAATGTAACAATTGAATTGCTCTAATCTGTAATATTATTAATATATTGCAAGCAATCTTTAGTTATTCCTTAAAACCTTTATTTAACATGCACCTTACACGAATGGCATGTAAAATTTCATATCATTCCAAGTAAAGAGATTACGAAGAAAAATTTTAATCATATCCCATATATTTTTAATATAATAACAATTGTTATATTTCAAACATATGGGATTAAAATACCTTGCATTGTATCCAACAAAAAATTTCCATTTCACCATTTTATACGTTTAATAACTCGAAAGACATGTAAAAAGATGTCAAAAAATTTGTATCGTTTAATTATACCGTCATTCTTAATTTTCACGTAGAAGTATCGCTAAATGCTGATTCCTATTATAGAATAGAATAGAATACGATATTCGCAATCGCTTACTTAAAGTAATTTAAAACGATTGGCATTTCTGAATTTCCACATTTTCTGTCTTCGTCAAATTGGCTGTATTGGTGGTTCAATGGTTTTATTTGACTGTAACCTAAATAGTGACAGTTTTTCCTAAGAACAACTACAAAAAAAGAAAAAACTTACAATGAATAAATGTAGCATCGATTTAATTAATTTGTGAATAGGTTATTAAATCCCAGGGCAATATTTTAGTATAAAGATGAGGATATACTAGACAATCACTAGAATATCATGTCGTTTCATAAAAGAATCTTTTATTGCTGACTCCTAAAATGAAACAAAATAGAGTATTCGTGATCTTTAAGTTAACAAAAATTTAAAACGATTGATATTCCTGCAATTTCAGAATAAACTCCGTCCTAATGAGGCCTGCTGCATCGGTGCTATCATGGTTTTACTCAAGTGTTATTCAAATAGCGTCAGTTTCTTGTAAGAAGAACTTTAATTATCTTCCCTACAAAAAGTTAAAAGTGATATTCGTTTGTGAATAGATTATTCAATTCCTGATAAATTCTTTATTATAAAGTAATTTATGTACTAGAAAAGTTATACAACGTTTTAAGAAAATCTATTCTTTGATAAAATGTAAGCAAACTTTTTCAAAAATTGAGAACTGTGAGTAGCATAATCTTGCTGCATTAGTTTGCTTTATTAGAAAGTAGCTATTTTGGTAAAAAAACAACCAACCTTTTCTACAAACTTCACTTTACATAAGAGAGTTCCAATGTTCAAAAGAAACTTTTTACGTAATGTTAACGATAAAGTCTGTGTTCCACTTTTATGTTCTCCCCATCATGATAATGGGTGTATTCATTTAAGGGTAATAGGCTCTGAAATTTGCTATCTAGTAAAGTAACATATTCTGAAGCGGAAGTCATCAGTTAGTCTTTTGTGTTGAGTTTCATTTATGTTTTACGCAGAGAAAGTTAATTTAGTCGAACTATATTAATTACCTACCACGATTTATGATATTGAAGGGCAATTAGAATTGAAGAACATATAGCGATTATTCTGAATCACAATCACGGACAAACAGCGACTAAACATGCTTAATTGCAGAAGGGCGGAATGGGGGTGCACATTTTTATCATGCGCCAAATTATCACTTATTGCGAATAAAGGTGGATCAAAGATTCAATACTGCAGTTAAATGCATTTGGTAGTCATAATTAAAAAATTAATGTTTACAGATCGATTGCATAAAGCCTGTTAAATCAAATTTAACTAAATTATTCAGGCGATGAAAATTTAATTTAAATAAAAATTAGTTTAACCTTTCTGCATCTGTGTGCATCGTGTTCTACTTGTGTATGCCAAGTTTAGTCAAACAATAGCGATGATGCGAGGAAATTGCTTTCTGAGATAACATTTAAATGCAACTGACCCGCATTTGCGTGTCGTATTATTGCAAACCCATCAGAATGTCGAATGTAAGATGCATATGCACGCTGTCATTAGCATTATTATCACCTCCATATTTTAAACTACATAATTCATTACCAGAAGGTTCACAAAAACAAAATATTACTACGTATCAATTAATTAAAGGATTTTACATTAAAAACAGTTGAAAAAATTTCATTTTATCAATTTTTAAAAAACAATATCTAACTCAAAGAATTTAAAATTATATTCCATTTCCTTTTTTCGGGGGACCTTTGGATAAAAGATCTTATAATCTTTGATGATAAACCTTCCATTTCCGTTTAAATATGAAATGAAATGAATCAATTAAAGACAGAATAAAAGAAAGTCCTTAAAATCTCGCATTACCAGGACGATTTTAAGCAACATATATAGTGCTCTTTATTTATACGAAATAGTTTTCTTAATAAAGTATTATAGTGATATGAAAAGAGGATGAAATCCCTTTTGCTCTATGCAAAGGCAGTTACTTTCTTAAATTCTAAACTTTTCAGTAATAAGATTTGCTCTGAGCTCTAATCAGGTTTTTCGATGTCCCATAATGCATCGGAATTATTAAGATTTCATTTTTGCTTCAGAAATTGAGAATAAAACTTCGGTTTAAGTTAATGTTTTAACGTCATTAGGATGGCTCTTTTACATACGAAATTGTATTATTTTGTTTACTGTACTAGATAACCAATTTAATTTATTTAGTAGGACAAACAAAATTTAAAGAACTGTGAAAATATGATAATGTGATGAGATTAAAAGAAAATAGAAAGTTAACCAAGAGTAGTATTTGTAAGTTATTGAATAAATGTAAACTAACTTAATCGATTATAAATATAGCAGATAAAAGATTTTGAAATTTCGGTTAAGAGAATATAATTTCAAGAATAAAACCATTTTTGTCTGTTAAACATTGACGGAATGTGTTAAAAGCATATTAATTAGCAGTAGAAGCAATAAACACTCTGGTCTGCAGTAAGGAGACTTATCTGTACTTGATATAGCGATGGAAAGAAATATCTTAGACGAAACATTGCAAAGTACGAAAATTGTTTTCAACTGTGTCGAATTATGTTGTCAATTTAACTAGCATTGCAATAATATAAAGTTTCTTCTATAGCACTTCTAACAGTTATTATTAGTATTGAGAAGTGTAAAACTAAAAACTGTTTTCCAAAAATGCTTCCACAATTTTAAAAATTACTGTATGTGTGCGTAGAGAAGTATAATAAATAAGCATCCTAAATAGAAAGATAAACCCTGGTTTTTGTAATTCTAATCCCTATTACTGAACACCCACGATAGTGCATTAAATGCCTTCCGTTATTTCTGAAATAATTTAAAAATTCCAGCCGAAGAATAATTTATTTTCAAATTACATTCTATGTTTGTGCTTACAGTGTAAATGTTGTTATTCAAGATTTGCCCTTAAAAGCATTTGTTCCTCAAAATTTTGCGAGAAATGTATAAAAGGTAATAAACTTATTTAAAAAAAAGTTTAATTCAGTCGTCCCGTGTAAAGAATTGGGATATATCAGTTTTTATTATGACGTAAATCTTATAGGGTCTTTCAGTGTACATATATACCAAATATGTAGCTTTATTCCTTATATGTTGTTGCATGATTCTAATGATTATAAAAATCATTTTAAGGAATAAATAATGATCAATATTAAATGAAAACATTGTATGCTTAATATTTTGAATGTATTAAAAAATTCAAAATTCTTTTAAGAACTTTAAAGAGGTATTGCGACTCTAGCTTTTGACAGAGCAATAGATCAAGATAACAAGCCAGAGAAGTTCCAATAGAGACTTGCTACAATGAAAAACAAGTAGACTTGGTAAAGATTCTAGCAACTAAACTGACGAGGTTCCAATTTTCCAGTATTTCTCCAATAGGAAATTCAAAATGTGGATAAGTCGACATTGAAATTTTTATGGAAACTTCCTCACACCAATTTGTGAGTAACGTTAACTTACTAAATTGATATTACCCGTCATAAAATGTTTGAAAAGTTTATCCGGTTTTTGAACCAAAGTGCAAAACCATAAGCAATGGAATGAAATAAAATTTTGAAAATCTTTGAGACTATTTAATTAAGATTTGATGCTCATCCAGTAATTTATAGCGGATATTATTTATTTGATTATTATTAATAACATCATCAATATCATCAAAGACGAATCTTAATTTGCATTTTTCATGAGCAAAAAAGACTCAATAAGGAAAAGTAATATTTTAAAAGATTTCATCGTTGCTCTTCTAGATGATTATCTAAATAAATGACAAACGCTGGAACTTTTTAACACATTTGACCAAAAGAAAACTGCAATGCATTGAAACCAAGAAATAAAAGAGTTCTTTTACAGAGATTGCCGAGTGTTTTATGGGAATAATAACCGTTTCCTGATAAACGTGTGGCTATAACAGATGGCTCCTTTTTGTTCTTAATGGGTTTAATTTCTGAAATGGTGCAGTTAGACAGAAAGTTGAAGATGTCATTTGACGTTCCTCAGACTTCATATTTTCTTCGAAGAAAAGGGCTGCATTAAGCCTAATGTATATGCACACACCCTGTTGTCTTCATTAAAAGAGATTATGCTTAACTTCATCTTCTATTAACCTTTACCATTTTTTATTATTCTAACAGTAAAAATGTACAAGAAAAAGATAATTCTCGGACAAGATAGTTACGGGCAGTCTGAAAATAACTATTCTCTTTAAGCCATTTCTTACATAAATTGATGTCACTTACAAAATATTATATTACAATTTAAAATATGTAGTGAGTTGCTATAAAATAAAATATGTGTTAATAAAATAAAACAAAAATATTACATACATTATATATATATATATATAATGTATGTAATATTTTTGTTTTATTTTATTAACACATATTTTATTTTATAGCAACTCACTACATATTTTAAATTCTAATATAATATTTTGTAAGTGACATCAATTTATACAGAAATATGTTATGTGTGAATATATGTCTATACACAAAATATGCTAGGACTGTGAATTATTTTGAGGGAATTTACAATAGACGGCGTAACTTATGCTATAGCTCATCCTACACTTCTGTAACTATATTCATGTCAAACCTCTGTCATTAATTAGTCTTTACTTTTTATTATGTGCCCTTTTGCTGAAGGATAAACAACATATTTTCTCAGCTCCGAAGATTATGAGCCAATAAAACAACATTAGCGGGAAGTGTTTCTTTTCCTATTTAGTTCAAAGAAAAGTGCTCATGAAAGTCATTCTAGTGTTATTGCAAATTTACGGTGAATATATTCTATCGATAAAAACGTGTGAGTATTGATTTCAACATTGTAGAAGTGGTGATTTTGATGCAACCGAAACAGTTCGAAGATGAAGAATTGGAAGTATTACTCGACCGAGATTCATGTCAAACGCAAGATGAACTTGTTGAATTTTTATTGCAGAGCAATTTCAAAACTCATTAAAAATTACAAACACGTTCAAACATTTAAATGCTCTCGGTGTGATTCAAAAGCAAGGAAATTGGACGGCATATGAATTGAAGCCGAGATGTTAAACAGCGATTTTTCACGTATGAACAATTGCTTCAATATCAAAAAAGAATATTTTTTGTATCGTATTGTCACTGGTGATAAAAAATGGTTATACTACTGTAATACTAAGCGTAGAAAATCGTGGGGTTTAACCGGTCATGCATCAATATCGAAGGCAAGTCGAATGTTCATGGTTTGAAGCTCATACACTGTATTTGGTGGGACCAGCTTCGAGTTATGTGTTTAGAGATACTTCAACCAAATGAAACCATCACCATCACTGGTTAACACTACTGATACGCTTAGTTTGGTTTGGCTCGTCGATTTACGGTCATCTTGTGCACACTTTAGGATAAACAGACCGGGACTTACAATTTAAAGTGAATTACAAATCACTACAAACATCCATGGCACCGCTGGCACTCGAACCCGAAACCTGTGGTACTGAGAGCCAGAGCGCTAGCCACTCGGCCATCAGCACCCACTGATACGCTCAAGCCATGTATTGAAGAAGAAATGGCTGTAATTTGAGAAAAGACACTATAAAATTCGTTTTCACTCTGGCAACGCTCGACTACATGTTACTCGTGCAGTCAAAAAATACTTAGAAAAGCTGAAATGGTATGTTTTACACTCTCCGCCATATTCACCAGATATTGCTTCATCGGATTACTACTTGTTCCGATCCATGGAACAAAATCTGGTTAATAACGCTTCCAATTCTCACGCAGATATAAAAAATTGTACCGATTCGTATGCTGCTAGAAAGATGGGTAAAATTTGTGGCTAGCGATGAACAATACTTTGAAAAATAATAATTGACACAATTTTTCACAATAAAGCCTTGAGTTTGCAAAAAAAAAAACCTCAAGATAAATTCGCAGTCCTAGTATGTTTTGTTTTGCAGAACATGAATATACACCGCCACGCTTTATGATATAGAATTGAAAATAAAATTAGTTGTCAAATATTTTTTCATTATGCCGAAATGTTTCACAGGTATACGTTATAAAATATTTCTATTCATGTACCTAATGCATTAAAAGGCTATTTTTGAAGGATAATGGTTAGTTTAACATGTTTATGAAATAAAACAGTTAACCATATTTTATATGAAGAATATTATATGTAAAACCAATATAGTACAGAATATTGTAAAACTTCGTTTCAAAAACTAATTAGCGTATTATTTAACAAATAGAAAATAGCACACAAGAGAGAAATGAACCCTATTTAACTAACCTTATCCTACTTGAGAGTCAATGGTTATTGAGTGCTAAATAGCATGATAAAGATCGAGTGTTCTATTTCCACTAATGGCATGTGTACAATCAGTGCTTTAAAAAGCAATTTGACCAGGTTAAGGTTGCAACGACAATAGAGTTGATTCATTAGGTATTTCTCTATTTTCTACAAAAAGACACGAACTGTGAGGCACTGACTCCTGTGAGTTTACCAACAAATCATCCTCCCTACCTCACATTCCTAGGAAATAATGTTGAACCCCTGAATTGATATTAGTGTGATGGTAGACTTAACACAGAATAACTGAAATTCGGCAAACTATAAAATTAATGTTAAAAGGAAATTCTATTAAGAATGTCGAAATAAATTATCTGATATACATAATATACAAGATGTGGAAAGTTTAATGTGACAAACAATAAAATATTTCCCCCGGTCAAACAATAGTATATACTACCTAGTTTAAAAGAAAACGTGCGTATATTACCATAAGTTATTTAAGCTACAGTTACAGCTATGATAAATTAGTAGATTCGGTTGAATGTTTTGGAAAATTGTAAAAGACTCAGCTGCAAGTAAACCTTGCTAGTGCTTTCTTGGCTTTAGCTAATATGGCACACCATTGCAGAACAGGCAACCTAAAGCATTAGTCTTTCCATCTTTTTAGAGAATGACATTGATGCAGAAACGTAGTGTTACAATTATAAATTGTTTAGAAAGTCTAGCCAGTTTACGCATCAACATAAATAATTATAAGTAGGGAAATTACTTCACGATGAAATTCAACTAATTTAATAATTAAATATATGAAATGTTAATCTAATAAATTAAAATAAATATTTTTTACTTTAAAATCCTTAGTATTATTTTTGTTGAAACAACACACTAAGTTGAATGCCAAGTAAAAATAACCTAGAAAATAACAAAGGTTGGTTCTTACACTACGGACGCAATACTCTTGAACTTCTGTAAAGGACGGAGAAAATAAGAAGAATTTCTTATACTTACAAGCAAAAGGATTAAAACCCAACATAAATAAAATATAGCATGTGAAAAGAAGACTGAATTATGCTCCACTTGAAAAAGAACACGAGAACTTTGCTAAGTTTCAACTAGAGACAAAAGTATTAAAGCCCTAGAGAAAAGTGACGAAAAACTTTAAAGAAATTGTCGTCTTCGACCAAAGGATCCGCTTCTAACTTCGATGCATTTGATTTTAAAATGTGTTTCGTACTTTATTTTTCTTTCTCATCATGAAAACCATGTAGCTTAATGACGATGGATCTTCTTAAATATTTTCGTTCGTTGATAAAATATAACGTGTCTTCACGTGGGAATGCCTCTTAGTTTTTAGCAAAAGTCAAAAGCTTGACTTTTAGATACTTGAAATAATTATTTTAGTATTAATGTTGCATGACTATGCTTTTAAAAGAATAGGATTTATATAAAGAGATGGACAGGTGCTAAACTCACTTATAAATTAACTCTGAAATTCCATAATAACATGTTGCATTGATGTAAATGAAAGGTTTTCATTTATGTCTCTTTTGTTTTTTATATGAGACCTTATGCACCTCATAGAAAAAACATTGTCCTGAACATAGTAAATGAAGAATATACCTTCCAAAAAGGGGTAACTCCCACAAAATTGCATTTCGTATGAAAAACTCTAGAAAAATCCCGATCGGCAGTACATCATTTGATGCGAGATACTCGGACACGATGACAAAATTGCCAACAAGTTTCCTTATTTCTGAACGAAATGACTATGAGTAGATTTGACGCCATCAGCAAATTTGAATCTTTTCTCTCTAACACCCTAGCCTGCGAGTATTACTAAGAATCAAGGATCGGTTTCAATGAAGTATAACCAAAAATATTAAAAAGTAATTCATTTCCTGTACACATATATAATATTCACTATTTTTATTATATACAAAGAAAAGAAATATTTTTTAATATTTTGGAAGGATGTTTAGGATGAGATACAGAAGATGATAAATTTTTAATTTAAAATTTCGTTAAAACTGTATCTCTTAACACTCTTCATTAACTGAAGAAAAATGACTTCTAAATTGAATAACTTCTAAACTGTCCTCCCCCCAGCCCTCTTGTGTGTGAAGAAAAGACATTCAAGAAGACCCCCAAACATTTTGCATAATTTAACGAAGAGTATTTCTAAGCAATACTTTATTCTACTATTTATAGTTTTCCTATTTAAGCTACAAATCCTGCAACATATGCAATCACAATTCAGTTTCTTAGGATGCTTTAATAGACAAAGCTTTAGTTAATGAAGAAGACAAAGCAATACATTACTTTAAACCATTTTTGAAATTTGGAATGTTTAACCTGCAAAGCACAGAAATACTTAGAAAAACAGGATATTAATTGAAAATTTTTTCTCTAAATAACAAGCTGTTATAAATTATCCTATAACAGATTCGGTGGGCTTGATCAAATGTGCTCTAATTATTCGAGTACATGAAAAAATTATCATGTTATTTTTCCTATAAGAATTCTAGGTTTATCTTTTATCTATTATCAAATATTTCTGCTTTAAAATATAAGATAATACGTAACTGCCAGCTTGATAAAATTCGTCAGCCTAACAATCAGACCAAATAAAGTATTTTTAAATTAGCATTCTTAGTTTATTTTTATAACAATAATCTACCAAGAAACCACCCTACTTCCAAGAGATATTTCAGAAATAATTGCTGCTCATTTCATGTGGGGAAAAAAACTGTTACAATGACAATCGAGTTTTATTGATTTGAAAAGAGTGACTGCAACAAATACCAACACTGGATTCAAACTTGAACCTTCCTTCATGTTATCTGCTGAAGTTAATCAATCGAGTGAACTTAATCATTGAAGATTATAACAATATTTTAGTTACTCTTCAATCTTTCAGTAGCAATTTTAAACCAATATCGTTGTATTTATTTTGTTTTGCCGTAATAATATAAATATTTCAAAATTCTTTGCGTTCTTTTCTACAATTAAATGTTATAAATACAACATATACTATTTAAAAAAGCATGATATACCTTAAGCCAAACACATATAAATCCTTACTGATGTTGTGATAAAGCTAAATTTAATTATATCTACAAGGGAAAATTAATTTTATTTCCCTCCAATTGAGTTAAAGCTCAAATACCTTAATTTAATAAATATTTCGTGTTAGGTTGTTTTTTTTTCATCTACACGGATTTTGCTTCAATCAAATTAAAAGAAATTTTTGCAGAAATAATCTTTAAAAATATATACGATAATTGTGAATGAGTAAATAAGATATGAATTATTTAGTAGTTTATCAAATTATTGAGTCCTGCGGATTAGTAACATTTCAAACATTGAATTTCTTTTTAGAAAGTTGTGTTAATCAAATTTGGAAATTAAGACAAGAAGCAAGTTCATGTATTTTTAATGTAAGGTATTTTTAATGTAAGAATCGAATGCAAGATTTAGCTGAATAGTTCGTAAATAATGTAACAAAAAAACCTGTTTTCATGGCAATTTCATGCATAGAGTGCATGGAGTAAATTTATTTTTTTAATATATTTTCATACATTTTCTGATGATTCCTTTTCCACCAGACATACTATTTAGAAATATACGACAGAAAAAGTTAATTTTAAATATTTATTTTAGAATTTTTATATTTGCGTTTAGTTCAATTGTTGCCTGCCTTTTAAGGCATAGCCATGATTGTACTAGAACAGATCTCACATGGTGGAAATTAGATTCAGCAAAAAGAAAACACATCTGTTCAGAAAATCTGCCGTATTTACGGAGAAATGACGATAAACCATTTTTATAGCATTGAGAAAAATAGTACGGAATTAAAAGCTAAATTTTTAAAAGAGGTTTTATCAAAAAAGTGAAAATGGCTATATAATTTTTTTAGAAACACAATAGCAAACATAAAATTCATGTTTCCTTTTCTACAGTATCTTTTATGATTGTCTCATAGCAATATTTATCAGGTTTGTTTTGGAATGTCCCTCCAACACATTATTGGTACTCGAGAGATCGCCCTGGTGGTGCCCTGCTTTTGGGGGCCATAGAAGTAAACAAACTTGCTGATCACGTTTTGGCAGTGGACACTCGTTTCAATTATGAACAAGGACAGAAGATTTTTGGGACCTGCACCAAGTGTAGAATTGCTCAAGAAACGCCTTGTCGTATTTTAAACTGTCTTGATTTTACATTGGACGAGGTCTTTTCTGAACCTCTTCTATTCTTGGACTTTTTAGAGGTTTATGGACTTATGGAATTGGTCAAATAGCTAGACCATATCGGGGATCAATCAACAACAACAGATTTGTTTTAAATAATCTCCCACTCATTTTAGTGAAATATTTTATTTGAAATGACCTTAGTGTAAGCTAAAAGATTAAAAAGACGACAAATTTACTTCTTAAAAGTAGGGAATATTGTTCGCATAGTTCTTTAGATTATTTACTGTCTGCTCTTGTAAGAATAGAAAAATCAGTACCACAATTAAATTTAATTTTTATTCATAAAACTGTTATAATTCGTCTTTTCATTCCTTATCAATTAATAACTTTATAATATTACTTAAATAAAACTTACATAAAAATAGCAAACATAATTTTTAACTTTTTTGTAATATTTACTTATATTACGAATAAATTGTCTAAAAATGTCCAATCAAAATCTTTTAGAAAACCTTAAAGCACACTACTACACTTGAATATAAAAAAAATTCTGTTCAAAAAATAATTATTATTCTAATTGCGATACATTATTAATATTATATAAATTGTGACACCTTTTATATTTATGAAACCGTAAATAAATTTTACAAAAATATCATGCCTCAGAATTGAATTTAAAGATAATTTTGTCTTTTATTACCTTTATAATATAGCTTTAAATGAAAACGAAAAATAGCGTTAGTGGTCTCAATTTTTATGGAACAATTCTCTCTTCTGTTTAAAGTACATAAAACAGTACTGGATAATAAATAATTCAAAACTGCCTATAAAAGGATTTTGCTCTTCCGCTTACAGACAAGGATTTTATTCAATGGCTTTAGGTATGAAATAACCATTAAAATACAGAATTTAAATGAGGAAAGAAATCGATGAATCTGTTCTTTGTTGCATAAAGAAAAAAAAACTGTAACAAGTGAAATATGTTAACGTAGAAAGCATTTTTACACATATTGTACAGGGCGTTAGCAAATTTTTGGAACGAAATTGGTATAATTTAATTAGTGTTTAAAATGTAAATATTTTTTTTAATGTTCGATCTGAATGTTCTTTCTTTTGGAGTATAACTTCGCATTGTGCTTTTTAAGATAGAAAGGCTTTTTAAACATTTTCCAGGAGTAATGCTTCCCATTCCTTTTTAATAACTATACAAATTCCAACAAACGTCTTAGATTTGCGTTTGGCAAGAGCTCTTTTCATCAAGACAAAGGCATAATAGTCTACATTATTTATGTTAAAGGACTTCAATAGAATAGGTCGAAAAGGATAGATGCAATGGTTATATTGGTCATAGTTTTAATAGAATGCGATCATTCCATGATCAATTCACGAAATTTCTATTTCCAAATATGATAAATGATTTTGTATTACTGCAATTTTACTTCTTAAACGCCGTTCAGATAAGGAGATTAAGTTTTTTTCTCAAAAAGTAAGATGTAAAGTTAGCTTTAAAAATTTTCTTCCTTTAATGCCTATGTTCAGGCAGAAGCCTGTGGCAATCATAAACCATTTACTGGAACTTTCTTTGCATTGCAAATTTATTTATCTTTTTATTCTGATTTTCATTAATTTTTCTTGTTGATGCCATAACCACATTAGATAAACACATGCTTCATCAAGGATCGCAATGGCTTATTATTTATTTCCTGCTAAATAGTCTCCATATAGGACTCTAGAACATATTCTGTGTTCAGCCACATGGTCCGACACAATATCCTTTTTTAGATTTTTTTTTTAAACTGTAAACACTCTAAACTCTTGTTTATTAATTTATTTATTGCCATTACGGATGCATTTAAAAGCTTTAATTGATTTTGGTTTTAGAGATTTTCTGTCTTTACTTAAGAATGTTTAGCAATAGTACATTTTGGATATTAGTTTAGCGTCTTCTTTCAGAGTAAAAGTATTGATTGATGGTTTTCCCTTTCTCCAATTAATAATGATTATTTTGCATTTAGAAATTTTAATATGCAGCGTTTTACAACGTTTTTAAATTACGAAACAAGAATAATTATTTTTTTCAGAAAGAACATATTATTGTACTGTAAAGACAATAATAAGTTCTGTATGTTCTATATAACAAAGACTGTAAAGACTAAAAGAAGAATAAATTTAAAAGTGGCATGGGATATTTCTCATTCAAATAATATGTTGCTGGAAAACAGTCTTATTCCATGACCTATACATTTCTGAAGCTTCGTCAAAGTGGTTTTAACAATATCTATCAGGCTAATGCCAACTGTGCGTCAAAATAGCGCATATAAGTTTGTTTGTTTGTTTGTTTTTTGGTAGTCATAGAGTAATTATTTACCACACATAAAGAAAATTAGTTTGTTAAGAAAATATTTTATGTGTTTCAATATATGTTATAGAAATTGGCAAACAGAAAATATTAATCTATCATTTAAGTAAGGTAAGTTCGGTAGTCTCTCATTTTAAGTAAGATATGTTTGAAAATGACGAAAATCATAAATGGTACTAGATTTTTATTTTATTTTTTTGTTCATTCTTTCCGTAGATTATATGTACTATCCCACATTCTTTAAATATCAGCAACATCCCCTCTCTATAAATTACATTTATAATTATATGATAGAACTATATGTCAATTTTTATATTAACATATTAATTTACAGATTTATAAGGAACATTAAACTGATTAAAATAGCACATTTCTATCAACAAATAATCAAATGAATTCAATTTTCTTAAGCAGGAAAAAATCAGAATTTCTTCAGGAAGTCGTATATAATTTTTATAAAAAGAATTTCCCCAGTAATAATAATGATTAAATTCGTAATTCAAATTTAATTAAGTCTTTCTTATAAGTAAAGGAAAAGAAAACTATTCCTCAATAAAAATATATATTTGTTTCATACATGATCAAACACTGATTATTGATTATTTAAGATAGATAGATTGAAAAATTTTACCAAAGAAAAATAAAATATTTTAAAAATAATTATGTAATGATCACCATTAGCTTATCAACTTCATATGAATTTATTTGTTTATATTCCCTATTATCAGGCACGCAATTATGTGATATATTTCTTATACAACGTTTAAATAGAAAAAACATTAATTAAAAAGAAAATTGAAATAGAACTATTTAAATTATCAAATGCAAACATATTAATTTTGAAATTTTCTAATAAGTAAATCTTAAATATTTCTAAAAACCTACTTTAATTTAATTTTAACTACATGTGTCGAAAATAGATGTGCAAAAAAACATGTACATACAATTCTTTTGTTAACTGTTTTAAACAGCAAACTCTTTACCAAATTTGTATAAATGAAAACTTTAAAATGACTTTCACTTCTTTCAAAATTTCACCTAATTCATTATAAAATTATTTCAAAATATTTTTTAATTTGTAATATTATTATTATTTTGTAAATAATAAATTTTCATTAGGTTGCTTTTAAATTTCATTTCATTCACCTTGAGTTGAAGAGATGTGCAAGAAAAAATGTGATTTTTTTTTCGATTTATTTGTGAGAGTAACAATTGATAATTTTTCTCTATAATTAAAAATTATGTTTATGTAAATTTAATTCCTAACTGGAGTTACAAAAATTTATAATCAAGTATTTATTTATTGTTTTTTCTTCTTTTTTTTCTCTACTACCCTTTTAAAATATAATGCTTTTTCACTCGGTGCCATAAACACGCTAAGACTGTTAACCATTTTTAAATGTGTCAACTTTATTCTCTATAATGGTTATTTACACATTTAAAGTATAACTTCCTCTTATCTATTGGAGAAAACCTTATAATTCTGAATAGGTATTCCATTTAATGATTGGTACATTCGGTCACAATAACCGTACTATAACCTAATTCACCCTTCGATTTTTTTTTGTCCATTAAATAGATTCTATATGACAGAATGCCTCTCCCCTTCCATTAAATAAATCAGCTGTATGTTACATAGTTTAAGAAGAATACCAAAGTTTGTTTGTCAAACAAATTTAGTTTCATTTTTGAAGCTAATCTTCATACCTCAATAAGTAAAAAAAATTGTTTATTATAAAATTAATACCTAAGTGGTCAATGACACTAATCATTATACTAACAAGTTCAATATTTATTACTATTTATTTATATGCAATAGGTGTATAACAATTACATAAATTTCGTATAACAATTACATAAATTTCGTATAACAATACATAAATTTCGTAAATTTTTGTATAACAAATTTGTTTATTAGAAGCCAGAAAAAAGAACAAATTAAAGAGAACATAGTAATGAAAAATAAAATCAGCTCCGAGTGCCCTTGCATTTTGTTATAAAAACATTGTTGTTGTAGAAAGAAAACTTAAAAGAAAATCAGTAAGATTCTTTATGTTTATGATAAATATTTTTCCATTAGTGCAATTATTGCAATTAGTAAAATGACATGTATTATGAGTCAACAAGGAGGATAAACATGATCGATAAGTTAACATCTCTTTTTTTTCCAAATTTTAAAATATATTTTTATGTAAACAGTTCTTTGAAGAATAGTTTGTTTACACCAGACACAACTTTTCAGAAGTTCTTCTTTTCTGAGATCTAATCTTGAGAAATTAAATTTAATAAAGCGTGTCTTTAATAAAAAAATTGTACAGTTTAATTAATAAACATGATCCATAAACAAATATTTTAATTTTGCTTAGTCTTAAATTAAATTGCTTTTTATAAAGGCTATCAAATCATATTTTTTGAATAAAAGTTAATATGATGACATATTGCTAAATTTCGAATATTAAACTAATTAAGCAATTAAAAAATAATAAAGGAAAACATTATTAAAATAGGAAAGGTTAGTTTTCAGCCCTGTATTTTAAAATATCAATTAAGTTAAATCCCAAAGAAGGCTTGATGAATTTTGTAAGTATATAAAAAAATTGAATTAAGTAAACTGAAAACTTTGTTGAGAATTTTTTCTAATTGTTGAATAAATAATGTTATTGGATCCGTTAATTTTATAGCTAATATTTATTTAATCGAAAAAATTGGTTATAAAAAATCGGCAATTTAATTTTACCCATCTCATCCCTTTTCTTAAATGTTTAACAATTAACATTTTTTTTTTTCTCAAATGTTGCAAATTACGTTTAATTCATTTTCTTTGTGTAATAAAATTTAAAATTTTTATTTTTTGAAATAAGTACAAAGATAGTTTTTTTTATTGTTTTTGTTGTTGTTATATAAAACAATAAATTCGGATTGAAATTATTTATTTTGCAAAATTGGGTGGAAATTAAAGTAGTTTCAAACCCACTAAGTTGCTGCCGATATATCACTAAGAGAAACAATTGAGAAAAGAAAAGCGATCAAAGTAAATTTCAAAGAAAAGATTTTATAACATCTGTTAGAAAAGAAGCTTGCTGTGAAGGGAGAGAGACCAGAAAGAAATACTTGATCATCTAAAACGGTTTCGGAAAATGACCGCTGTCCATTCGCCGACTGACCAGTTGTAATCCCGTTTCATTTTCCGCTCGAGTGGGAATGATTCGCACCTCTTTCTCTCATCCCGCTTTTATTGCATTGCCAACTATTCCAAGAAAATAAATTCTTCCTCGTTTAAAAGATTTAGGAGAGTGCTCCTTGATGCTTTCCACCTCCACAAGATAGGTGCTCAGAAATTCTTTAAACGTTTCTCATCAACAAATCCCTTTCAATAATTAGTTGATTTAATCATTTTTATCGGATCAAAAAGTTTATCTTTTCTCAGTTGGTTATTATGCAATATTTTCTATAGATAAATTTGCTTTATGTGGTTTTTGATCCTATTAACCTCCACAAGAAATGACTTAAGAAACACTTCATATGTAACTCAGCAATAACCTCAACAATAAAGTTGTTGAGTAAGTCTATAAATGTATCTCATCAACAAATTCCTTTGAATAATCAATTGATTTAATAATTTTTATTGGATCAACAAGTTTATCTTTTCTCAGTTGGTTATAATGCAGTGTTTTCTATAGATAACTTTGCTTTCTGATGCTATTAATCTCCACAAGAAATGTCTTAAAAAAAGACTTCATATATAACTCAGGAGTAACCTCAACAATAGAGTTGCTGAGTAAGTCTACAAATATATCTCATCAACAAATCCCTTTGAATAATCAATTGATTTAATCATTTTTATCGGATCAATAATTTTATCTTTTCTCAGTTGGTTATTATGCAGTATTTTCTATAGATAAATTTGTTTTATGTCCTTTATGATGCTTTAACCTCCACAAGAAATGACTTAAAAAGATTCATATGTAACTCAGCAATAATCTCAACAATAAAGTTACTGAAAAAGTCTATAAACGTATTTCATCAACAAATCCTTTTGAATAATCAGTTCATTCAGTAATTTTGATCGGATCAACATATTTATCTTTTCTCCGTTGGTTATTGTAATATAAAATATTCTAAATAAAAAGTTGCTTTATGGTCCTATTAACTTCCATAAGAAATCACTGGAAAAATCTGTAAATGTATCTCATCAAAATATCCTTTTAAATATTCGGTTGATTCAGTTATTTTGTATATAATCACCATACTTATTTGTTTATCCTTTCTTCATTACTTTTTATGTACTGTTTTTTGTAAACATAGTTTGTATGTTTATTTTTCTTTTATTGCTACCAATCGCCTCGAGAAACGAGCTATGAAACGAGAATGTATCTCACCAATCAATCTCTTTAAATAATCAGTGTATCCAATAATTTTGTATTGTATATTCTTACTTGTTTTTTGTTTTTTTCACTTGTTTGGGTTTATTTTTATAATTTTTTTTTTATTCATTTCTTAATATTATGAATGAAATTAGAAAGAAAATTGACATGTCACATCAAAAACTCTTTTTTATTAATCTGTTTTCAATAGTTTTGCATCATATCAACTTATAAGTGTTTTACATTTATTATGTAGTATTTTCATGGAAAAATTTAATTAGCTTCTTAATGTTATTGAACTTTAATAGAAATAAAGTGAGAAAATTTTTTAATTTATCCAATCAAAATTATTTTTAAATAATTAGTTAATTCAATAATTTTGCATCTTAATATTTACATTCCTAATTATTTTTTTACTCACAAGTTTTTTATGCAGTCTTTTAAATAAAAATTATTGTGTTTAATTGTTTATTGGTGCTATCAACATCCATGAACATTAAATCGAGAAACAATTTATGTATTTATCATTAGGATTTTTTTTTTTTTACAATGAGATGCTTTAGTTGTTTATATTAGGTCATTTATTTTGTTTCCAATTTCTTACAGTATTTTGAGTGAGCAGACACCATTTTATTCTTTCCCTTTTCTCTTTTTATGTTTTCAATCTCAAGAATAATGAGGAAAACTTTAAAAGTACTCTCTAAACCAGTTTTCTAAAAAATTATTTGATTCAGTGATTTTGCATTAAATATATTTTTGGTTTTCTACAATTACTTCCGTATGTGGTCTTTGTTTATTTGCTCCTTTTTGCTGTTGAATTTTATGATAAATCATTTAACTGTATCATTTAATTAAATCTTTTTGAACAATTAATTTATTTCAAGTAATTTTATATAAAATCAACTAATCCAAAATACTGAGATACATTTTTATACTATACATCACATAACAAAAATAGTTATATTTTCTTCAAAATAGATTGATTTTTCTTGAAATTATCATAAAAATGAGAAAAATTCTATTGAGTATAAAGAAAGTATTAAGTTAATCTCTGTAAAATGTATGTTTTATCCATATGGTATAAGCGTAATTGTATAAAAAAGTTATAACAAAAAAAAATAGAAAACAGAAGACCAAAGATATTATTTTTCATAATTGAGCTGGAATGTTCATATTTTTGGAGAAATAATGAATTAATTTATATCGTTAAATATATAATGGAAAACCAGGTTTCATGGTTCGAGATACGAACCACAATTAGTAACATCGTAAACTCACAAATCTTAGTATACCTATAATTTTGTTTTCAAAAACATTTCTTTTTCAATTCCTTCTATTAGCTCACACTCTCCCTATATATATCTTGTTCAAATTTTCAATCGTAAATAAAATACTTTTTATTTAGCCACTCAAGTTCAAATACATTTTTAACTTGTAGTGGATGATACTTAATGGAAATACAGTTTTTTCAAATATTAATTCAGTAATTAAATTTAATTAATTAATTTTAGTTTTTTTTAGATTTAAATTGCATAGATCTACCAATAGATGGTGCCAGATAAACTTAAAAAAATGAATGAAAATTATATATAAAGGACTTTCTGCAATCTAGTGAAAAAAAGTAGGAATTGACTTCATATAGAAGTTCTCCTACAACAGCTGTAGAAAGATTGGAATACCTCTACCTATTTCGCGTTAATAGCATTTATTCGTGAGTGACAATTAAAATACTTCTTGGAGATGAATCAGCATTGTCATTTGCTGCTGATATCCTTGGGGTTGGCAAACATTTGCCGCTCATTGTGCACGATTTAATTAGAGGTTTTCTCGTATCTAAAAGACATGAACTGTAAACATCAGACGGTAGCACATTCCAAATTGTAGTCTGCCGCGAGCTGGGTGTAATTATGGCTCATAACTGAAGCGGCCGAAAATGCCGTCCAGCAGTTTAACACTGTTTCAAGTGATTCCAGCTTCAGAGATATTCTGGAAAATAATGAGCTCAACATTATAGTACATTATCGTATCATGGATATTCGGAACGTAATTTGTAATGAATTTCCATATAGGAATGCTTATCCTGTTATAGTGTAAATGTCGGATTGTGGAATTCTGTCACTTGAGGTTAAATGACTATTACACGCCGTGTAATGCATAATAACGGGTGTAATAGCTTGTGGAACTTTTTAAAAATATATTGTTTCTCAAACTTTTAAGATTGGGTCAGAAGAACATTTCTGCTTTTATTAAACTACATTAGTCTTATGAACCCTTAAGATTGAAAGGAAAATCTATAAATAGCACAATTATATTATTCCAATGGATTTTATAAAAAGATGATCGTGTCCTGGGTTCGAGGAAAAATATTTAAGGTATCTATGAGTTTGGATGAAGAAAACATGTATAAATATCTAAGTCTATCAATTACTTTGAATGCATATTCTAATTTATTGTAACGCTATTTCTATTGATCATCAATACAGACAGCGGGTAGTTTAATGTGAGATAAATATTTTATAATTACAGCATTTATTAATATCAAAATATGTCATTTTATGGCAGTCTTATTGTGTGCAGTCTATTATGAGACGTATCTAGCTAATTATCCGGTAACCATTTGATAATATTCATTTAGGTAAAATAGTATTCCTGTGTTCATATAATATCATTTAGGTAAATTATTCATTGGTAAAGTTGATATACTTTCTATAACTTTTTTTTTAAATGTTATAATATACATAAAGCATGGGATTATTCTTTTTAGTTCAGTTACAGCATTTTAATATATGATTCGTTCATCGTTCATTCGTTTTATGTACTTGAAAAAAATAATATAAGAGAGAGTCAGCATCCTTCATCTTACTGGTAAAGGGGTTTATGGTCTTAGTTTTATTATTAAAAAATTGCATGAAACACAAGAGGTTAATATGCTCCGCTTTATTGGAATAAGTTTCAGTAGAAGACACTAGAGTCAACTGATCAATGATAAATTATTTTCGAGAAAATATTCAGATAGGTATTTTAAAATGTGAGAATTTAGAACATCAAGGTATTGTGTCTAAATATACTTCATAAAACTAATTAATACTTTTTAATATTCTGATATTGAAATATAGCGCTATTTCGAAGTATTTATATTCTCTAATAAGTTAAATATATAAAAGCCCCGTTATAATTTATTTGTTTGCTTCAAAGGGAGGCATCGTTAATGAAGTTATTACACTGGCGACTGCAAAATAAAGTGTAACGAAATATTTTATATAAAAAAAGTTAGCATAACCCTATAAATGAAATAGTTTATAGAGTCATGTCATTTGTTTTAAATCAGCTATCGCAATTGAATAATAATAATTGGTTCATCTATAAAAGACGCTGATTAAATTTGAAAACATTATAACGATGACAATAAAAACTTTGTATGTTTGCCAATTGCAAATATTTAAAGTTTGTTAATTTAAAACTGTTTCGGTTTGTGAATAAGAAATATTTCCGGTTTATCAATCGAAGATATTTAAAGTTTGCCTGTTGAAACCTTTTTGGTTTGTGAATAGGAAATATTATGGTTTATCAATTAGAAACATTTGCCAATTGGAATAATTTTTTCCTTGATAAGGACCAACAGTTCTGGGAACTTGGTTCCTTTGGGATTAGCTGTGTGTGTTTTCTGGGTGTTCTGCTCTAGACTAAAATGTAACATCGAAAGTTCTCGTGTCTATTCTTATATGTAACATCTGTTGGTTTGAAAGTCCCTAAAAAATGTCGAAAGGGTAATTGAGAATTTTCGAGATTCACCCTTGTGGGTATTCGTTCCGAATTGTATCCAAACCGTTCCTTTAGCTGATGAAGTGGTACTTTCATTTTAAAACGAAAAAACACTTAGTGTGCTTCTGAGATGACACGAAGAAGTGTAAAAACATTGAAAAAAATAATAATTAAGGAAACTAACTCTTAAATAGAGTATAGAAAATATTATTAATTGAGTGTTATTTTTATTATTATTTGTATTTGTATATTAAAAGTATTATATGGATGATTTGAATTTAAAAACTGCTTGGAATTTTAATCTTCGATGAACAAACTCTTATCCGAGATAATAATATTTTTCCTCCCCAAAATTCAGATTTTTTTTTTCTGCGAAAACTAAGCGCAGCTTATGATTCTTCTCGGTCACGACATATTTCCTTCTAGCAACTCTGCCATGGACGTAAGATCATCTGCATGTCTTTTGTTCGGAACTTATTGATACGTGTACTACAATGTTTTGAAGCTGAACTGCTATTTTAGAAACACTAATCCTCGATTTATTTTTCAATTGACGAAAAAGTCGACTATAATAAAAAATTAGTAGTAATGGTCGATTACTGCGTGCTTGATAAATTAACGTTGTAAAAGAAACAAATCATTTACTTATTGGCTGTATGGTAAAACAAAGCCTACGAATCAAAAGCGAATGAATGATTTAACGATTGATTAATTACGTAGCCTACGAATGATTTAATTACGAAATGGCAAAATTCTTTTTTTTTGGATATAGAAATTTCTGAATGTTTCTTCCCCATTTCTATGTAATATACTTCAAAAACACAAATTTTTAATCAGTATATAAACTAGAAAACATCTAAGACAATTTGCACACTTTCACTTTATAATAATTGTAAGCCACGATAAAAAGTTTTCATTTTAGGGTATCATCTTAAGGGGATGGCTAAATTTTTAAAAGAAAATGTATAAATATTTTAATTAATTAAAATACTTAAAATTAACTTTTAAAATTAACACTTTTAAAATTAAAAACTCAAATAGTTTTGAAACTTCTGATAATTGTTTCCAAAGTACACTATCTGTATATAAAATGTATTTCTTGACCTTGATTAGACCCATGAATGAAACAAATAAAAGAATAAAAAACAAAATATAAGTTTTAGAATATTATTTTCATACCATTAATAAAATTTGAAAATAAATATCCTAAGCTAAACCATATTTATACACATACTCCCAAACCTAGAAATTTGTTCTGGAGTAAAAAGGAAAAGTCATATGAGCAAATAAGATAAACTAAAATTGAATGTTTGTGGAAGATAAAAATCTTTAAACCAAGTTTGCTTTTCAACGAAAATCGAAATGACGGTCAGTTATACTTTAGAATTCAGTAAAGGTTTTGTCTATTCTTTTAGCACAGCTTGCTTTGACTTACCTCAAGCTCATATGTGCTGGTAATATCACATAAAATCATTTTTTGTACTATACATTAAGTAGAATATGTCAAGTCCATCGATTTGTTAATTGATGTGTTATTTTTATATAATGGGAAGCTAATTTTTCAAATTTGATTGCAATGTTATCAAAATTTGTGTTTTTAAGAATTTTTTTTTATCACAAATAGAAACAAGCGAATGAAAATTAGATAAAACATTACAGAACTATGCATTTTGCTATTGTGAAATAGTAAAATGTCCATTTGGTTTATTCCTAAGGAATAAAAATATTTGAAGTCAAAATTAATAAAAATATTAGCTATAATTCTTATTTAATAAAAACCTTATATTAATCTACATATTTATCAGGCGAGTTATTTCAAGTTATTGCATATTTTAAACATAATTTATCGCATTAAAATACTTTTTCTAAATAAATATATGGTATATTTCATAAGACTAGCTTTAGTTATTACTATGGCATTTTATAGTCATATTTTTTATTGTATAGTTGATGAATTAGGAATGATACTCTGGTCTATATAATTTGCTATAACACGCATCAATTATTTACCAATAGCTTAGACATTCAAGTTTTGAAACGAAATTAGTGACTAACATGAGGAAAGTGGATTAAATGATTGGAAATGGATTAAAACTGTTTCGTCGCACGAACCGAATAATTAACTAATTAGTAATGATGCAATAAGTGAATTAGTTCTGGTTTATTGGTACTAATTAAATTTGTGTGTGCTATAGGATTCAAAAATAATGATTAATAGCGGTATTAATCATCGGAAAAGATAAATGCAATAATTATATATTCAAGAACACAGACACATAAGTGTTACACATACACATATATATATATATATATATCCCACTTAAGTGTGTTACGAAAAACAGCCCACCAACGGGTGATAAAGGGATATCATTACCTTTCAGGAGCTCTTTTTTGTACTGGAGAAACTCTGGAAAAATACCACAACTCAGCTTGAGTGTTGGTGCAAGGTAATTCTACAAGCAATCATAATCAACATCTACTCTCTGAAGCAGTGACTGCAACGAAAACGGTAATGGATATGAAACTGATCCCTTCAGCAAGGTTGCTGCTCAGGCTACGCATGCGTCACGGGTGAATTTCCACATAATTAGGATACTTTATTTTATTACGATGCATCACAAAAATACATTTAATGATTTTAAAAACGATGTAGCTTTAAGAGTCTTTCTGATCCTGAATGGTTTAGTTGTCACCATCAATAATGGGGGATAGTAATAATGCTGAACATTAATAATGGTATTTTACATTTGGTATCACCATTATATTATAAGTTTATTATTTTTTCTAAAACAGTAAGAAAAAAAAATTTTAGCTTTGATATTATTATTTTTCAAAGCTTTACGAGATTTTTGAAACAGTTCTGTATATTTAATACTAATTTTCACCTTATATAGTCAAACCAATTTTTATGTGGTCCTTTTTTGAGTGTTTTTTTTTTTTTTTTTTTTGTGCTTATATATATATATAAAAAAAATTCCAAAAATGCATATTATGAATAAAAATTAATTTAAAAAATATGATTCAAAAAGAAAATAACAGATGTATGTTAAAATAACATGCAAATTAAAATATCCAACAGATAGCCCGCCTGATATTATATCATCTTATTACTATGAATGTTATTAGATGTAAAATAAGCTATCGTGGGGTTTTAATTTACCTATTTTCTATGTGGTTATTTTTTATGTGGTTCCTTTTTACAGCATAATTTTTTTAATGTTTTGCAAACAATATATTTTATAGCTAATTATGAAGTTTCAAGATATTTGTTATGCGATTTCTTTTATGCGGACCTTATCACCCGCATAAAAACATGTCTAACTATAATTATTCCATATACAATCCAATAAAAGTTGATAGTACAGAATTCATCAGAAAAAGGAGAAAAACATGGTACACCCTGATCCTGAAAATCCTTAGTGGCACGTTTGACAGCTACTCGGAAAGAATTGACAAGTACGTTGGTTTTTTTCTTCCTTGATTCGTCACCACATCTTTCAGTACAAAACTGTTTTAGATAACTGTCAATCAAATATAAACCCAATGGTTTCCTACAGAATATAGAAACAGAAGCACAATTATTTTCGGAGTATAAAATAATTATTACAAATGGAAAGACAAGCATTCTTTTTGTTCTTCATTTATGTTTGTATTTCTGTTTAAATGACATTTAGTTAAGTATAGACATGAACTTATCTTTGATGGATACCTATTGTATATGCTAATCCCAATATTATTACTGTTATTTTGAAAAATTTGCTATGAAACAAACGAAATTTGTAAGAGAATATTAAAATATCTGTTTTCAACTGTTTATTGGAGAATTAATTACAATTAGTTTTACAAAGTGTATTTCATCTTTCAAATTTATTGGCTAACTAAGTATCTAATTTTAACAATTAAATTTCTGATTAGAATTTTCTAATGACGTAATTAATTATAAAGTAATTTACTAATTTCTATAAAAAAATTATTGCTTTTCATACTATTGCGATTAAGTTTATGATGCTGCCATGTCATAGTGGAAAATAATCACGTGCTGAACTTATTTAATTTTACTAAATCACAATTTTATGTTATAAGATGCAAGAGGTTTGGTTTGTCGCTCTACTGTCGTTTTGAGAGCTAAACTATAGTTTAAAGTGGATTCTGAACCATTCACAAACATCCATGCCACCGCCAGGATTTGAACCTGAAGTCGATGCAAGTAGGAGATTATGTATTTATTTGTGATCACGTTATACCTATTATCATATTATAATTTTGTAAACATTACTTATGAGAGCTAAGCCATTTTTGCTCTGTTCAAACTAAAATAGAGATTTTTTATTGAAGGAAATATATATATTTATATATTTATTTATTCTTTATTATCAGTTTGTTTAGATGTCAAAGTGTTAAGCGAAATCTTTATATCAATACTTAAAAACTGACGACTTATCAAATTCACTTCTTAAGAAGCATTTGAAAAAAAATATTTATTTAAAAGTTGTGTGAATATAATACCATTAATATTTCAAAATCTTACAATTATTTAAAGTAATTGATTAATTGTAAAAAAGATTGTAACGATTTATAAATTTGGATAATATGGATATCACCCCTTAAGTACATATGCGCAATGAGAGGCACAATCGCGTTTACTTTCTTTCTATGAACGTGTGAATCCTTCATATGTGCAAGAAAATTTATTATAGTCATCCCTGAATGAGAAATACAGGCTTTATGTAAAGTTCCATCATTTCCTTAAGCTTCTCAAGCTTTAAGAAAAATTCATTAATTTTCCAACCTTATTCAGAGAAACCACTGAGTTGGTTTTTTTTTCCCTAAGAAAAAAGGAAATTGATTTTTTTTCTCTATTTTCCAGCGGTCTTTCCAGAATCTGGCGTTGCTTTCCTGAAACAAGAACGGGATATTCAGGTATTTCAATCCCTATACTTGTAACTCTATCCTTTTCACTTTAAATCTCTCTTTCTAACCCCAGGAAAACTTATTAAATCAGTTTTTGTATTGATTCCGAAGGAAAGTTTTAAAAAAACGATTACGTGATCGGTTCTCTTCAGAAGTATGAAAGGAACTTGCTTCGGTGCTACAAAAATCATTCAGAAATATTTTTATTAATATTTTTTTTACTTTATTTCCAATCGTAGGACATTCATTGCATGAAACTTAAGGTAAGTGTTTGAGTGGTTTCTTGTAAAACATTTACAGTCTTATCTAGATTCATAAAAAAAAAACTATGTACAAAGTTATTGATTCACCATTTTGTTCTCGAAATATGAACATGAACATGTTCACGAATTTTATCCCTGAAGTATTTAATTCAAATTTCCAGTGTTGGAAGATAATTTGTGGGATTATAAGATAAATTGTGTAATTTGTTTTATTGCTTTTATTTTAAAATCTGATCCTATATTATCTCTTGTAAGTACACGCATAAAAAATTGCGGTGATAGATTTATATTTTCTAATATATCACCACTATGCTTAGAGCTGAGATGCCCCTTTATAGTTTTGGGAAGGAAGTGGTTGAGTTGGTGCAGTGTACCAGCGCAATTTTTGAAATTCAGCGAAGCTTATAAATAAAATCAGTTTAAAATATACAGTAAAAGCAACAGGTACTGTGCACTCAAAATTCAACAGAGATTTTTTCGCTTTTGTCAAAAAATTACCGATATTTTAACGCAGAGTTTTGATATTTTTCACATCAAATTTTGAATTAATTCATATAAAATTCATCTGAAGTTCAAACTTATACGTTGCTGTAGTTAGTTTAAATTTGTCAAAATGCATTAAATACCTAATTTAAAGAATCAATTAAAGTTCATGATCTAAATTTTTTTAGAAACTTTAATTAAAAAATTATTTAATATAACCTTTTAAAATACTTTATCATTTTTTTAAAATAAAAATATATACTAAACTTAATAATTTGTTATTTTTATATTAAATAAATTTTGCTTTGAATCACTTTGTTCATGTGCAATAGAATGAATAATACAATAAAATTAAATAATTAATAAGTTATATGCAAAGAATTAATAATTATGTTAAGTAAATTTTACTTTGAATCAACACTTGCATATTTTATCTGATTTCATAATAAAAATCACACATTTAAGTCTTTGGTTATGCGCAATAGAATTAATAAAGCAAGTGCAATAGAACTAATTAATGCACTTCAATTTAACAAAATTCTCAACTTAATAATCTCTACAGAACGATAAATGTTCTAATAAAACTTTAAATAATAGAGCTTTTTATTAAGTTTTAAATCTGCATAGGAATTGTTTTGTGATTCGTAAAGGATTGCTCGTTGCATTGGATTAGTTATGCTTCGATCCCGTAAAGACTTTCTATCTTTAAATTAGTCAAGGCTTATTACTGTAAGAAATTTCTGCTTCTAGTTTGTCGCTCGCAGTAAAAAGAAAAAAAGCCTTGCCACTCACGGTTAATTGATATTTAAGATTTAGGAAGAATTTGCTTTGGTTAACGGTGTATTTACGGCGAATAACTTTTGAAGTGCATTGTTTTTTAATCAAAAACATCGTAGTGTTTCTCGGATGGGTGAACGATTAGTTCGGATCTGTGAGCCTCCATAAATAACCATCAAAAATGAATGTCTTCATAAGCATGAATAATGTATTAGTAAGGGTACCATTGTTTTGCGAATGAATAAACCACCACAAAATAATTAAAAAGAGTCGATCCTATCTCTTAATTCTCCAAAGAATGAAATCTAATTATTTAGGATTAAAGTCAATTATACTTTATTAATTATAACCACAAAATATTAATCTACATATTATTTAATATTTATTTCATCGAGATTAGTTTGCTTCCGATGTCTTAATGTTATTAATTCAATTTCGTATTAAACATTGAAAATTAATTAATGAAAAAAAATTGAAAACAATATATATCTACAATATATGTATTTCTCTAGATAAAACCAAGTGATTATTATATATTCAGTACATTATAATCTATTACGAGGTTATTTTTCTTAATTAAAAGTTTTAAAAAGTGTTTCGAAAAAATTACATAAAATCTTATAAAATATTTCAGCTCATATTGAGAAACTTTTGTTCTTTAAAAAGAAATAAATTTTTTTCACATTGAAATTTTAAAGTAAGAAGGATTCCTAATTTAAACACGCAATATATATTTTTTTTATTTTCTAGTTTTAAAGTTTACTGATTATGGAATTCAATAATGTGAATAAATTATAAATTAAATAATTTTACTGATGTCTCAGGTGTGAAACTACTTTTCTGAAAATGAAATCAAAAGATATTTTTTATTGAAATTTTTTTAAAGTTATTTTTTTAAAGTTCTTACGGGAATAATTTTTCCATATTTCCTACGCAATGTGAAGAACAATTAAGTTAAAGTTTAAACACTTTAAAATATATTCATAACTATTAAGAATAATAGCCTTAAATGTGGTATTAAAAAAAACAATTCTATGTAAACTTGTTTAAAAACTTCAATTTCCAATTAAGATTATTGACTTGATCACTTGAGAGGCATTTACTTTAAGAATTCGATGTTCGAATTCAACATCTACGAATTTTTTTAATCAAATTAATTTAACCATGAGTTTTAATGTATTTATAAAAAAATCAATTAAAATATTAATAATTGATTTATTTAAATTTTTGTTTCATTTTCAAAATTAAGTATAAAGAAGCTATATACTTAAAGTTTTGAATATGTTTTCACATATCTACATGTATAACATTAAATTTTTTATGATAGTGTGCATCAATTTATTTACATTCATTTAATTAAAACACAAATTCTTAAATAGTCATTTATACAAATAATGTGTAATTACAGTCTTAGGAAATAAAAATATTATTAGAAACACAAATATATATAAAAACAAACAAGGCATTTTTTTTTATCAAAGGTGTTCAGAAACTTATTGGTCATAACTAATTTAATACTTAATCTGAAAACATTGCTAGTGAATTAGATTCTTAAATTAAATACTTATAACTTTTGTAGTCTTATTTAAAAATATGAACATAAATAGTTTTAAATTAGTATTACTTAATTAAATAATGTCAAAAAATAATAATCTACACAGATGAACTATTATATCCAAGTTTAAATAAAAACTTTTTCCTATTTGTCTGTTATATTTTTAAATTTAAAGTTCGCGTATTAATTATTATAAACCATATAAAATAAATGTTTTTTAAGGAGATATCATAGCCAATTTTTATTATAAATAAAACTATTTTATTTTTCAAACGAAATCCTTTAAAACATCACTTAAAAAGATTTTTAAGGCTTAATAGCGTTTGAAGATATTTGATCTAAATTTGCTTAGATTTTAAAGGTTAATTCAAGAATAATATTGTTTATTTAATAGATAAATAATTTTATCTAAAGTTAGAAACAAAATTAAATTCGTTTTCTGAAACTACAGCATGAGTTACTTGTAATGCACTCAAATTAGTTAATTATTTAAATATCGTATTATACGACATTTAAATAAGTAGCTATGAACGTTTGTATAGCCTTTGTGAATTTGTCCTATTTAAAGTATATATAGTTTTAATTAAAAAACATTAACTTTTCCTACTATACATACGTTAGATAGAAACATATTCCAAGAGCAATCAAATGTAGTTTTTCTTTAAAAAACGCTTTTTAACCGTAGCAGATAAGCATTATTTCCACTGCTTAACATCTTTTAAAAACAGTCCCAATTCAACAAAATTCCCTGCGAATTCAAATGATAGTGGAATCAAATTCTGTTCTCTATAATAGATAATTGGGTTTCCTCTGTAATTAGAAACAAAGATAAATTCGTTTTCTCACCAAATAGAATTGTGTGTGTTGAGCATCAAAAGAGTTAGCTATAATCGCCCCACACAAACATTCTTTTTAACTTCTGCGATGCTCTGAAAGCCTCATGAAACGAGTTTGGGAAAGGAAATTCAACGAAGCCTCCCAGTTGTATCTTGTAATTTATTTTTCTTAAACTCTAAAACTGGACTTCTTTCACCATGGCATTTCCGCAATTCAATCCCTACCTTTGGAAATAGTTTTTTTTTCTATCTTGACTTCTTTCTTTTAGTTTTACTTTTTTACCCCACAGAAAGAAAATGCTTTTCCGAGGCTTACGGTAGTGGTTCCAGTTAACCCCGAAGAGTGTCAAAGTATCTGACGCGTGTGCAAGAACTTAGGTTGGAGAAGAGAATTCATTCAAGTAGTTGACGCAATGGTCGAGCGGTTTAAGTGCTGGCTCTTGAGAAAAAAGAGACACAGTTTCTATTAAGATCGCGAATCTTTCAGAGAGACGAACTTTCAATCAGTAGAAGATTACTCGAGCGCAACTCAAATCCCTTCAAAAGATGAAGACAGACTTCCAAAGATCTCGGTAATTGGATAGAAATGGTCTCCAGGATTTGCATTGCCACCTACCAGCACTCCATATTCATCACTACCTCGAGATTCATCACAAAAAAGATTACTCAAGAAAAACACTTCTTCTTCATAAGTGTAACAATACATTTACTTTAATAAGGCTGGTACAGGAAGGTATGGCGACGATGTTATTTTAAGAGCTAAAAAATTGGACCATGTTGTTTTGATGTCTTTTGTTGACTTGTGTTTTTGCAAAATTAGGGTGGTGAGAATTTTTTCCCCTGTTTTTAAGAGAATCATGAATATTTTGTAAGGCACAGGGGAGTCATAAAAGTAGAGTGAATAAAAGACAAGAAAAACTGAAGGAAGGTTTTTAATAATATATTTTTAAATGTAAAAAAGCGTGAATCAAAATTTTTCTTAGGCATGACATACAAGTTTGTTCATCGTTCTCGAAATGCATACAAATGATATGTGTTTGTACAAAACGAGTATTTGTTTTTCATTTTGGGAAATTAAAGAAAGCGAGTATATTCCTTCAATAATATGTTTTGTTAATGTAAACTTTGCAATTTTTCATTATTTATAGAAATTAATTTGTACATTATTAAACATATAAAATTTATTTATGCACAATACAATTAATTCTAAAAGTTTTAAAAAATAGGATTACTTCGATGTGAAAATTTATTTTCTAATCATAGGCATACAAGTCTGATCATCATTATCGAAAGTCTAACAAATAATCTATGTTAACATAAAAAAAAATTATTTTTTCTTTCTCTTCGGGGAAAACAAATATAAATTCTTATTCTTCCAAAAAATATTTGTAACTGATTTAAGAGTTGTAATTTTTTTTAACTGTTCCAATTAGTCGAAAACCGTTTTTTAAATTTATAATTGTTATTAAAATTTAGTATCGAATTTCATTTGATTTGCAAACCGAACTTTAATAAGTAACTAAATTTATTTTTACCTAATACAATCAATAAGTAAAGTTTTAATTCCACTCTGTTTATGATTTTCATCTAATTTTTTTATAACACCAAGCATGCGAAAACAAAATGAGGAATAACAAATTATTTATTTTATATAGAAAGAGGGAAAAATTATTTATAAGAATCTAAAAATCGTATTATTTAAATTGATAATGTTAAAACTACTATAAAATGAATGAAAATATACTTTTAAAAAATCGGTATTGTTAAAATTTTTTTTATCTATAGATGAGGACTGTCGAACTCGCGTCCACAATTAAATCGTATATTTATTAAAATAATTTGTCTTGTTGTATATTTATTTTAAATTTTGACTAAATAAAAAATCATATTTCATTAATTTACTTTTTATAATGAGTACATTTTATAATGAGTTTAAGGAATAAAATGAATATAATGAAGGAATATAATGAATATTTTGAATTTCAAGTTTCCTATTTTTATTTTCTATTTTAGATTTTTTCCATTAAAATGCTTGATTTTTTTTTTAAATTTTGATCATTTGGAACATGAGAGAATAAAGGTAGAAACAGGAAACTTTCTCATTTATTAAGCCTTTCTCGCTAAACTCAATGTTTTAATATTTCCCAGTATTAATTTGTAAGACAGAATTTCCAAGTCTTATCTTTCGGCTTTTGAAGCTCGTCTTTCGTTTAAAAACATTCAGCGACATTCTACATAAACACACGTGTCTTTTATTCGTTGTTTATATATAATGAAGAGTTATTTTATAAGTTTTTCAGCCTTTTGTCTCTCTTGAACATCGCTGTAGAATTCTAAAAATTCTTTACCTTCGTTTCCTTAGAAATGAAAGCAAAGAACTTTATTGACAAAAAAATGTAATTTCTTAAGAATTTTTCTTACCCATTTTGATCAAGTGCTTTGTTTATATTCATTTTAATTAAAAACACATATTTTATTTGATTTTTTTTAAATCCATGAAATCTTTTTGGTAAGGAAATATTTAAGGTTAAACATATGTTAATATATTTTCCAATGCCTAAACTAAGAAATCAAAATTAATAAAAATTGTCTTTTTATATGATTTAAATAAACCACGATAATTTAACATAGTTTATTAAATTAATCAATAAGTATAAAATAAAAATGTATTTTTAAATTAATTTTTGAGTGTAATACAAATATTGAATGATTGTTTAGAAGGTTGCCTGAAAGAGTGATGGATCACTACTTAAAATAACTATGTTTTTTATTAAAATGCTTTAATACATTCGGGGTGGCTGAATGGGCATTTTCCCATAAATGACACAATTGTGGACTGATTTACTCCACCAAGGATTTTTCCCAAATCTGGGAGATAACTATGACATCTTTATGCTATAGCGTAAATTTGCCAAAAGATTAGGAGATTTTTAATGAGTTTATCGTAATTACCCTCCCGTCTGGGAAAAAAATCTGCACTTCATTTTATATCCACAAGTTGATGAACAGTTAATAGCTGAATTTTTTATAATATTCTTATAAGTTCTATAGATAAATATTTAATATTATTATTTATTATTAGTTAAAAATAAATCTGTACAGGTGTATTGCTAAATCAATTTTCTTCCAAAGTAGAGATGGCCAGTTGAATCACCATGTTTGGCAGATCTCAACTGCTAATTGGTCTACAACGCAGAAAATTGTACTTAAATTAAGATTTAGATGTTCTAAATTTTGATAGAAAATAATAGATTTCAGAAATTTTTTCAAAATATGCTTTTGTACTTAAAAAATATCTATGTATAAACTACACAGTTATAAAAATTTCTGTTGTTTTCCAAATAAAAAAAAAAGTTTTTTAAATATTTATAACATAAATTGAAATTCCACACTCCTCTAATTAAAAAATTATTTTGAAAAAAAATATATTGATAAAAGTATACATATTTTTTTTTTAAAAATTGAATTAATTAAAATCTTTTATTTTAAACTATTTAATTAAAAAATTTGCTTTCTCATATTTAATATTAAAAGAACTAAACATCATCTTATGCTTACTAATTACCATACTTACACAAACTTCTAAAAATATTTTTTTAAATGTGTTTGTATATACCTTATTTTGATTCGTATTATAATTATTTATTTTATAAAATATCATTTATCAATAATCAGCAAGATTTTTAATTTTTTAAATAATACAAATGTAATAATTATTTTTGTGGAGGACATGTATCAGAAATACAAATTGAGCTTTATAATAAACATTGCAGCGTAAATAAAATCAGCTGGTTACTTCAAATGTATCGTCATTTCTAGTAAATAGACTTGTAGAACTATAATACAAAAACAATGTTTCGTAGACGTATTTCCCAAGAGTATTCATGCATAGTTCCATATTCAAAACCGTCTGTAGAATTTGTAATATTCATATGGATCATACGTAGAAATTAACATAATACTCACAAATAACAACAAATGGATGTTTTATAACATCTCATGTTTCAAAATCTGCCTGTAGACAGACGGCCTTGGCTCACCAACCAGATGTTGCGCCAATGAAGAAGAAAAATGATGTTTTATATTGTAAAAGTAGCAACATTATTGAATAAAGAATGTTTCCTCGGAATGTTTTAACACTAAAAATTAATTCAGTGTTAAATATAAAATAGCTAAATTTTGGATTTATTATAAATTTACATTTCACCTTCTTCCTATTTTAAAACCAATCTATAAAATTTGTAATTATATTAACTATTTAGAGAAAATAGCATGGAAAGACGTATAAAACCTGACCATTTATCTGTAATAAACCTGACAATGTGGAAAATTACAGCAATAAAGGTGTTCCCTCTAAATGTCAATTCCTATGAATCGCCAAAATTAATACTAAATAAAGAACAAAATGTTGTAAATGGTAATATGGCTTTGTTTTAAATGGACATTTTATAATGTAACTTCATGAGTATAGTTATCGGATATATGAAATACAGCTATATATTAACATAAGATAGGTGTTGTATAAAAAAAATATCATTCTCTGTAGGTGGTGATTAATTGAATTATGGTGATTAATTGAACAAACTTGTTACTCCGAAACATTACATAATTTCAAAACAATAGATATATAAATGAAAAAACAAACAATTATTTAGCTTCTTTTAATGCTTTTTCTTATAATTTATCTGCGGAATTGTGAATAAAATTAGTACAGAATTTGTGAATTATTATGGTGATAATTAATAGTTTTAGTGAGCAGAACTTGAACTTTTGTACATGTATAATGTAGCATATACAGGTATAAAAGGAATTTGTTGTTCTTTATAATATAAGTAATGAAGTATTAATGGCAATGAGGGACCTTAAGTTTCCCAAATATCGGAGCCAATATAACTTCAAAACCTCTTTGTAAAAAATAAATTTGACTTCTTTTTAAGTCGATAATTCATTTTAGTTCTATCTGTTATTTTACAAGTAGTGTTACTCGTAAAATTATTCACTGAACTTATTATATTTTAATGAAATACAGATTGTTCGATATTAATGCAGCTTCTTTCAGTAAATATGAATCATCAATCCGAACCAATAAATTTACAAATGCCATGTTACGAAATTACCATCTTGTTTTTAGTTCTTTTTTGCAATTATTTATGTATTGCCATGTTTTTAAATTGGAAGAAATGTAAAATAAGTTTTTGAAAGAAAAATATTTAATAGATTTCATATAGCACACTATTGATGTAGTACCAACAAAAGAACTTTCTCTAAAGTAAACACACACAAAATTAATGAAATAAGTGAGTTACCTCGAAATGTGGAATCACTCCGAACCAATCGAAGTTTTAAGAGTGTTTTTTTTCTTTAAAAGAGAAAAAAAAGCAACGAGAAGCAACTTGTTTCCTCGACTTCGTGCTCGGCTTCCTAAACACGGAAGTAACAGCGAGGAGTGTCATCGGAAGGAATTTGCAAATGCGGAAAAACAATGTTTCCAGCGCGGCTTTTCTATTCATCGGGCTCCGCCGAACTTTTTTCCGTTCTTCTAAAACGCGCGCAATTTAACCGACTCTCAAAAGAAAATATTTCACTAGTTAAGAATCCACAACACGGAGGCAGTCGTATTCAAGCATTCCTACTCTGCGGTTGCGTCTTCTTGAAGAGGGCTTTCTTGATTTATTTATCCATTTATTTATTTTCTTCTTCTTGATCTAAGCCGGAGAACCTATGAATAACAGCGCACGGCTGAATAAAGAAGACCCGAACATGCTTTGCATGCTAATGTTGGACGCCCAGTCTCTGAGACGCGAAATATTATAGCTTAGCATTGTGGTCCAGCATGCATAAGTGCTGGGATAGAGGGCGTTAGAAATTCCCCGGGAAAAAATTTTTTTTCGTTCCTCTAAGTTTTTAAAACCCCTCGTCTAGAATAAAAGTACTTGAAGCTCTAAAAGTAGAATATGAAGCCTATGTCTTGCTGCTATTGTATATCCACGTTATTCCCATATGTGGCACTTTTGATTCTTTTTCTACGTGTATAATGGAAGTTTTTACAGAAATGCAGACTTAACACTTTTGCTTTGAAAACGTTATTTTCGTATTCGTCTCGTTCTCTGTTTCGGCTGAAATATACATCCCAGATATTTGCTTCCCGCCTTTAATATTATTGCCAGTGCATCATCTGCATTCCTGCTCTTGGCATGTCCACTTCCGCTTAAGCGACTGGACATTTATTTATAATAGAGTTTGCAATGAAAAGACATTCTTTTCCAGAGGTGGATGGAAATGGGGCAAAGTTTGTCTTAGTCACTGAAAAACTCGATTAGTTTGCTTCCCACAAGCTGTACTTGGATTTTATTCAAAATGTACATAACATTTACAGTATAAAAAATAATACTGGAAAATTGTTACAATTAATTTTTATTTTTGCCCTTTAAAATAATAATTTCATTTTGTTTTATGAAAAACAATGAACTGAAATATATGTACAATAGTTCTTAAATAATTATTATAAATCAAATGCAATATAGGGTACGTATATTTGGAATATAATAATGTACTTATGAGCAACATCTGGAAGTAAGCTATAATACAATATCTGCTTGATTGTGAAAAACTTTACACCATTTCAATCCATCTCTAGAAACCCCTATGAATGCGTTTTAATTGTAAACTCTGTTATAAATACATTTCCACTCACTTAAAAGCAAGTGGGCATGCAAAGTGGTATTTTTAGATTTTTCCGATATCTAATCTTCTTCAGTTGAGTTTAAAGTAGACCAAGAAAAATTAAAATTGTCAAATATATAAAATATACATAATAAAACGGCATTCATTTCAATGATCTAACATTATTGAAATATATATATATATATATATATATTAATATATTGTAAATATTATTACTATATTGAATATTCCTAGGAAAAAGCCTTTTATTTTAAATCAGGAATTGTGTCAAGGATTTTTTTTATTTGAAAATTGTTGCAATTTGTTCAAGATATAAATTTAGTTATAATTAATATGATAGTTCTAAATTTAGTTAAGGCTTTTTCAAATTAAACGCACCATGAGTAAAATTATATAAAAATTATGCATATGCATTATGCATATACACTAAAGTGACAAAAGTCATGGGATATCTCTTAATATCGTGTCGGCCCTGCTTTCGCCCGGCGAAGTGCAGCAACTCGACGTGGCATGGACTCAACAAGTCGTTGGAAGTCTTCTGCAGGAATATTGAGCCATGCTGTCTCGATAGACGTCCATAATTGTGAAAGCGTTGATGGTGCAGGATTTTGGGCACGATCTCTCGATGATGTCCCATAAATGCTCGATGGGATTCATGTCGGGCGATCTAGGTGGCCAGATCATTCGTTGGAATTGTCCAGAATGTTCTTCAAACCAATCCCGAACAGTTGTGGCCCGGTGACACGGCGCATTGTCATCCATAAAAATCCCATCTTTGTTTGGGTACATGAAGTCCATGAATGGCTGCAAGTGATCTCCAAGTAGCTGAACATAAGCATTTCCAATCAATGTTCGGTCCAGTCGCACCAGAGGACCAAGTCCATACCATGAAAAAACAGCCCACACCATTACGGAGCCACCAAAAGCTTGAACAGTGCCTTGCTGACAGTTTAGGTCCATGCCTTCGTGGGGTCTGCGCCACACTCGAACCCTACCATCAGCTCTTACCAACTGAAATCGTGACTCATCGGACCAGGCCACGGTTTTCCATTCATCTAGGGACCAACCGATATGCTCACGTGCCCACGAGAGTCGCTGCAAGCGATGTCGTTCTGTCAGTAAAGGCACTCGAGTCGGTCTTCTGCTGGAATAGCCCAAGAAAGCCAAATTTCTCCACACAGTTCTAACAGACAAGTCCCTTGTACGTCCCACGTTGATTTCTGCGGTTATTTGACGCAGTGCTGCTTGTCTGTTAGAATTTACGACTCTTTGCAGACATCGCCGGTCTCGGTCGTTAAGTGCAGGCGGTCGACCACTGCGCTGTCCATGGTGGGATGTTATGCCTGAAATTTCATACTCTCGGCACACTCTCGACACAATGGATCTGGGAATGTTGAATTCCCTAACGATTTCCGAAATGGCATGACCCATGCGTCTAGCTCCAACTAACATTCCGAGTTCAAAGTCTGTTAATTCCCGTCGTGCGGTCATCATCACGTCAAAACCTCTTCACATGAATAACTTGAACAGAAATGAAAGCTCTGCGAAAGCACTGCGCATTTATACCTGTTCTACGCGATGCTACTGCCATCTGAAAATTTGCATATTGCTATCCCATGACTTTTGTCACTTCAGTGTATATTATGCATTATTCTGTTCACGACGTGATTTGCTTAATTTCAAACGCTTTTAATTTAAGCTGGACTTGCTTGATAACGTTTGAGGGATTTTTAAATTTAAAATATATAATCCACAGAATCTGAAGTAGTAAAGAATTATAATTATTCTTAGAATTATAATTATAACAATTAATTATTAGTGAAATATTCTGCTCTTTTAAAAATTAATTAATATTGTAAATAATATTTTAAAAGCAACCTAATTGAAATATATAAAGAATGGTAATATTTATCAAGTTGTTAGTTGTATTCAAAACGTTGTGAATGGGTTATTCGCTTTTTAAACCCGTGGTTCTCAATTTTTTTTTAGTATTTCATGCTTGCTGTCTTTTTAATGATTTCCGGTACATTTGACAACACTACAGAAATTAAATTAACCAGCGTATTAAAAGTTGAATTCAATAGGACTATTAATTTAGATAACACAACATCCTAGGTAATAATGTAATTTTAAAAAGAAAATCGTGCCAAGAAAAAAAAAAAAAAAAACGAACTTGACAACAGCTACAAATAACCCAAAAATTCAAGTGACCCCTTTGCAGTCCCCTAAGTGACGGCGGACTGTAGTTTAAGAACAACTGTTTTATAATCTCTAAATCATACATCTGAAAAGAGCATATTTGATACTGAAAGATTTAAGCAAGATGGCAAATAGACCAGAAGCAGGAGCCATCGCATAAGTCCATCTTAATCTTTATCCTTAAGTACACGCGTAGAGGAAATTTCACCACAGCCCCTTTTTCAATTCCTTCTATTAGGTCACACTCTCCCTATGTATATCTTGTTCAAATTTTTAATCGTTAATAAAATACTTTTTATTCATCCACTCAAGTTCAAATACATTTTTTTTAACTTGTAGTAGATAACATTTGATGTTAATACAGTTTTTTCAAATATTAATTCAGTAATTGAATTTAATTAATTAATTTTAGTTTTTTTTAAAATTTAAGTTGCATATATCTACCAATAGATGGCACCAGATAATCTTTAAAAAATGAATGAAAATTATTTATAAAGGACTTTCTGCAATAGTGAAAAAAAATTGACTTAAAAATTTTTTTTTTATATTACTTGTTTCCTTTAAAATTTTGCAAATTACTATATCACTGCAGATGACCATGCAGAGAGTTTACTGATAAGAGAATGTAAAAATGTAATTCTAAAAACAAAATATTGAAATATTGAACTTTTCATTATTTTCATGTAAGGTAACTTAATATCTTCATTTTTAATCTGTAATTATAATATTCATAAAAAAAAGTAAGAAACGAATATATATTGTTCAGATAGCATATTAAAAATATATTTTGAATTTGTTTTCTGGTAAGAACTGCGTTTATTGCGAAAAAAACTGCTCTTTATATTTATCTAGAGTAAAATATCGGACAGTTTATCGGAATTTTTTGCTAAAACACTTTCCAAAATTAACATTTAAATTCATTGAATATTTATTTAAAAAATATGATGTAATAGCTCTTCATAAATTGCTAACAGGGTAATGAATCCATTAATTTCCATGAGATATTTAATGTATTACTAAATTAGATGTCAACCTAAAAAATAAAAGTCAAACATTATTTTATGTTATATATTAATCTTTTTAAATTAAGAAAAAAACTGAATACTTTTTAACATTTTCAAAATTACTTCTTTGCGTTTCATTAATAGGTAGACATTTTTTTTCTGATTAAAGTAAGCTAGAAATAAATTTAAATTTATGGTGAATAGCAAGAACAGTTTTTCATCAGTTTTTCTTACTTTTTAATATACATATTTCTTGCTTTTTAATATAATATATTTATTGCTCTTGTAAATTCATTATGAATGAAATATTTTATAAAAGAATTCTTGTGGAGACATTTCAGCAGAAATAGTTAATATCTATTTTTTTTTTTTATCTCTTCATAGTTATATATAACTGCAAGACAGTGATTACTAGTAATTAATTTTTTTACATTATTAATATTTAAAAACTAGATTTTGGATGATCTTGAATTTATCAATAATAAAACTAATGTATTGAAATAAACATGAAACATCAAGCGTATCTTTTTCTTGAAGAATAGAATATTTGAGAAAATGCTCTTGATATTATAAAAATATATTTTATTGCAAATTTTTTTTTTTATATCTGGAATAATGTTCAGACCAATTTGAAAGTCAAAACTTTTAATTTGTAAATTTTATAAATTTAAATATTTTTAGAAAAATTAAAATTTTAATCAATTTCAAGTTTAGAAGTATTTCATTTTTGTTAATTTGCATAAATATAATTTTCTCGCTTGCTTAAGTCCTCCATCCATTAAGTACACGAGCGAATTAATCTTATATAATAATTATTTATTATTTAATAATAATAATTGTTGTAATTATATAGTATATGATAATCACCTTATATAGTAATGTTTCACGCAATTGCATGCAGTTATAAAAATTTACAGGTTATTAAATTATTAAGATAAATGATAAAATTAAAAGCGGAGATTAATTTTTAAAATAAATTTTCAAGCACAGTCAATTCATTGAAGCAATGTTGTATTATTAATTGTAAGGCTAGTACAACTAAATCATAAATGACACTGAACAAATAGAAATGTTATTCGATCTCCTGTGATGAGAAATGTTATTGAATCTTCGGCAGTTCTCAGCGCTATATACAAGATGGACAAACAATGATTATTATTTGCTACGCAGAATTAATATCACTATTTGCACTCGTGTGAGATAAATTTTGCGATTTTATTAGCTGACTTAAACACTCTCGAAACACTAATCTTCGGTTTCTATGTTATGCATCCATCCCAAATACAGATCACTTATTAATAATTAGAGAATAGAGTTCATATGTTCTATAATTGAAAATTTCTTTGTACAGTGTAAATATCGTGGGAAAAGTATTGAAATCATTTAAAAATTTGTAAGAATATTAAACGAGTTTTGTCTAAATAAACAGCAAAGAAATGGTTACTGTTTTAATATTTCAGATCTATTATGTGTGTTAATAATTAGATTCGATCTACTGATCAGATTTGCAAATTAAATTATTTTATTAGCTTAGTCATTAAAGAAATATATAGATATTCAGATTATCATCAAAATAACAGTTATTTATTAAGTTAAATAAATTTAAAAATACATCTTAAAAGAAGAAAATCCTTTTAATACTCTTTGAAAATAATTTAAGTCCTTTAGAAAGTCTCTTTAATATAGAAGTCAATGTTTTCATGTCCGAATTCGAAACTATCTATTAGAAAGTGTATGCGGATAAAGATAATTTCATTCACTCTTCTTCGGTATAAAAATCAATAAAAAATGATGCTTCATCTTAAATATATATTAATAAGTGAAAGCTGATACTCATAAATATGAAGATCTATTATCAAATTTTTGATAACACTTTCTTATACTTGATGATTTTTTATAACTGGCATGTATTCAAATTTTTATTCAAGGTGCCTGGATTTAAAACTGATTAAAATATGATTTATAATTTTATTTATCAAAAATAAAGTTTTCTATATAAATAGGGTTGACTTTTTAATTACAATAAGTTCGAATTATTTTTTAAACTGAAAAATATATTATGAAGATTGTATAAATAATATTTCAAAGCACAGAACATTATTATTAATTGTTAAAAACAAATACAGAGCACTTATTCACTAATTTGTATAAAATAGTAGTTACAATCTATCAAAGGGTGTGAATAGTCTACTGGCTAGCTCTCGGTGCTACAGGTTTCGGGTTTGAGTCTCGGCTCTGCCATGGATATTTGTAGTGGTTCATAATCCACTTTAAGTCGTAGGTCCCGGTATAATATTACTGTAGAGCGTTGGGCGTAGGGCTGACAACCCTACCCCGTACAACCCTACCCCCAACCAAGTCAGACTTCTACTTACAACAGAAGCTACCCCCTTTCCCTTCAACCATGAACCCACACGTGTTCGTGGGCTTGGTCTAGATGTCTACCAAGTGGGATAAAAAACAACAACACAATCTATCAAAAACTACTTGGCAACAAAATACTGGTTGCTTCATAGGAGCAAATTCATAGAAATATCAAAAAGGAAGAATCGAATATGAACTCATGACTGGTAAACGAAATGGGGCAAGAGTCGAAAATGACCTAAAATAGGGATTAGTGAGAAACAACAACAACAACAACAACAACGACGACGACGACATGTTTCCGTTCGTAAGTTTGAACTGTGATTGTGGTTCTTTTACTGCTATCTACCTCACTTAATCGTTTGTACTAATAATTTTGGGAGATACGATTTTGTTACGTTGAAGTTGTTAGTCCCTCAAGGCAGAAGCATGTTTTTCATATGAACTTCTTCATTTCAAAGTTACATGTTTTCATTTGTTTTCAATTTTAAAATTAATGCTAACTAACATTTCGTCAAGGGTTTTTGATGAAAGGCAAAAGTTAAAATAATGATTTACCACAATACACTTCTTATTAATTATATTATTAAGTTTCCTCTATAATCACATTTACTACACATAAACCAAAGAATTATTTATGTATCCTTTATGAAGTAAGAGGTGTTGATGATGCTAAAGATTAGAAGAACACATTCTTTTATCTAAGGCATTTTCAAAATACTGATAATCTTTCTGAGAACTTGCGTAGGAAATTATATTGATATATTTTTCAATACATATGATGATAATTTCTATTTGGAAAACAATTTAAGGACTTATTCCCTCCCATTCTATACATTTATCAGTAAAAACAATTTTCAAAATTCTTTTCGTAAAAACTGAAAAAAATATGTTGTAACATTCCTCAGAAAATTCAATTTAAGTTTTCAGAGTTAATATTTGATTTAAATTCTAGCAATATTTTAATGAAGATTAGTACAACGAGAATTAAAAATTCACTATTCAGCTCAAATAGTAATTATATTAAAAGTAATATACCAAAATTTTTAATTGAAAAGAAATCCATTAAGTAGTTCGGGACTTAGATTCTTCCCAAATTGAACAATTGTCATTTTTATTTTTTATCTTTTACCATGATTTGCATTTTCCATTAGTTTATCAAGTTAATGAGCTTACAAATTTATAATTAAAATGTTTGTTAAATAAAAATCAAATATATAGGAAAATTCCAGTATTTCTACAACACCCCGCATATTAATTTTTCTCAAATTATTTAAGCCAATCTTCAAAATCAATTACTTTAAAAGACTGTCTTTAACTATTTAGTATACATACATGACTGCTCTTACGTGCTAAATACGCATTGTATATTTAATATGCACGTTATTAAGGGTAAATGGTTTTCATTGTAGAAATTTCTTTTCATTTTATTAGAAATGCTAATAAGAATATTTTGTATTCTAACAGTCTCAGAGTCCATTAATATATTTTATTATCTCTCTCTTGCTATATCTTAAAGTGAAGTAAATATTCATCAAAGCAGCACACCATTATGTTTTAAAACAATAATTAAATAACTATTTTTTAAATGAAGTGTCAACAGTCATTTCCTCAAACTACCATTCCTTTTCATTACACCAGGTTTATAATCTTCTCAGGTACACTGAGGTAAACCTAGACGACTCGGAATCCCTTAGCATTGCTGGGTCTTAAGTGCTTCCAGACACGGTAGATGATGTTGCACTTTTTCAGGATTTCCGAGCGTTCTTACAGAAACTCTTGATTCCCACTCTGACGCAGTAATAGGATGGCTGATCACACGAATGCTGAAATAGCGGATATGCATCTAGTTTACAGGGTGTCCTAATGCAATGGGAGAGCCTCGCAGCACTTGTGCGTGCAATGATATCCAATGAGGCGTACTCCTAGTCATAGCTTTTTGGACAGGCCAGCAGGAGTCGTGAACAATTGATATCCGAACATGGAGAAGTATAGAGCAATCCAAGTTTAAATCTGTGACCTGTAAAGCACCATGACAAGATGTCCCACTGCAGCATCTGGAGGATTCTGTGTGAAAATGGCATGCAACCGTATTCACCTTTATTACTGTTGAACATGTTTTGTTGATGTACATTGATTAATGAAATGCATATTCATTTATGTGATGTCCTTTCCTTTCTACATAAGCATTTCTGGCCCTGTATTTTTGTTTGATTCCGAGTTCGAGTCATCTAGGGTTGTCCTACCCTTAGTAGAAGTTTATAAATCTGCTGCTAAGACACCATGTATGCTAATTTCCATTTTTATTTAAGTTTATATATAGTAATTGTGTATCGTTTCTGAAATGAAATAGTCTTCTGAAAGATCATCATACTACCAACTTGTGCAAAATTTGAAATACGTTATTTTACTTACCTAAATAATAAGAATTAAACATTTATAAGTATAACATGTAACACTTTTGATGTTTTTCCTTTGCTGTGGGTTATTAAACATTTACAATTAGGCCCAAAATCCACTTTTTGGGTAATGAATAGGAAGTCATTTAAAAATTTGTGTCTTACGAACGCTTCTTTTCAATTAAAAAAATATTCCAACATTTTCCAGTTTTTAAAACAATTTTTAAATTAAAATAAGAGTTATATGTACCTTTTAGTTTCCGACTAATAAGCCAAGTTGAATTATTTACTTGTACAATTTTTATATTACTTATTTGATTTTGTAACAGTTATTATACAGATAGTCACATTATACATCAATTTGTACTGTTCTTAGATAAAATATGTTTTCTATTCAGTATTTTATTTATTAAATCGTACTTTAGTTACTACCAAATCAGAACATTGTGATTTTTAATAAGATTCCATAAGCTTTAGCAATTCTTAAAGCTAATAAAGAATTTTTCATACTGATAACAAAACTGTAAATTAAAATATTGTACGTCCAACGGCAACACAAACATGCCTTGTCTTATCGTGTGACGTATAAGGTTTTAAATTACTGTATTATTTTCAATATTCAATTCTACAATGCTTTTGATTTGAAGAATATTCTTGTTTCTTTTAAATGGAAGTATTATTTCATTTCAATTCTAATAGTCAAAATATAATTTCGCTAAAAAAATTCTTATATATTTAAAACTAAATGTATTTTATAACACGTACGAAAAAAAATTAAACATTAATAAATGAAAAAAGTTAGGAAAAGAAAATTCTTGCATAGCTATAAAAAATTTATAAGAATTATTTCACTAAAGAAACCCTTTTCTTTTTAAATTCCTAGATTCATTATAATATTAAACATGACACGGCACCTTGATGAATATTTTAATAATGGATAAAAGGAGCTGTATGGCATTGTAGCTTCTTATTTTTCAATTACAATTTTAGGATTGACCTTTTCATCAAAATAAATAACGCAATTTCCAATTAAGTTTTTTCTAAATCATTTATATGATATTACAAATAAAGCTTGAAGTTCTTAATCCTCTCTCAAATTTATTCATAATATTCTTCTTTTTAATAACTGATCGCAATTATTCCTTTATGAAGTGACAATCCCTCACTCAAATGAACGGGCCAATTCAAAAACTCGCTAATATCACTTCCTTCACAGCTTGTGTGTGAAGTCTTCTCGGATGAATCAATCGATTCAAACGATTCTTTCCAATGTCAGCGTAATTAGCAGCCGGGAATTAAAAAAAATCGTGACTGCGCAGTGAACTTGAGAGATTTACCAATTAGTTTCCAAATTACGAACAAACTGCGCTTAGGATAATGAACAGATAAATGAACTGAATTCGGAGGGAAAATAAATGAACTGTGTCAGTTGATTCCTTCCCGTGATTTCCCTTAAGAGCGGGCCCGGATCATTGGCTTTAGATGCTGAATGATAACACATCCGGCACATGCGGAAATAAAAATTTTCATTCGTAATTGCTTCTTAAGCTGCCTCCAGATTAAAACAGACATGAAGGAAGTTCAATATCGGAGTAAAAACCATTCCGTTTCGTCATAAGCGAATTAACTCCCGTTTTCGTGGGAGTTTTGGAAGCTGTTGCTGCTTTTCCGGGATCCTTCACCCAAAAGGAGTTTCGACTATTCATCGAAACAAACCATTTTCTGTAATTTCATTATTCGCAGCACAGCTTGATTTATGCACCGTCAGATTACAGTCGCCAGTCAGTGGAAAGGTACATCATGCGTTGACTAATTTTTAAAACCTTCTTGTCTCTTCAATGGCCGCTCTGCTGTGAAATAATTGAACTTGCTCTTAAACGAAAAGAGCTGCCCTATTCAAAAGCTCTTCCTGTACTCCAGAAATAAACACGTCGTATCAACACAAAATATTTATGGCCCGAGTCTTTTCTAGTGAAATTCAATAGCTTTGTTCCCCGGATTCTATCCGGGTAAATACAAACAGGACGATCCTATTTTTGACTTCACACTAATACAGTTTCTACTCTGTTGGATTTAAATGGTAACTGCTTACGAAGTCAATGGGTGAATCATTTTACATTGAGTTGTATACATAGTAACAATGCATTATTTACTATATAAATAGTTTTTATTTAAACAATTGCTAAGTTAATGTAAAGTATTTTAATAAATTTCAGGAAAGCATTTACACAACCAGTGTGGCCATGGAGAAGCATATTAGTCAGTCATTCTAGCCTTTTAAAACACAAAAAATGAAAGAAGAGACAATAACTTATCCTTTCAAATTAAACAGTATCTATTTTACAAGAGAGCATTATTTACTTTTAAACTCATAGCGACATTAATTTTGTCTACTTTCTAAGTATTGGAGAATCAATTTGCACTAGTTGGTCCCTGGTGCTACAGCAATTTGAAATGAACGCCACCTAGGGAGGTATCTAATTAATTTGCTTCCTCCATCCACGTCTTCAAATCCAATGAAGAACATTTCAACTATAGAGTATTAAAATGTCCATACTCGATGTTTTGGGTTACAATGGAAATTTTTGGTTCTGTCCGGTTTGCTTATTTGAATTTGGATTGAGTTTTTTTTTTTTTACTATAGTTCCAGGTGCTATTTGGTAATAAAAAGAAATGCATGTTAAAAGTTTTCCAGAAGATTTAAACTAATTGAATGTGTAACATAGTAAAAAGATTATGAAGCATAAAAGGATCGTTCAAATACTTCTAATTACTTATTACAATATTGTAATGTACTACAATTTTTAACCAACTTTGAATTACATAATTGTTTGTATTATGAGGTTGAGCTTGAGATTAATTAATTAACATTTGCTTCGTAATTTTCGTAATCTAATGAACAAAATGATAATCCGTACTAAATTCTTAAAAGCTCGTGTTAAGCAAATACTTTTAGATAATACAGTGTTAGCGACAGGGGAGAATCTTGCAAAATAATTATTTTAGCCCTGTTAAGCTCTGTGTGAAGATAAATATTCAATATTAGCTAAATTTATAGTTTTGAGGGGGGGAAGTAAAATATAACTAAATTAAAGAATGAAAAAATTCTAGTGAAATTACCATATTTAATATACCAGCTATATTTTAATGTTTTAAAGAATGCTTATTAGTAATAGACCATGGTCCAAGAAGAGCTGTGACATCTTCTCGGGTCGTTAAAAAATGGTAATATCATTAATTAATCATGTTCTGAGAGTAATGTGATACGTGATTATGAAATTATTATATATTAATTCCTATTTTATTAATTATTTTCATATTCTAATCTTTTAATGAATGTATTTTATGTAAAAGACTCGTGTTCCTGGATAAATGCAATTTCATGTTAAAGGACTGTTAATAAATTGATTATTACGTATAATAGCGATATATATTGATATAATATATATAATGAAATAATACGAAAAATAATTATGATATTTGAAATGTTTTGTTATATTTTCGTTCTTTAAAGCATTTTAGAATTTTAACAAGAGGAAGACTAGCTCCCTAAATTATTCCTCAGATAGATTGTTAACAAATGAAATATTTGCACAGATTAAAGCCCTGACTGCGATAGGAAATATTAAATTGAAAAATATAATATTTCTATTGAGTTCTTTTTCTGATGCATTATTTTGGTACTTGTGTTATTAAAGTTATATTTTATGGCTTAAAGGGAACCAAGAATCTCTGAAAGTTTGAGACACTCTTCTTTGAGATACTCTTACTAACTGAGACACTCTACTCTGAGAATCTGACACTCTTTTCTGAGATTCTGTTAACAAATTGAATTTTCTCATTAAATAAAATTTCTGTAATTTTAATGTAACAATTGTTTCTAAGAATGTATAAAATATTTTAATATAGAATTTGACTTATTTTAATATAGAATTTCTGATTTATGTTAATATATAAAAAGGATATTAAAAGGACACGGCCTGACCACAGTTTCGTACTTTTTACTGAAGAGTCTTTAACAATTTTTTTTGTTAGTTTTATAAATTTCTTTTGTAAGTAATTTGAAGTCAACGGACTCTTTTTCAGAATAAAATCTCTAAGAATTTTAAATTTTAGACTCAAAGTAATAATAACAAGGCTAAATTAATTATATTTAAAAAATCGGTTTATAAAAAATATATTAATTAAATATGTTTTTTTCAATGAAAATTAAATAATAATAAAAGTACATTAGAAAGTTTCCAATTATGATAATAGTTACCAGTACGTATACTGTTTTTTCCTACCTTAAGCGAAGCATTTTATTGTGGGTATTTAACAACACAGACAATCTTGTCATGCACTAACCAACTTTGATTTTTTTCATGGTCGCTAATATTGGAATTTCTTAATAGTCAATTATAAATCGTATCAAACATAGTTATGGTGTTCTTTAATATGAGAAAAATTAGATAACATCTGAGTATAGTTAATATTGAATTTAACAATTTTTTTTAATATTTTATTTCGCTAATTTGTTATTAATGTTGAGTTAAATTAAAGGTTCACAAAAATAAAGTTGATTCTTTCTCATCCAAGCTTAACCAAGTCATGAACATTGACATCAGGACAAGAAAACGAATGTAATCAGTAAAGACTACGAAATCGTCTCAAAAACTTTCCCATGGCCCAATAGAACTGAACACGTGCCGATAGAGTGAGGAAGAGATCTGTCCAAAAGTTAGTGATAGCGTTCTTTGCAGACTCTAATTTCAAAACTGAGGACACACAATACTGATTGTGACAACATGTGTGAAACGTCAGACGTCAAAGATTTCTGCGTATTTTTCCATACGACAGTTACTTCTAAAAAGCAATTTTTTCCCTCATTGCCTGTTGGTGGACTGTTCTTGACATGCGTAAGTGGAACACGAACCAATAATTAACGAGTTCCCTAATAGCGATATAGTATACCCACTCTTTTTAAAATAATATCAGCTTCACAAGGTTCTCATCCTTGTGAAGCTGATATTATTTTAAAAAGAGTGGGTAAATCTAATTTGTATTCGATAAAAGATCTTTCAATTGTTAAATTCAAATCAAAATTAATACAGTTACCTGAATAATTTGCTTTTAGTGAGAAAGCTGTTTGAAAGTCGCCATTAAATAGATCCAGATTGAGAAGATTAATAATATATTTGCTTGTCATTTCGCTTTCAGCACATAACATTCAAATTTTGATAAATTTTTGATATCAAACTTTTTAATATCATTTTTGATATCAAAATTTAATACTTTTGTTAATATATAAAATAAATCTGTGAAAATGTTCGCTTAACTATTGAAACAAATCACATTTACCAACCAAAAATAATAATGAAACGTTTAAAAACCGCGGCTGCACTTGAACGCGTGATTTTTGATAAACATTCTCTAAATCGATTTATTTCAGTTTGGAAGGAAAAGTTAACGCATTCGAAAACTTTTTCCAGCTTTAGAGGGCACTTGTCCTGGAATCGGGTTTTGGTAATATATCAGTCTACCCAAAAGATGGCTGATGATAAGTAGGTTTGTTTTTCTGCAATGACAGGCGACAGACGAACATTCGGAGAATTTCTCAATGACTGAAGGATTTAAGACCTCCTAAATGACTGGTGGTTGCCCATTCATGGGGAAGATAATGGAGCTTTTTATTTACTTCAACCTGCAATGCACATGAACAGATGAGCACTCGTTCAAATATTTCAATTCTGGACGCAGTTGTTTATTGTCACATTTTAATTCTAATAAGCTTTTTCAAATTGATGTGTATACCACTTTTTCTTGAACAGGCAACGAATGGAAGGACATTGCCTTCTAGAAATGGACAAAAGGGGAGGTCATTGCTTCCTGGAAGAATTTCAGATGTAATTACACTACACTCGCGTGTCGTAAGGGAGAAGTCCTGAAATATTTCCACCAGGCAAGCTTGACTGTCAGTTGCCCTCAGTAAATTACCCAGTGTAATGCAATCAATTGCTCAATTCAGTCAGTTGCTCAATGTAATACAATCAATTGTTATTACAATGGAGACATTACCACAATTCTATTGATTTCAGGCCTGGTTGTCAGTGCAATTTGTATACGCTGTCACAATCACGGTCAATTTTGCTCGTTTCTATAAACAGGAATTGCAACGGATGCTGCAAATGATTCAAACCTAACCTCTGACTCCTCTGCACGCTAGCTGGGGACATTGTCGCTTGATCAAGAGTTGGGGAGAGAATTGAGTAGTAACAACTTTATCAAAAGAGGTTATGAGTTCAAATCTCTATATCATTAATTCTTTTTCTTCTTCTTCAATAGAGCAACAGCCCATGGTGGGCCAAGACGTCTGCCTACTAATAGATTCCTAAACCTGAGACGTTTGCTTTTTACTGGGTAGTGTTGACATCCCTATGCTCTATTAGAACGGGACCTACGGTTTAATGTGGATTCTGACCACTACAAACATGTTGACGCCGGTATTCGAACCAGACACCTGTGGCACCAAGCACTAGACATTCGATCATCATTAATTACCCTTATCATTAACTATGTCCTTAAAATTATAGATTGATTAGAGCAATGCAAACTTCAAAATTATACTTCGTCGTTATCAGCCTGAATATGCGAACGTGTTCTTGATTCTCTTCTCCTTAACGCAATTATGAAACTAAAAAGTCGTCCAAGACGTATATATCTCCTTCTTAAAAATATGTTATATAGATCCTGAATCTGAAATTACATTATGCCAACTTCGGAAATCAATGATGTAAATATATATATAACGAATTTTGTTTTTGAAAAAACTCAAATATGTTTTTAAGACCTTTCTTAAAACTTATCTCTTGATTTCAATCAAATTCTTTCACAAACATAATTTATAACCAATACAATAAACGTATAATAAATAGACTCCAGCAATATGCCTCAATTGCTGCATTAATAAGTAGTAAAAATCCTCGCGATTGTCTCATCAATTTTTGATCAATTTGTAGTTTGTGGGAGGAAATAGTGATCCTGAATACAAAGGCAAACAAATGTTTTTCCTTCTCCCATACTTTGTTAAGATCACTTTAAGAGATGGGAAGAAGGTGCAAAAACAACAGGAGGTCATTAAGTTTCTATCGTGGGCAATTTATTTTTAATCGAAATTCTTTTGTAGCGGCGCATCCTTTAATCTTATTGACTTGTTTTACAACGGAAGAAAATTCTTAATGAGCTCCATTGCACTGATTTAGCAAAGAATTTTTTTACGACGATTGAATACCAACGCAGAAATTGACTGCAGCCTCATTTTTCCTTTTTATTTTCATTTTTTTCTCTTATTTTTTCCTTCTGAGAGGTCTGATTTGTCTTTTTCGTTGGAGCGACCTCAGGAATTGCTCTTTTGTAACCACAGAAGCATAAAAGCAATTTGCATGTTATTACAGAAGCAATGAATCCAAAAGACACGCCGCAACTTCACTTCCTTTAACCAGCTTTTTTTTTACTTTAATAGAATAGAGAATGTGTTCGAAAAAGCTATTCCATTTACTTCCCTTACCTGCCTCCGATACGATGCTTTTCGAGATAGATTCTAGTGTCTTGTCAATTAATGATTTCAAATGAGAAAGAAAGAATTTTCTACGTAGAGCAGGAGAGAAAACAGTCTAAGTCACTTTTTAAATTGCATAAATTAAAGCAGATATAAATAATAAAAAATAAATCAAGTTTCTCCACAAAGATATTTTACGAAACGTATCAAATGCTTTGTTATATGTTTCCAATGATGTTTCCAAAAACAAGCTTCTCGAGGATCAAGCCATAACAATCAGTTAATTATTGGAGTGTTCTAATTCGGGTACTATTATAGCTGCTACTACAATTGTTTACCAAATCTGAATTCTTGTCGTGAATATTACAGTATTACCAGAAAAAAACCACACATGATATTTAGTAATTGTTCATTAACAGAAAAGACAATGACTTAAGAAAAACTATTGCACTACCTAAAAGTTAGTTTTTTTAGGCTTTTAAGGCTGTTAGTTAATGATGTTAATGATTTCAAAAGTGAAAGAAGTAGTATTGCAAGTAGATCACGAAGACAAGTAATTTTAAGTTAGAACAAGCTAACATTGAGTTTTGAAAGTTCAATTTCTTATAAACAAAAATTCAAAATCTTTAGAATTATTCGTTTTTTATAAATGATTCACATGTATGCATGCTACTAAGATGTAGTCATTCTTTAATTTCGTTAGTAAACAGAATTCAGTCACCTAAGCCAATACGAGCCCTACATCAATTTATCAATATTATCTCTTAAAACAACATAAGAATTTCGCAAAATGGAATTTTACATGACTGATAAACTCTCCATAGTGTATTTCCAACAATTTCATACACATATCTTAAAATTGTATCCATAAATAAGTTAGAGCAAGTATATGGAGAAAGGTTAACTGAAACAAGGGATAGTTTGGCATCGCCTATGTCAGCTACAGAAACACGAGAGTGATGTACTAGGCATAAGATGAGGGTATTGGCAGCAAATCCCACTACTGTATGAGCAAGAGATGCAAGAGGAAACATCGTTATTCTTCAGTCCTATAGAAATGACATTGAATGCAATTACCCAGATACAATTGGTGTCTGTTTCCTCCTGTAAAGCAATAATGGTAAATCATACAGAACTAGGTTTGTTGTAAAATTGCCATCGTGAAGAGACTATTGTGTGCATGAGTTGGGCAACACATTCTCTCGATTGACCATGTATGTGATGCTCTAGGTATGTGTTGTATGACCACTCATGTGAGCTGTTGATGAGCAAGAAAGCGATCCTGCAGGGAAGAAAAAAATTAATCATTTTCAGTTCTTTTATTTGAAGCTCGACTTCATTGACTGCTTATTTAAATCATTTGTGGGTGTTATTTTCCGTTACAAAAGGCCTAGATGTTATAATTATTCAAAGTCATTTGCAGACAAAATTCATAAGTTCCTAGAAAATATCCAAATTTTCGTTTTAATTCTTTTAACAAATGAAATTGGATTTGTTGTATAATAAAGAGAATTATAATTACTGAAAAAAATGCAAATTAATTTTTTTAAATTAAACTGAAGAAATTTAAAAATAAAAGACCATCGATAAATAATCATGGCTCATGAAATGTTACACTTTTAGAATGTCTGAAATTCAACAAACTTTATTTTTCTATCTTGAGCGTATATATGCCCAACTCATATCCAAACGCTTTTTTTATTTCTAAATGAGAATAACTGTTAAAGTTTGAAGTATTACTGAGAACTCATTATAGGAAAAGTTTCGCTCTTCAGTAAAATAAATTAAAGCACGTTTAGTTTCTTAGTTAGTTAGTTTACTAATTAGATAACTATCACATTCTAAAAATCCTTTAAATATTTAAGGCATCAGACAAAGAATGAGATTGATATAAGATTGTATTCATTAATCTTAAAGAATGCTACAGTTAAGTGCCAATTGCAATAGTTTTAGATACATGGATTTAAAAAAATATTTGAATGATAGTTTCATACCAATTAAATTCTGCTGCGAAACTATATTAGCTTCCTATTATCATTCATTACATGCAATACTTGTCACATTGCTTATTAAAAGCGAATAATGCAACCTTAAAGTTAACATTCCAAATACTTTACACAGCTTTATTGCTCCAAATCTAATAAATAATTTATTAATTGAAGAGCTTTTATAACATATAATACAAAAATACTACATCCATATATATTTAACTAAGTGAAAAACAAAAGTAATTACGATTTAAAGACTTTTAAGGAAAGAAAATGATATTATATACAGGTTTTTTTAAATATCTATTTATGCTACTTAACACCTAAAATATGCATTTAAATGACTTAATATAATTGGCTTTAAAGCATTTATCATTCATAATAAAATGCTTCAGATTTTTAAAAAAAATTATCACAAAATTCAAAAAATAAATAAATAAATAAAGCACTAGCATGCGGTCACAGTTTTTCTTTCATTATGTTTAGCATACAACCATTACTTTCAGAATACTAAAACTCTATCGTTTTACTAATCTATTTACTATCTTTCATACTATCTTTCTATCTTACTACTACCATCTTTCATCTTTCAAAAGTATTCTAATTGTACATGTGAAACATTAAAAATGTTTTAATATTTTTAATAGCAATTACATGACAAACAAAATAAACTTTGATAGTATGACAAATTTTCTATAGTCTCATATACATATTTTCAAAAAGTAAAAATCAAATTACATTGAACATTTTATAAGCATTGATTTAAATAAATAAATAAATACACTCGTATATTGCTTAATAAAGTACTTACGAAATCCTTTTAAACTAAATTCTCCTCATATCATTCATCTTTCCTATATAGTTAATTAAAGCTTATTTAGTAATAAAACACCCTAATGGATACAACTATTTAATGATCATATAAGGTGCCCTTTGCTGAAGAATGAAATGAGTTCAATAAATTTACGCTAAACTATTTTGCTCAAAACTTGCAACATGAAATGTATATCTTCCTTTGATGGATCATATGTACCATTACCATCTATCAGGAAACAATAAAAAGTTTTATGTCGTCTTTACAGGAATTTCAGAGACATGAGAACAAAAGATAATAAGGAAAGACACACATAGTTCACAGTTCAAGCATAGACGTAGTTCTATGCTTGCTTTTGAAAAGGTAAATGTTTCCAAGGAGATTGTGTTTACCATTATCCTTAGAATAAATTCGGTTTTGCAAGACATGATGGATTGATCGACCTAACAGTATTCCAGATTTATAGATTCATAATCAGCGCAACCCTCCTCTGCATTGATATTTCGGCCAATTCATTTCAGTCTGAAATTAATACTCATCTGCAACAAGACAAGATTGATCATTATTTGTTGTTTAGATGAATATGCATGTTATGCAAATTGTTCGTTCAAAATATTGATGCGTTTTATTAACTTTAACATTTTCTTCTCCATCACAGATTAAATGTGTTTTGAATGCAAATAAGATTATTAATATGTGTAAAACTCCTTACAAGATTAAATATTAAAACCTAGAATCAAACCTATCATTTATGAAATACAAATGGGAAAAAGGAATTTAAGAAGCAAATACTGATGTTCAGCTTTATCACGTGTATATATAGATACTAAAACATTAAATAATAAATAACAATAGGAAACTCATAGAAATTGTGTCCATTATATTACAGAGATTAAAAATTAACTGACAGAAAAACTATGATGTATTCTGATTTTGAATTGTAAGAGCTCTGATATATCTTTTAATTTAATTATTAATATAATTTCTTAATTTTAGTAAGTTGCCCTTTTTCAACGTTGCATAGTTTTAAAAAAAGTGAAGTTTTGTTTATATTTTATTATTTGAAAAATGCTTTTGTACTTTTACAATAAACTCTACCCAATAAATTTTACTCGATATTTACTTTCAGAATTTTATAATTGCTTCTATATTCAATGATTGTCACCTTGTTAAGTTATTTTATCATTTAAAAGCCTGTAGAAGAACAACAAATAATTCGACCACGTAATTACGATAAGGTACTGGCTTAAGATTTTAGTGCATACTAATTGATCGAAGAATAAAACAAGCAGTTTTTTAAATCAAATTAATTTCTACATTGATTTATAATTGCAAGAACTTAATCTTAGATTGATAAAAAATATACAAGCAGTAACGTATTAGTTCGCATTAGAATTTGTTTAAATGACGTAAAACATCTCCTATGAGATGTTTTACGTCATTTAAACAAATTCTCATGAACGCGTTTGAAATACCTAAATAAGTTGCCCTCTGCTGAATGCCGTGTACCAATCTTTACTTAGGTAGTGGGAAAACAAGGCCGAAAAACATTGACGGAGTCCTTAATTAAGCATCCGATCTCTTTCTAGTGGTTAGAAAACGAATTAAAACGTTAACCTTTCACATGCACCACTTTTTACGCAACGAATAAAGCTGTACCAAGGAAAAGAAATGCCCCGTGACAAAATAGAGTAAGCAAAAGGATTTTCTTTGTTTACTGTCAGCGCGTCAGAGTAGATTTCCATGTTTGGATTCGTTGCTAGATGAACTAAAATAACTCAGCTGGATATGAGAATCTTTCAAGATGGGATTGATTATTCGTTTTCTTTTGGTATCTTCGCTTTTTTTGGAAGATGAATATAAGATGTTACGAGTCGAGTACAGAAGTATTTTACTTCAAATGGTCAAACACGAGTAAAAAAAACATTTACTTGCTAGGACTACAAGTGGTTTTAATTCTTACAAAATTATATATTGATTCGTAATTGTGTTTCTATCATTTCTCAAAAATATAATTATTTAGTCGTATTGTGAAATAATTAATTTGGTTTTTTTTTTAATTCTCACTTTCTTACTGTAACTGTACATAGAACCGAAATCGTAAACAGACAGGACAAACATTGACAGTTACCCCCAAAAAAACTATTTTTTTTTTAAAAAATTCTCAATTTTAACTGTTAAATTTTTAGACATTTTTTTTTTAATTTTCTACTTAGCTTTCGTAATTTCACAGAATAAAGAAAAGTAAAGACGCTAATAAAATAAACTAGTAATCAAATTAAAAAATGAAGTTCTTTTACTAAGCAGTATATATAAATTATATCATTGTGAATTATTTTTAATGAATTTATTCCCCTGTTAAAACGTGTTTCGAATTATAAATACACAATTAACAAGATTTTCTCATTCTAACTAAGTCTCTTTAATTATGTAAATATCTAACTTAACTTCTAATCATTATAAATCTATGCTCATTTGATTATTTAATGGTATTCGAAAAAATTCTTTTTATCCTATAAATTTTCTATTTGAGTCTAAATTTTCTGACCAAAACCTGCAAAGAATTTAGCGTGTATTGAAGAAGCATTCAAAATTCAATCAAAAAACAATTTTTTGTTCATTGAATTTAGTTATTTATTATTTTATTATTCTTTTGCAACTAACCTGAAAATATTTTTATCCTTAGAACATTTTACTTGTTTTAAACTGTTTTTCCAGCCTTTTAGTTATTTTTGTTAAGAATGTCTGGTCTCTTTTCACTTTGTAGTTTTGATTTGCTAATGTTTGTTGTGTTTCTACGGTAAGTAGCCAAATTTGTGTAGATAAGTGGTCAATATAGCCATAGGTAACAACAACAACAAAATTAACAGGAAAATTGACTTAAAGCCGTTTTGTAAATCTTAAAAAGTATATTGTATATTTTCAAATTTAACTGAAAAGCGAAATAATATCTATGTTAATATATTTTTGATCATATACTCTCTGATTAAATAAGAGATGATACATTAAATAGAAAAAGTTTCTACGAAAAATGATGATAAAAATGATAATATACGTAAATAAACATTAGGAAATTTAATTTAAAGTTTATTTTCTGAAATAATGTTACCCTACCAAATCTTTACTTTTAGAATTTTATAATTACTTCTATATTTTATAATTACTTTTGGATTTTATAATTACTTCTCTTATAAAATTTTTTGTAAATTTGTAGGTCATTATAAGCTTTTAATTAAATTGATTTATATTATTATGATATTTATAATTTATTCGTTTCAATTCTTTTCTTATAAATACATTTGTGAAGCACTATACCGTACTACAATCTAAAACCTCACTAACCTTGGGAAAAAATTAGAAGATCTTAACAATGACAGTATGTTTATAAATTTCCTAGAAAACACTATTCTAAATTAAAATAATTATAATATTTATTAAGAGAAAGTATATTGTACATTATTACACATTATTGTATTATTACACATTATTGTATTATTACACATTATTGTATTATTACACATTATTGTACAGTATATTGTTATTATACTGTACAATACTGTATATTAAAGAATTTTCCTTAGTTATCAAGAGCTTCTTCTGAAATGTTTTCAGTTCCCTCGAGTGACAGTACAAAACATGATCATAAATTCCATTTGTCAATGAATTTGCATTATGATTTTAAAATATTGAAAACTTAATATATTAAAAAGACATAGAAACAATGTCTTAACATTATCCATTTTGAAATGACACTTAAAATACTTTCGAAACAGATAGAGAAAGAAAAGTCAATGTATATTTTCTTTCCAATGGAAATAAGTGAAAGGAATGTGTATTTATTGGTAATATATGAAAATCAGATATTAAATAAAATATGTTATTCGAGAAATAATTCACTGCTATAATTTTGCAATAAATCAGAATTACCCTCCATAAACTTTTTATCCCTACCACATTTTCCGCACTTCCCATTTTTGTTTACTTACGCTAATTCAATAGTTCATAAGAAACCAATTTTATCTTGAGATTAATAATTTAATAAGGTTAAGAGATTTAATTTCAATTAGCATTAAGTAAGTGAAATTAATATGAAGATTTAAACAAAAATGTGGATTGGTATTTTAACACATTTCCTTCTTTCAGTTACAGATTAAATTTTATTTATAAGCTTAAGATTTCAAAGATATGGAGTAAAAAATTCTGATTATAATCTAAATTTTCATAATAAATATTTTATATTGAATATAAATCGCTCTTTGAAAACATGTTTTTAATATTTATGTTGTAATACATTTAAAAGAAACAAAATATAAAAGATAATTTTTTGGTGTGCATTGTTAATTTGTATTTCCGATAAAAATTTGAGTTTTAGTATACTGTGAACTAAAGATCGTTTAAAGTATTTCTTTCGTTATTTATCCATGTTAAATAGCGTTATAATTTACAAAAAAGTGACATTTTATTTTTATTTTCAAACACTATATTTTAAATTTTTATTTTGTCGACAGATAAGTGGGTTTTTTTTTTTCGTTTTACTTTCTTCACTCTATTCTTTTTCTATTAAAAATAATAACTACGAAGAGGACTAAAAAATTCCAATATGAATAATTATACAGATAATATTAAAACACAAAATAAAATATTTTCATGAAAGTTTCTTTTTTAAGTGAAGATAGTTTAAAGTTATTTGTAATTTATATTGATTTTAAATTGATGAAATTCATGCATAGCAGATTTTTTTTTACGTTGGGCCTTGCATTCCAAATATGATTGCTATGAACAGTTTATCAATAATGAGTAGAAGGGATAGGTGAATGGTGTCTCTTGGGAGTACTATCACTATAAATTTATTACCGAGTTTTTAAAAATAAAACGTATTTTAGCAATGTTTTTTTATGTGTAGTGTTAAAAGGGCATATTTTTAAAAACAGAAATTTTCTCTCTACAATTCCAAGTCAATTCTGTTAGCAATTTGTGCTATTGTTAAAAATAATAAAAATCACTAATTATTTAAAATCAGCAATTATTTACATATTTACAATTGAATTTTTTGATAGTACTAAATTAATGTTTAAGATTTACAAAATTATCCATTGTCATACAAGAGTAACCAATTAGCTAAAGTCGCAACGCTGATTGAAATTTAGAATAATTATGAAAATATAACCCTTATTCTTGCCAAAAGCTCGTTTGTCGGGAATATTTCACTTCACAATCTTCAGTAAACGCTCCAGAAGTTCTTTTATATGTTCATCAACACCATTTTATCTCCCTTGTAAAAACGATACGTCAGTAACATATTGAATAAACACTCAAATGACAAGTTTCATTTTTCCTAAAATATCTACAGAACTTTTTACGAAATCAGTAAGAATGAACAAAAAACAGATAAATTATTTTTTAAATACCCAAAAGTATTTAACTAAATGGTATAAAAATTATTATATTTTTAGCAGCTTAAAGCAAATTTATAAACATATTAGAAATCATCACCAATCCTAAGTATTTAATTGAAGTATTTTTCAGAGACGAAAGTACTTTTTAGAACAAATCCAAAGAACGGAGTAATTTGCACTAAAATAAAATGAATCATGTATACCCAACACAATTTCTTAACGTTATTGACTTCACTGTTAAGGAAATAAATTTATTTGCAACTTATCATGCAGTTCTAATTTGCTGAGGTCTCACCGTTGCTCACAATTTAGAATAATTATGAAAATCCACTCGAGATCCTCGCCATAAGCTCGTTTGTTGGGGATGTTTGACTCCACAATCGTCGCTAAACGTTCCACAAGTTCTGTTAAATGCTCTGCAGTGTCATTGTTATCTCCCAGACGGTTGTAATACTAATAATGGACAAGCGTGTTAAGAGCGACACACCAGTATCATATAGGATACGACAGTCAAGTGCCAAGCTCCCTATTACGCGACTCAAAGTGGAGACAATCGAAACATTTCAAAGGTTCTTGTCTATTAAGAGCACATGTCATATATGAATGATGTATGATGCTTCTAAGTCCTGAGCGCATTAATGAGCAGGAGCATTCTCCGAGAAGAAGTAGCTCCAAGCTCATCATCTCCTTCAAATTCATGTAATATTCAATGCATGGGGACAGACAAAGCTCAGGTTTTCCACTCAAAATTTACTATCTTTTGAGATGGATATTTATGTGAAACACCACATGTGACATTTTTATCGAGAGAGAAAAAGGATAAAATGAATATTTTTTTAAAGGGACGCATTTTTTGGAAAGACTTTTTTATAATAGAAGTTAATACTTTTTTACATTTTTACTCATATGAAAAAGTGTATCAATGTACTCTATAATCGTCTTTTCGGAAGGAATATTATTGTACTGAATATTGTTCTTTGGCACATTATTTTAATAAATTGCTTCTTCAATGAAAAAGAAATTACGAAAACTATGATTAAAAAATAATTAGAATTAACTTCTGGATTTAAGAATTTGTTTTACATGGTAGAAGTGCACAAATTTATAAAACTTAAAGTCTGATTATTAGAAACATTGCAACATATAGGACTTATCCATCTTATATTATTTATTTTATTCATATTTATAATATAGCGTTACAAATAATAATAAATAGTAAATAATAAATTTAATTTGATTAGCTACATAATAGATTTAACAATTATTTAAAATCCAGGTTCGATTTCTATTTAAGTAGGCAAGTACAAAAATGATTTTTAAATTTCCTAGTCAATTCGCTTTGATTTCTTAATACATATAACTGAAAAGTTTATTCACAGTTGCATATTTACTGAAAAGAGATTACGCATGTTAAATACTACAATTACAATTAAACAAAAGTTTATAATTTTTCATATAAATTCAATACATTTTCATTATTACATCTATTTTGTAGGTTCACATTGTTTCGAAAGTTACAAGTTCGAGATGTATTCATTTGGGTTTATTTCTGGGCTAAAATTAAATTTTTTAAGATTTACAGACTTTTTGAAAATCTGAAAAATATTCCTTGAAGGCTATTATCGAATTATCAATCTCTTTTCAATATAGGCAGCACTTGATAAAGTAATTACTAACAAATCAATAACAGGATTCCACAGACGCTACAGTCTATGGAATCCAGTTATTGATGATATTTAAACGATAAGTGAATATTAATGTGAACTAAATATTATGTATGATTCGTATTAAGTAAATATGTTATATAAATTATTTAGGTTAATACAAATAATCTAATTTTAAATTCTTTCATAACAAAATGGAATTATATTGTAGAAAGTAACCAATTAAAACGTTATGTCACATCAAAAATAACTTTCAGGTTTTAGAATGTGAGAATTGTTTATAATGAAATATTTTATACTCAATATATATGAAAAGATTAATTTTTGACTTAGAAATTGTAATAATCAATTTAAATCATTATGTGATAACTTGATCATAATTTTTTGAATCCACAGTAAAATAAATATGTAAGAATAAAAATTACATGTGTGTAATATAGAAATTTTTGCTTAATTTATATTGAAAGAATTTTTGAAGTTGGTAAAATCAGTTCATTCGTTAAACATTTGCAATCAAGTAAAAAAATTTTTTAAGTAAATTTTAGTAATCAGCTTATATAATTGAAAGAAATTTAGAATTAAAACATTGTGCAGCTTAAATTGAAAATATGCAAGAATTAGAATAATACTTTCGTTATTCTCTTCTAAAAATTAACAATAAAAAAGACTGTACCTGGTAGACTGTACCAGATCCATGATTATATTTAATGAATTTTATGAATATATTTGACTCTCAAATTAATTATTCGATTTATTTAGCTACTAGCTACTAAAAAATTTATTTAGTTACTATATATTTAAATAATGTTTTACTGCTATTGTTCCAATAACAATAAATATAATAAAATAGATAATTAAAGTCAATGCATAACCTTTTGTAAAATATCAAAAGACCCTATGTACATAAATATCCCAGAAAGGGATTTACAGCATCAAATCCAAATTCAATATAGAAAAAGGTTTTTTTAATTGTTCAACTCAATGCTGAATTATTAATTTAGCTTTAGATGAAAAAACAAAAGGTTATAATTTTAATATACAAGTTCGAAATATAAGAACATTTGAAAGAGTCATTTCCATAATAATAAATAATTCTAAAAACAAATGAGACAAAGATGAAAACATCTCATTGGAACTATAAGCTATTTTTTCCACTAAAGCTTCAGATACATAAATTTAAATTTGCAAATAGAAGTAGATTTCTTTCATTATCTTCTGACAGAGTTTATTTCGATTATATTAAAATAATAGATAGATGAAAGGCTTAAATACAAAAGAGATATTAAGAAATTTCGTATTAGATATTAAAAATTATTAGAATGCAATCTGAGTATTCTTTAGTTAAACTACTGTATCTACTTACCAGTCAAGAAAATTTAAAGTCCTATGAAAGCCACTTGTGTACGACTAAGCAGAAAAAAGCATTTTCTAAAAATGTAAACGCATCTAAAGACTTTTCAAAGAATTCTTCCAAACTAATACATGACATTTCTAGCTCAAATAACATCATTTACGCTACTTTCTTTGTGTGTAACGCAGAAATTCACTCAAAGCCCAAATTAATTATCTCGAGGTGAAATGTTTGAACCTCCGTTAAGCTTTCATGAATAATTCCCTGTTTAAAATGGAGTATGGAGTGAGCCAAATTAATACCCCCATTAAATTACGCAAAGTAATTCAAAAATGAGAAAAGGAAATGATCAAAATGCGTAGTCACCTCTTCCTAATGACAACAACGCACTCTTTGCCTTCACTCCACAAAATTTCTAACGTAAACCCGAATATTCAGGATTAATTGAAATTAAACCGAGGAATGGTGAAATCGAAATATGCACTTTAAAACAAAGCAATTGTCCTTTAAGCACTCCAAAAAGTAGCTAAGTAATTAGCCGCCGATGAAACCTCGTTTAACGGATGAAAGCTTACACCCCAACAAAAAGTCCTAGTCCATGAATCCTGCGACTGGGATGGTACCTGGAAATCTTATGATTGCCGAATCTTCTGCGTGACTAAGTGCCTGGCTGCAATCCCGTGTCCTGCCACTGTTGAGAGGCGGGTAATTAGGATCCGTGTTATCAAACAGCCCTCATTAAGGCAATGATTTTATACGAGTCGTTACGGGGGTGGGGGTTGTTTCTTCCCGCTTAGACTGCAGTCAAATTATTCTCATCTTTTATGCGATTGATTGGAGGGAGTGGCTTTTACTTGCCTACGTGGATCTTGCCAAACTTTTTAGCAATCGGAAACTAAAGCAATTTATTTAGGTGAAGAAAAGAATGCAAATCTTTAATTATCTAAACAATTTTTTTCAGTAAAAATAAACACTTTAACAATTAATACTAAAATGGATATTTACAAACCACACTGAAAGTGTAAAATCACAGATTTGTAAATACGAACGTAAAATACGAAAAGTAAAATACGAACATCCAAAGAAAGATAGATTCCTATTTTGTGTATCCTAGATTGGATTTTTCTGATTCTAATCTTTGATCTAGTGGCTTTGATCCTCCTGTATTTTTTCTTAGGCGGGTTTCGATTCTTCAAAGGATAAGCTTGGAACTCTGGTACTCATTATTTTGAATTTCACAATATTTTAACTACGATTGGGAAAAAGGTTTTATGAGCGGTGAAGATTTCAAATTCTTCGCCATTATTTTAAAGTTGAACTTTGTTGGTGGTATGCAGCCTATGCCTCATTTAGCATCTATTAATGCATTGAGGATTAGGCACTGTAATTGTTTAATTTAACTTAGATGGTTGAACTTAACCGATGCTAATCTATTATAACCTGAATTTGCTACATGTTGCGCAATGATAGTCTGGGACTTGGCATGATTTTCCTACTCTGACTTTTAGCATTAGAAATACAACCCTTAATCCAACCCAAACTGCATGTAAATAAACATTGCTTTCAAAAAAATTTTAAAATCAGATCAGATGCATCATATTTCCTTAAGTTACCATTTATCAGAAATTTCAATAATTTGCTACATAAATTTCAATAATTTTTATCACCTATGAACTTCCACATATATGGATAAATATGGCGATATATTTAAAATCTTTGTAAAATCATTTGCAATTCTATATTGGCAGACACATATACATGGATTTTTAATAATAATGAACCTATTTTAGAATTATTAAATAACAAAATTTCAAAATATAATAATTTCTTCTATAGATATTTTTGATTTTAAAGATCTTTTCACAAGCATCCTCCTTAAAAGCATATAAAATACTTTAAACTCATTTTACTACAACTATCATAATATTCTAAAGTAACTTTACTTTTCTGCATACTTAAAAATTATATTTACAAAAATGAGAGTCTCTGCATCCAAACTCAAGGCAATCCACAGGATACAAAATATTGATCATTACTACTCACTCTTTACATGCATTATTTTGAAAAAAAGAAATCATTATCTAATATATAAATTGCTTTTAGGTATATGTACGAATCTGATGGTATTTAACCATGCACAAAATTTATGAAATTTATCCAACAGAGCTAATATTAAAAAGACTAATACAAACAACCTTGAAGCTGATTTTCTTCATATCAATATTAATATATATAGCTCCCCACAAATCAACATTTTTGAAAAAAGGAAAGAATTTCATTTCAAAATCAATGTACTTACTCCTTGGAATTCCAATATTATAAAAATATATCATAACTTTATCAATTATCATCTTGAATTAATTCATGCATTACAATGATAATACTACCACTTACAATAATAGTACTATTTTTAAATAGCAACAAAAAACACTTTTATCAGTAATGGTGCCCCTCCAAGTATTACTCATTAATATAATTTCTAATTACTAACACATTATATTTGGCCATTATAATTAAGAACATTTTTTCGTGATGTACAGTTTCTGTAAATCCTCCTTAATTTGGACATTTTCAAACTACACACTACACCACTTTGCCTAGAGCTGAGTTGCCTGCCCCTATACAGTTTGGGAATGAACACATTTTCCCGTCCATCTGCCTACGATGTGCATTGCTTGTTAAAAGATGTCAAAATACCAGCCAATTAATTCTCACACTGAAAATTCAAGCATTATTTATTAGTAATAGCATATCACCCTATTTCTTTCCAATGACCTTGTCATCTTTTCAACTTTTCATGTTGTTTGCTGCCAAAAAAAAACCGAAAGTATTTTCCATCCTATCGGATTTCATAAACAGCCACGTGGTTTTGTTACAAGATTCGAATTTTTCTTATCCAGTACACTGCTGAATTTTTATTTATTGGTATTATATTTTACTGCTTCGAAGCGGAAGAAATTTTGTTTAGTCTATATTCTGTGAATACGTCGATAAGTTTGTTTCAACTTGAATCCCGTCAGCCAACGAGCAGAAATTAAGTGGTTTATAAATATCCTGGTGATATTTATTCTTTGATAAAAACTACATTCAGAATATTATAATTAATTTCATTTTAGTTTTTGCCGATTTTCTGGGCGCCTTGTTCCACACCCTGTTTTTGTAACTGTGTATATCTCCTTTTTGATCCGTCTATACAGTTTCTGAAACTCACATTTTGATGTTTGTATGTATATTGATTTTCAATTTAGTCGCTTCACTTTTTACATGCTTCAGATCTTAATAAATTATTTTTTTCCCTTTATTATTTTTTATATTTCTTTTAAGGAGGTTAGGAAGCTCATAGCAATTTCTGTATAGTGAACGCTGTTATGGCTTTGGTATAAAAACTGATTGCATTTCTGAAAAGTCCCATTTCCATTTTCTTTCTGACTTTCTACTCTCTCTTTATGTCGTTTATTTTCTTAATTTGAAATTTTATTATATAACAGTATTTGGTAACAACTAAGGTAGAGGTTAGATTTTTCAGTGTATCGAGCAAATATGTTGATACAACTTGATCACATTAGAGCAAATAATAATTTAAGACACCTAATTGTTATTTAAATTTATCCTTCCATTTATATTTTCAATAGCATTATTTTTATTAGACATACAAATAAAGTAAAAATGAACATAGTTCTAAATTTAAATGTTTAAGTTTATTTGATGTTTCTTCATATCAAGAAACTGCAATAGTTCTCACAAAAATTGGCTGTTTACTTGCATCCAATGATTTATTAAGATATCTATAATGATTTATCAATAAATCATTAACATAACATAATAATTCTGGAAAACGGATTCCACATCAAATTATAAAAGGTTCTTCAGTATCAGTTAAAAATATTATCTCCTTCTATTTCATTTTTTTTTTTTTTTTACGAATTGCTGACTCCTTTACAGCAATTTACTTCTAAGTAATTTGCACTCAATATTCCCTTTAATTTTTTTCCTACCGGTAAATATAGAATTACTCCCATTTTAACATAATACAATTATAGAACATTTATAAAATTATTATATACTAAATACCAATAACAATTTTTGTTTCCTATAGGTAAAAAAAAGTGACTTACATATGCTTCCTGTACCTTATTTTTTAATTTAATTTCGGTCAATAAATAATAACTATACAAGATTTGACTTAAGTTTATATAAAGAAACTTGGCATAAATTTTAATAAGAAAAGTCACTTTTCACAAATAATATATTGTTCATTCCGCATCAAATTGTAAAACGAAAAGAACAACAATTGTTTTTATAATTCGCTTAAAATTCCTTTTAAGAATTCATGCAAGCCACCTTCAAATTTAGTTAATTCTATTCAGTAAATTGTCATTAATAACTATTTACCAACGTAAACTTAGAATTTAAAGAAAAATTAAAAGCTCATTCGATAGACACCCTGCTAAATAAATAATTAATCATTGTAGTCATTCAGTTGAGTAGAATTGATGAGGAGTAAAATTCGAGACATGTAATCAAACAATTTTTTATCTCTTTGATGCAGACTGCAGTTCGTGGTTCATTTATTTCTAACTATTCTAAACAGAGAAAAATTCATATAAAGAGGGATATTCTCTCTTTCCTGAATCCTTTCAGCGTGGGGTTCGATAATATAACGCGTAGCTCACAATTCATGAGGATAGAAATTTTATCGATGGAATTTAACACATTTTTCAGATGCTTTGTCACGTTCGTGGTATAAATAGTAGTTGCAGACACGATCTATTTGTCTTCACCTCTTACGTAAACCCCAACAGCTACTGATAAATATATTTTTATTTATAGCCTTTGAATTCCATTTCAAAGGAACGGCATTGAATCATTGCGTCTGGTTCGCTGTATGATGTTCTGGAAAGATAAAAAAGGTGGATATAAATAATGGTGTAATTTTTATACAGCATATAATAATCTTCTCAATAATTCCAGAAAGTTATAAAAATTTGTTTCACCTATAAAAACATAAAGTAATTAAGCTTTAAATCATGGAATATATATTAAATATAATTATAAAATAAGTCACGAAATTGAAATAAAAAATGGACTATAAATCATCTATACTTTTAAAGTTTTACTAAATTAGCTTGTTTAAAATGTTAAAGAAAAAAATTTAATTTTTAAAAATAATAATTACAAAAAAATTTTTAGTTTTTTAAAATATTATTCCACTGTTACATTTTATCCTTCACTTTGTTCATCGGGCAATCTTAGGTATTAAAAATAAATAATTTCCCACAAGTTGAAATGATATAGGTTTAATATTTTCCTTAACTATTCCGTTAATAAATTCATACATTAAAAGCTTAGTATTTGTAATGATATAGAATATATATCGAACAAAGAGGTCCTTGAGTGGCTTAAGACCTAAACTTTAAAACTAAACTTTTTAAGGACCTTGACTGGTTTAATTAATAATCCTTAACTGGTCAAGTTTTAAAAGTTTTAAGTTTTTTTTTTAAGTTTTTTTTTTTAAATAGTAATGTAACTATTAACTAAATCATCAATAAAGACTAACAGTGGCATTCCTTATCATCGCTTTAAAATTCAATAAGTTATTCTAGACATTGAAAATGCATATTAACAACTATTTCATAATCAATATTCAGATATGTTTCTTTATTGAAGTACTATCGTTATAAAGTTTTATTAAACAAATAATTCTTGAGAAATAAACTGCTGCTTAGAACAACAGTTTAAAGTTGGAGTTTTGCACTAAGTCCTAAGAAATAACTCAATAAACTATGTTTAATAGGTATATAATTCTGTAATAATCATTTAAATTCAAACACTCATTGAGAAGATATTTATTATGCAATCGTATAAACTGAAAGAAATTAAACTCATTATTTTCTGCTAACTAGATTCCACTATTACATTGGTACATAATTTTTAAAGAATAGAAAAGATTTTATTCTCAGACAGAGATTCTGATTCCAACCGAGGAGTAAAGCATAGTCCAGTCTTCAGTAATCTTTCTTATCGAGTCGGCCACAATAACCGCAGACAAAGATAAAGAGATCAACATAATTCACTCTCACATTCCTTCCGAAATAAGCAACCAATGCATCCGATGACATTCAGTAATTATGAATAATTCCGAGCGAACTTACTTTGGCGTCTCGCATTCACAGCGAAATCTCAGTTGTCGACGACAGTTTTGGACTCTTGCCACAATAGGTGGAAGAAAAGGCGTATTCTTCATTCATTCTTTCAAGGCAATGCGTAGATTTCTAATGAATGAATGAAGGATTCTAAATATCCTGAGAGTAGGGAAAGAGAAACATTCCGTCTGAGAGGATTAAAGGCGTGTAAAGGGTTAGGGATGAAACATGCGATATTGAATTAATTGTGCGCCGAAATGAAATTCGGAAATTCCAGTAATGCTTCCACTAGATAGTGTAATCAACTAATGTCTTTAAGCTCATTCAACTAATGTTGCGCTGATGATGGTGGTCCAGGAAAGCATTCGTCTTAAAACTCACATTATGTGACAGAGTTTAATAATAAAAGAGAGTGTCCACTATTATTATTCTTGAAGGAGTTGGTCCAATTCACTGTTCATGGCCAGTTTCCTCTTAAAAAATTAAATCTTAAATTTTTATACCGGTATAATTACGTGAATATTTATCAATGTTTTAAAAGGCAATGTTTACAAGAAGTATACAAATATTGGAAGATTGTAATAATAGTAGATTATTTTTAACATAAACAGCAAAATGTTTTAGAACTGTGTACTGTATGTTTCAATGGTTCTTCACGGGTAATTCTGATTTATTTTCATACTATAATTTATCCTATTTTTTTAAATTTATATTTCGTTATTCCTACTTCGCACTCTTTATTTTTATATCAAAGATTGTGTAAAACATATTCAAATAATACTGCTTTCATGTATAAGATCTGATGGAGTAATTTGTTCATTTTTAGCAATTTTTAAGTGTTAAAGAGCTTTAAACCCATATCTAATATACATTAAAACCGTACCTTTAAATGGGAATAAGAGAAAAAGGACATGGAGGATATTGATAAATATTTTCTCTATCGCAAGACGATTTATATTTTTTAATTCTTGCAGTCGATATTGCTAAGATAAAAGATCTTGTTGAGACTAAAATGAGTGATATCGAATGATAATCTACCTTAGGTAACAGGGTAAGAACTAACTATTTTTGAAATGTATGTATTAGTATAATTATAATTTTATTTTATATGTATTATTATAATTTGTCTCAAGTTTTTCATAAAATAGCCAGATATATTTATTATACATATAAATTTACATTTAAAAAGTAAGTCTGTTTGTTTCAGGTTTAAGCACAATTTTTTATTGAATATCTAATTAACATTATATTGTTAGATCCCCTTTATTGATAAGAAAAAATTTCCAATTTACTTAAATAAATTTAGTTATCAACATGGCTTCCAATGATTATAACTTATTATTAAAAGTATAAAAATTATAAGCAAGTTTCACTGAGAAGTCATTGGCGTAATTGATCAAAAAGTACATAAACTATAGTTTTTAAACTTCAAAAATAAGAAATCATCCTGGTCAAATAATAGAAAAATAATAACAAACAACTAATTGTTTGTTACTAAAGAAGGATATATTAACGAAATAGATGAGCTAAGTAACATTTTGCTCAATAACGTTTCAAGTTAGAAGCAGTAAATATTCTCAACATTTAAATATAATTAAAAACTGAAACTTTGTGATTAATTTCATCCCGATGCATTTGAGCACCATGAGTCAATTTAAGATTCTTAAATTTCAAACCTCAATCTCTTCTCTTATTTCAACCTCCATTTTAAAGCTCCGAACCATTTTTCAATAAACTATAAAGTCCCCAAATATCTCAAGTGCTATCGATAATCAAATTTCCTCCGGTATCAATTCCCTCAGACCCTTATGCAATGCTTTTACAGAAAGAAACCGAATGAATACCTCGAACCGAAATGGTTTCTTGAACCTATAGAAGACAATTTTTTCCCTAAAGCCACAAAATCTCATTGATAGCATGTTTATCTTTTTCAGTGTTTCTTTTATTTCTTTTTCCTCACCCCAGTGTAGTGCATTAGTAAAAAGTGATATATCTTTCAGTTCCCCTCAACGGGTTAGCGCGGTGCCTTAAGTTTGTTTTTACTTCGCCATGATCATAATAGCGTAATCTATCATAGCAGACAATGACACAAGAAAAAAGACTGTTTAGAAATGGTGTAATCTCTTTCGAAGCTCACTTGAGCTCCTTTGAGCAGTTAGAGGAATGTGATTTCAGCGAACGGATCCTGAATCAAGGCTCCCTCCTTTAATATTTTTTGCCCTCCTTATTTCACTTTCTTCTGAAACGACTGCTTTTTTTTCCCCTGCATTTGCTTTGCTTTCCCGTTAACTTGTTGATTATGGATCTCAAAATGTAAGGGATCTTGGAAGGATTACTCGTGTGACGCGGGGCCTACCGTTTAAATTACTCGGAAACCCAGCTTATTTTATATTGGTGAATAATCAATGACAGATTTTGAATTATTATTTGATGGGAGGAGGCTTTTGTCTTAATGACTCAATTTTGAGTCCCTTGTTTTGTTTTGGGAGAATTTAGGAGCATCTTGGTATTATGTCCTTAAAGACAATGTACTTTCTACTGTCAAACGTTCTTAGTCTAGTTTTAAATTTATGTTGCTCTTTTTTTGTTTGAAATGAAAAATAAAGGAATTATGTTTGTGAGCACTTATGAAAATGAAATAAGATGAGAATTTTTCGGAATGTCTTATGAAATGCAATACTTGATGGAGAATATTTTGCCTTATCTTTTTAGAGGGAGGGGGGTTTGTTTGCTAGACAATGTGCGCAATTTATATTTAATATTTTTGTCCTTAAGTATTTTTCTTGGAATTTGAATATCCATTATTTTAAACATAAATGCTTAATTATTTCCTTTTTTCATAAAATTGTTCAAATAAACATAAAAATGTTTATTCTTAGTTCGAAATGGGAGCTATTAATATTTTAACCATACGAATCAAACAATTTGTTGTTGGTTAATTTGTTTGTCTCATCTTACTAATATTATAGAACAGTAATTCTCCTTAAAAATTTTTTCTAATTTTTAACCTAGACCAGGGGTCGGCAACCTGCGGCTCGCGAGCCACATGCGGCTCTTTGGATGTGAGGCTGCGGCTCTTTAGTTCCATACGCAAATATGATTTATTTTATCAAAAAAAAAATAACATTTAAAAATCGTTCTGAATCGATTAACGCGGATTCTATCTCTCAGTCACTTGTACTCACTTTTCACCGCACCCCTCCCCCGTGACACGCGTCGTCACTGTCGTCAGTCCATCGGAAGCTTTTGAATGACGCCGTCGTCGAATGTTTCTATGTAGGTTTTAATTTGCTTTCGACGCAAGACAATTTGGCGTCTTCATCAGCGCTTTGGCTGTGACGTATAGTTTGTTATTTCAAGTAAAAGAGTTAGAAGCGAATTATCTTCTCAATGTTATGTATGTATATATATATAATAATAATAATACTGAAGTAAAGGTAGGTAACATAATAAGTATTATATTTTTAAAATACATATTATACATATACATTAACTACTTTTTTGAAGTCAATAAGAATTGTCAAACAAGAAACAAAGTACTACTGTTGGATATTACCGCGAAAGTGTTTTCATTAAAATATATATTTAATAAATTACCTATTTTATTAATCTATTTTATAGCTTTTATTATTTAAAAATTAGCGCTAAAATAATAATTATAAGTGTAAATACCTATAAATTGTTATTTAATAAACCTATTTTCGAACTCTGAGGATCAAAGTAGGTAGGTATTTGCAGTTTTAGATTGCTTATATGTTTGGAAATTTTCATTGATTTTGGCATAGCTGGGCTTAACATCTTTACTCGTAAACTAAGTATCTAATATTTACCAAAATTAAAAAAAAAAACTACAGGCTCCAAAAACAAAAATAGCAATCAAGTTGCATGTTAAGTAACTGGACGCAATCTACAAGTAATCTTAATCGCAGTATCACTAGAAATTGCAAAAAAAGGCAAACCATTCACACATGGTGAGTATGTCAAAGATTGCTTCATACGTGCATCTGAAGAACTGTTTCGTGATTTCAAAAACAAACCAGAAATCTTGAAAAAAATCAAAGATTTGCCACTATCCGCTAAAACAGTACAAGATAAAATAGCTAAAATGTCTTCAAATGTAACATATTTGCAGGTGGAAGATATTCAAGTTTCTTCTGCCTTATCGCTAGCTATAGATGAGTTTCGCGACATAAAAGACATGGCACAAGCTGCCCTTTTTGTCAGGTATATGTCTTCCCAAGGTCCAAAAGAAGAACTTCTAGGATTGCTACCGCTCTCGGGAGAAACTAGAGGGGAAGATATAGCGAATGCCGTGCAAAAATGCCTTGAAGACAATAAGATCGATTTAAATAAAATCGTTTCAATAGCAACTGATGGAGCCAGAAGTATGACAGGAAAAAATAAAGGGGCAACAACGATTCTTCAGAGCAAAATAAACCACGAAATTCTTACGTTTCACTGCATAATACACCAAGAAGCGCTTTGTGCCCAAACATTTCCGGCCGAAATAGTTGAGGTCATGAATTTGGTAATCAAGACTGTTAACAGCATCTTGCAAAAGCACTCTACCATCAACAAAAGTGGACAACTTTAAAAGAAATGCCGCGAGTTGAGGCACTTATATTCGACGCATGGAATAGTCTTCCAGATTGCTACAGTGAGGTGAAGAAGTTGGCATTTGGAGTGCTGACTATCTTTGGATCGACATATTCGTGCGAGTAAGCGTTCTCTTGCATGAATATAATTAAAAGTAAAGTAAGAAGCCAACTAACAAATGAAAATTTAGAGTCGTGTTTGAAACTTAAAGCAACAAGTTATGAGCTAAATTTATCCAAACTTTCTAAAACCATGCAAAGCCAATGCTCCCATTGAATTTGTTTGCTCAAATGTATGTTATTGTTTATTTTATTTTAAGTACAAATTAAATTGTTTAGTAAAGTTTAAATTTTCTATTTCAATAACCATGCAAAGCCATCGCTCCCATTGAATTTGTTTGTTATTGTACAAGTTAGTGTTGTAAGTAAATGTTTAATTGTTTTAATTTTTTACTTAAATAAGTAATTATCTAATAATGAATAAATAGAATGATATAATGAATAAATAGATATTTTTCTTATGAATAAATAGATTAGTTTTTTTTTATCAAAAAACTTTATTTATGCGAGTACTAACAGGTGGGCTAGTATTATTAGATCGGTGCTACTAGTATTAAATCCATGTGATTTTTAGTTAGCCCTAACCTTCAAAATACACGTGTATAAATTTGACAGCTGTTGCAATATCATTATGTAAGTTATAGCATTTTTAGTGAAGCAACTTTTGTTAGTTTGAAAAAATGGATAAAAAGGAATTTCGTGTGTTAATAAAGTATTGCTTTTTGGCGAAAAAAAATACTATTGAAGCCAAGGCTTGGCTTGATAAACATTATTCGGACTTTGCACCAGGAAAATCAACCGTAGAGAAGTGGTTTGATAAATTTAAACGAGGCGAAATGAGCACCGAGGACGATGCACGCAGTGGGCGCCCCAAAGAGGCTGTTACCGACGAAAGCATCAAAAAAGTCCACAAAATAATTTCTGATAACCGTAAAGTGAAGTTGATTGAGATAGCTGAGACCCTAAAGATATCAAAGGAACGTGTTGGACATATCGTGAAGGAATATTTGGATATGCGAAAGCTCTGTTCAAAGTGGGTGCCGCGCGAGCTCACAATCGACCCAAAACAACAACAAATTGATGATTCTAAGCAGTGTTTGGAGCTGTTCAATCGTAATAAAACCGAATTTTTGCGTCGATATGTGACAGTGGATGAAACATAGCTCTATCATTTCACACCAGAGTCCAATCGACAGTCAGCCGAGTGGACTTCACATGAACAACACTAAAAATGCTATAACTCACATACTAATTATGCAACAGCTATCAAATTTATACACGTGTCTTTTGAAGGTTAGAGCTAACTAAAAATCATAGGGATTTAATACTGGTTGCGCGATCTATGTGTCAGCCTACGAACTTTTCAGCCCACCTGTTATTTATTGTTGGCAAGAAAATATTTTTTGGCTCTTTAAAAACTTTGAAATTTGTAAATTGCCATTTTTGGCTCTTCCGACTCAAAAGGTTGCCGACCCCTGACCTAGACGCATTTTAAGTAGTAAAATTTCAGATTCCCAAGAGTATCATACAGTGATTTTGGTTTTTTTCCTAACTACCTTGTATTGCTCTGAAATCCTATATTTTTGTTGAATCGTAAGAATTTACAGATTTAAAATTGTATTTAATGAGAAAGGCTTTGGTTTTGTTAACTAAACGAAAGTTTAGTTGAAAAAAATTAACATTTAAGTTTAAAACCCACTTTTTGAATTTTGAAAGTTTTTTAGAATTATTGTAATATTAAGTACTTATATTGCGACACTTATTTTAAGCGATCTTAATCAATCTTAAATGTAATAGAGTTTTTTCAAAGAATTATTTATGTATTTAAATAAATTTTCTGGTTAGACATATTTTTCGGAAAATAACAAAGCCGACAGAATAAGCATTGTGATGAATTAGTAATGCCCATTGGAATTCATTGATATATTTTTATGTTGTGTTCTTACGTTTAATGAGAATTATATAAATATATTTCTTGAAATGTAATCGTGTCTTTCCGGTCTTTTAGACTTTCTTTGTGGTTTCATTATGTATTTGTTTTCTAATGTGTGGTTAATAACTTTGAATTTAATGATATTCGGATTCCATTTTTTTATATCTAAATAAGTATGCCGATAAACACCTTTACCAATAATTTACAAACTGTTGATAATTGCATCGATAATTTACAAAACATTGTCATAGAAGCCCAGTTTTCAGAAAAAAAAACATTTCAATTTCTAAAACATTTTAGTCAACCATGTACTCGGAAATAAAAATTAATTAAATCAGGAAATAAATACAAAAATATGCACTTTAAAATTCAGTTTTATTTTTTTATATATTAATGAAATTAGAAAAAATATTCAAAACAAATTTATCAATTTAATTATGGTACATATGGTTCTTATTGCAGTTCATTTTATGTTTCCATATTCATAATAATTTTAAAATTTTATATCTATATCAGCAAAATAACTTTTTGCTGTACTTATTGAAACATTCATCTTAAAATATTATTAAAATGAATTAAATCAATAGCATTAAATAGAATTTCCATGCGATTTGAATATTATCTAAATTATACTCAAAAAATCCCTGAGCAAAATACTGCAAGACTAAAAATTAAACTAATGGATATTTTGTAAGGGACTGTAATTTTTTTAAATTAATATTTTTAATTAATTGATATGATAATTTATACTTTAAAAATTACTTTAAATGTATAAAAAGACCCTCTCATTGCAAATATCTATTAAAATTAGTTCTTAAGCACTTAAACTGAAATGGAAATTGTGATTGTGAACCTTTATTCAAATTTAATCCTAATTATACGATTTTTTCTCAGTTTCTGGTATCAAAAAGAAATCCTTAAAATAAAGACAAGAAAAATCGAATATCACTAATGGTTTGTCCTTAAGCATCCGATATTTTATCAAGAAATGATCTTACTATGATTTTATTTTTCGGATATTGAGTTTCTCTCACTATTTGACTTCCTTTTTTCTCGTCAAAACTCATTTATTCCCTTAAAGTTTCGACTTTACACAACATGAACCTTTACACATTGGATAAAATATCTAAAATATATTTCCGAAAAGGAAAGACATTTTTTTACCATTCCATTTTTTATTAGAAAATGTAGCATTTATGTATTGAAAGACAAAATTCCTAGAATAGGACTGCACTTTTATATTTCATATTATAGCCATAAGAAACGTATCGGAAAAAGTATTTTAGTTCAATTTTTTTCATATTATTTTCTGAATGAGACGATATTTACTGAGTAAGAGTTTATATTTTCTTACAATATAACTCGTGCTTCTATTCATGTGTGTAGGAGTGTGAGAGTTTGAATGAATAAATATTTATATATTTTCAATTCTATTATTAGTAGAATAATTTTGGCGTAACGTTCTTAAGGTTTCAAAATAGAAATTATTTTTCTTAACCCTAGAACACTTAGAAATATTGTATAAATTTTACTTTTAAAAATAATGTATCGGAATACTTTTTAAAGTAAAGAATGTATGAAGTATTCATAAAATAATGATGAAAAACTACAATTGAAATTAAAGAAATGTATTGCTAAGTTATAGATTAGAAACAGCTTAATTATCTAGAAAAGACCATAAAGATTGCCTAAAATTAAAATTATTTTTCTTTAATTCACAGAGTCATAAAATAAACAATTAAAATTAACTTCTTAACAATTGGATGAATTGATAATTATTTTTTGTTTACCTTTGACTTTAAATAATCTGGTAAAAATGATGAGTTTTCATTCCTTTAAATTTAAATTATCATAGTGATGGATCTTCATGGTGCATTTAAAATACATCTTCGATTTCATGATTCTGAACATTTAAATCTTTCAACGTATATGTATTTCCTCGTATGCTTGGTATACTGGAGGACTTACTCTTTTGTATCAGATGTCAATTTCATTTACGTTTTGTCCAACAATATTTTTGTTAATATTGTTTTCTGAAAACGTCTAAGATTCTTTCATCTTTAATTCATTTACCATATTTCTGAGGCGAACATATATGTAAACTTGACTTCTATCGCTTAATATTTTGATTTTCATATTAACAGGATTAGAATTCTTTAATTACAATGAATCTTTTAAAATACTTACTTTATAAAAAATGGTAACAAGTATTCTTCTATGAATTGTAAGCTACTTTAAATAGTGCCCTAGCGCTTGGTGCCACAGGTTTCGGGTTCGATTCCTTGTGGGGCCATGGATGTTTGTAGTGGTTCGGAATTTACTTTAAACCGTAGGACTCGGTCTAATATTTCTGTAGAATGTTGGGAGTAAGGCTACACCTTACCTCGTAAAAAGAAAGCATCTGTCTCGAAGTGATGTTCAAATTCAAGTGACTTTTCAATAATAAGTAATATAATTATGTTTTTCTATTTAAAAGAAAGAAAAATAGCTTTTGGAAATTAATATAATTGAAATTTTTTATTAAGCTAAATTTCCCTCACAAATTAATTTTATTTTTCAATCAATCAAATCATCTTGCTTATTGATGATTATAGAGTTTATGGAGGTGTTTACTATATAAAACAATTACAATTGATGGATTATATAAGGTTACTAACTAAATGCAATCTATGTTAATAGATCTTCTAATTCTAATCTACATGATTCAGATAATAGAATTAAACTTTTTATATATACTAGCAGAGTGATTTATTCATTTAAATTAAAAGTAATTCAAGTGTGTGACCTTCAAAATGGATATTGTGAAATTATATTATCACCTACAACAAGTAAATAATTTTGTTTAGTTGCATTTTATATTATAAAATTTTAAAATGTCACTGAGTTAAAAGTTATATGAAGAGAATGGTTGAATTCAAGAAAATAAATTTGAAAATGTACAAAACATTAAAATTTATATTTTTTTTTTAAACCTGTAAGTTAAGTACTAAATTAAGCTTATTAATTGAGATATTAATAATTATATTCGAAAACTCATTAAATGTCTTTTGTCCTAATATATGAATATATTTCATTATTTTAAAAAAGAAATAATGGGATATTATTTTTGTATTATCATAACACATAATTTTTAGATTCATACTTCATGACTGCTAAGTAATTTATATTCTGTTTGGAACCAATTTTTTTTTAAACTGCTTTATATTGTTTTTTAATTATTATTAATAGCTCTTTCTCTTAAAGAAACTATTAGCTTTCATAGATTTTTTAATAGAATTGCAAAGGACTGTTGTTTGTATTTTTATTCGAAAAATAGAGTTATTTAACTGCATATAATTCATTAAAAGAAAAATCTGTAGTTAAACTTGGAAATATATATCAATTGCACAAAATTTAAATGACAATTCTTTCAATGAGTAATTTGTTGCAGGAAAATAATATGAAAAAATAAACTCATCCAAGTTTTACTCGATAGCACTCAATATAATGAGTCTTTTTTTTTCCTATACTTATTTTTTATATGGGTACATTTCATGATGCTTAAGCATAATGCCAGTACCCATCTCCTAACTTTTGAAAAAACTGAAACTGGTGCATTTTATGTTATAAATATTCTTTTTATATGAAAAGTTTCCTTTTACACAATATTAAAACCATGACTGAACGTTTTCTGAAGCGTTCCACTAGTTTTAACTACGTGCTCCCAATGGTTAACGTAAGGTATGATATATGATTAAGATGACTAATAACTGATTTAAGATACAAAAGCAACCGTAGGATTTTATCGCCATGCTTTCTTCAAACTCCACATCTATTGTAATGGAGATTAATTTGCAAAGGGAAGTACTTTCCAGTCGTAAATAAGCAGAGAATATTGACTTACAATAAACGAGCATTATATTTAAAAAGCATTATTTTTAAAGCATTTAAAAGCATTAAAATTATATTTAAAATCCTTATTTCAATGGCATTAATTAAAATTGTTACGTTTTAGACATTTGTATTTATTAATGCACAGTTCTTTACAATAATAAGAAGAGAAAACAATCTCCATTATATTAGATATGAAAAACGCTTTGAAAACTGTGTTCTATTTAAGGGTATTAGTTTTAAATTTAGTAAAAAGAATATAAAATATTGCTTTTAACTTCAGGAATTTAAGTAAAATTATTTTAAAGGAGGATATCTTTTCGTATGATTTAACACGTAATTACTTACTAAATATAAGAACGAATGTCAAAATAAATTTTAAAGCGTTAAGCAATATTTGCTTTATTCTTTTATTATAGTAATGAAGTTCGGCAGCATAAATATGAAATTGATTGAAATCCTTTATTTCGAATTTTATATCATCCATAAATAAGCCATTCAAGTCTCGGCATATTTCCTTTTTGACTTACAGTTTCAGCGCTTACTTAACAGGCGGAAAAACAGATCAAAAATAAACACCCTCGTCGAGTTTGGGCTGAAAGGGAGATCTCTTTCTGCTGGTCTCTCATTAAGAGAAGGCTTGAAGCTTGAAGGCTTTCTGAGAAACGGAATGAATGCTTTTCTATGGTAAACGGAGTTGGAGTTCCTTAAATATTCATTGGTTCATAGCGCCGGTAGACCAGCCTCTAATAACAGCCACCTCATCTGCATTGCAAACAGCTTCTTGATCTGAGAACTGAGAAATCGCATACAACAAAGAAGAGAAGAATTCTTCAGGAGAAGAATAAGCTTCAACTTTGGGGGCAATCTGAGAAAGCAATGCAGGATAAATTTCAGGAGGGAGAAAAAAGGGAACAGAATAAACTTAAAATCTTGACAGGCTGTCCTATTCAATAACGATCGCAATCTCATCCCACTTAATAAAGAATGAAACAAAACTATGCCTTTGCAATAATAATTAACTCTCGGAATTAATTTGAATTCTCCATTGTTTCATTCTTAATCGAAAGGATAGTTTGATTGAGATGCGATCGACTTTAAATTACAAGTGCTCCATTTCTGGTTGCTGTTAGTCTTAACCCTTTAAGAATCAGAACTGCTTTGAAGTAATACTAAATCTTTAGATATATATTGAACATTCTCATCATTAAGTGGAAAGAAGTTGTAAGTTTTATATTATATCATGGGACATTTATTTCCTAGATTTTATGGAACATTTCAAACTCGTACTGGTGCAAAAATAGTGCTATTATCTACTTAGCATTAAAAAATTGTTACGTCATAAATGCAGATGATGTTCACACAATTTTGTAACGAATTTGAAAAAATTTATTTATATGCAATGATAAATATTTTATTCTCTATTAAGTTCTGCCTGATAGCATTCTTGTTGATTTATCATATTGCAGCTTGAGATCCTAGATGAAATCGCCTGTCTTAAAATATCACGATTGATTTTGTACCATTCCTACACCACAATCTTCCAGAGTCCATCCAAGACTTTTGGATGCCTCTTATAAAGAGTTTGTTAAAAAAATCCAAATGTACAGTAGTACAAGATAGTCACGTCGGAAGACTTGAGTGAGATACATTTAAATGAAATAGCCTCAATTCCAGTTTCATTTTTTTCCAAATGTAGAGCAATATATTATATAAATATATAAATATCGAACAATTCCAACTTCAGCCTTGCAAATGGTTACTGGAATACAACCTTTATATTTGACAATTAAATATGAAGTGATTTTCATACAAATCACTAAAGGTCAATAACTGCTTACAATACATGACACTAAATTTAATCCAAATGACTACAAGAAGAAAAAAAAGATTTTAAGATACATCCAGCAAATTTCGCGTAGATCTCTAAATTCGCATTAATAACCACTTCAACAATAACTCCAGCATTAATATTTTCACAGATGGTACTAAATATGAAGTCAGCACAAGCAAATATAAAAAAATTAATTCACTAATGTACGGGAAAGCTTTTCAAAAACAACTCTATCTTCCTAGCTGAGCTTTTTGGTATTATTATAGTGTATTCGGAAACTCTAAATGATAATGGTATCAATTTGGACAGACAGCCAATCAAGTCTATTCGTCCTCTTTAATTTTAAAATCCCTCATATAATTGCCAGAGAAATCTCTGAAGCACAAAAACTCTGAAGCAATTGACTTCATCCAATTGCTTTGAATAAAAGCATACGCATACTATTTTAGCAATGAGTGCGCAAATAACCTTGCTAAAACAAATGTCATAGATGCGACTCTGTTATTCGAATTTGTCTTTCGTATCCGATTTCCCTTCTCAAAAATAACTTAAATAATTGTCTTTTAGAGTATTGGCAACAAGATTGGAATCAAAGCAATACAAAACAAAGCAACAGAAAATTTTTCGAAATCATTTCTAAAGTCTCAAAAAAGCACAGAGTTCTATCTAGAAAAGAAATTATGCTTACAAGTGGTCATCCTTTCCCAACATACCTCAAAAGATTTAACTTCTCAGAAGATAATTTCTATTCCTGTGGAGAAACTGAAGATCCATTCCATTATGCAACTAACAGAGTCATAGCATCTTAAAATCCCTTCTCGGCTTTTTTACATTCAGTGTCACAGAAATAGGGTTTACAACCCATGGAACAGGTGGAAAGTCATGAAATAAATGAACTTTATAGAAGAAAATAAACATTTAATGATCCCGAGAAATCATTACCCCTGAAATACAAATTGAATTCTCTGCGCCCATTCTATCACTCTCATCATAAGTATTTCAATCTTTATAAAATGAAAGTCATCGTAATACTTTGTATCTATGCCATGCTTTTTTTCTCAGATGTATAACCATTATTCCTTCTTTCGGTATTCTATACTTTCTTTTTCTCTTATGCTTAAGTTAGTTACATAATCACTGTTATGTTAAATATCATAGCGTATTTTTTCTTTTCTGTCCTGTTTCTAAAAAGTTTGTTATCCGGCTTTTAAAAAGTGTATGTTGTTAGGTATAATTTTTTATTTTTACCTTTTCGAAGTCAAATGTTAACTTTTACGTTTTTTCCTTTTTCATTGATTATGTCACTTATTTTAAGTGTAAAAATAATAAATTATGACATCATTTTTAATAATCGAATTACAGTTTTTCTCTTCGCAAAAATATGGATATAATTCATTGTATTCATGTATTTCTGTCATTGTAAGTTTTTTTTCATTATTCTTAAAGCAAAGGATAATTTTAATAATACACATGGTAATTAAATACTATTCCGAATTGATGCTATTCAGGTTTTTTATATTCAGTTTAAGTCATAGAGGATCGGATTAAAGATCATATACTTAATTAATCTCATGATCAGGAAAAGACATGCCATATAATTGGATGGTTGTTTTCACCGGTATATTTTTAAATATGATTTTTATTCTAGAAAATCAGAGAAGGAATCAAAACAGTAGTAGTTCAATTTTTGTATTTAAAATATGAAAGTATTTTAACTTTTTCAAGTTTTCTCAAAATAAATTAGTCTATCAGAATTAGAAAAATATACAAATTCTACACTGCTCATTATGAAAAAGTATTAATATTGTTAAAAAATGCGAAATATTTTAAAACTGTGAAAAGTCAAGTTAGAATTATCAATTCTTATAATCTAAAAAAATTATTAGCTATAGGAATTGACTAATTGGTCACAAAGCCTTTCAATACACACATATCTACGAGTCAAAATCGATATATTAATTATTATTAATTATCGTCCTAATTTTTTGATTGACTGGTTTGTCTTTCTTGACTATTTGATTATTTTCAAATGCAATTTAAACCAGAAAAATGTTAGAGAAGAAGACTATTTAGCTTGGTTACATAAATATATATGTTAATTGTTTAATGCCAATCCTTTACACTACTAGTTAAAGACGTTGCTATAAAAAAATCAAAGCACGATGTGCTTAAAACAAGCTTTTGTCAAAGTATTATTGCATTGATAATCATAAAATTATAAAAAAAATAAAGAGTGACAAAATTATTTCTTTCAGCAATGGTAATTTGAAAAATTCGATTAATGAATGATAACTTTTTATTCCTTTATTCAGTTATCTATATTATTTTACTCAAAACCCAATGTTTTATAATTATATATTTAAATTTTCTTATAAAGAATTGCTATCTAATGTATTAGGATTTAATGTTTCTCTGGAGTTATAGGAAATTACGATTAAATTCTTTTTTTGTTTCCTTGTAAGTTATACTAATATATTACATTTAATAACTGAGCTATTTTAAACTAAACTATTACATTTAGTAACTTAATAAAACTAAATTGAATTTAAAAAAAGGGAGTTTAAGAACATTTTAATTCAGAATTATAAAATATTGGATTTTTAGTAAAATAATGTAGATAACTTATTAATTCTCAGGAAAAATTAATAAAAACTCATCACTCATTGATCGAATTTTTCCAATTAACGTTTCTGAAAGAAATAATTTTTTTCACCTTTTATTTTTCTTTATAATTTTATGCTTATCAATGCAATAATACTTTGAAAAAAGTTTGTTTTAAACACTACATGCTTTGACTTTTTTATAACAACGTTTTTAGCAGTATTAGCAACTTTATAGCAGTTTTTAAATTTTCCATTGTAGTTAGAAACGAATTGCATTTGTAGATATGAAATAGGAATATTAAAATCATTCTTATTTTCCCATCATTTTCACTGAAAGTGAAAACGAAATATTTGACACAACATTCAGTAGGTTCAGACTTTTGAGAAAATGTTTGTCTTCCATGAAACTATACGCTTAGGAGTCACTACCCATTTCCATGCTTAAATATCTATAACAGAACTGGTTGACATTCTATTAACAATCTAATCTTTAATTCAATTCTCAAGAATCTAAATCTCAATTCTTGTTTTTTATTCACTCCACAATCTCAAAACTTTATTAGTTAACAGTTTGATTACAGCTAATTTTTGTAAAAGTAGAAAATACTTCTTCTTTCATTCAGATGATTTGTTAACTGATCGTAAACATTTTTACAATTTTTTTTAAAAACCTAAGAGATTGTTCTTTACCTATACTGTCTTTTTAAGAAAAGGTTAAATATGTAAAATACAGCCATAATTTCTAAAAATATCTATAAATATAAATTATAATAGAAAACAAAATTATTCCTTAATTGTTTTTTTTAACTCACACAAAACAAAAAATTTACAAAAGTACAAAAGTTTTAGTACAAAAAATTTGTCAGTGTGTTAGTTTAGAAAAATATCCAATTTTTGTACAGAATAAATTTATTTTCGCCAACAAAATTTATACTCAATTAAATCTATTTAAGTTTTAACGAGCAATTTTTTTCCATGATTTCTGCTTACAACTATTCCCTCCCTCCCAAATATGCATTTATAATTAACTTAATAAAATTTCGTTAGAAATATCAATGCATACAATTAAGTATAACTTATTGTTAGAATCAACTAATAATGTTTACAATAATTTTCAAAGCAAAAATTTAATCATTAAAATAAATAGGTTTCCCATAGTTTTTAAATTTTAGAAAAAATTTCGTTTAATAACAATATATTTAATTTAGTAAGATAAAACTATTAATTTTTATACTTATATAAAAAATATTTTAAAAGCTTTACTCTAGATATTTGATACATAATTTACAATTTAGTCAAATTTTAAATAAATTCAAATTTTCAAATAAATCTTAAAAAATGTAAGTTCTACTTTTTACAATAATCAAAAATTAAATCAAACATCCCTATTTTTTTCTGAATACCGATAAAAATACTTTTCTTATAACGTTTTGATTAAATTTACTTAGCTGTTTATATTATTTTCAAAATGCATTAGGGGTTATTTAGTTCAGATATGAAATGAGTATAAGAAAACATATTTCTTAAACATAGGTTTCTATTACATCTTGTATTATTCAAAAGCTTTTCAAGAAAATCTTGTAAATAATTACACTACAACTACTTTTAAAGTAAATCTTTTTATAGATCAAAGGATATGAAACAAAAATAACATTAAAATTACAAAAATAAATACTTAAATCAATAGAAAACCTTTCCACATAAGAAACTCTTGTATGTAATTGACTCTTGTATATAGTAGACATAAAATGAATGAAATGTTTATATATTTCTGGCTGTACGCACTTATCTTTAAAAGCACCGAAAATCGATACAAAAACAGACATTAGTTTTAAAATAACACTAAAATTTTATGAAAGTGAACTTATTAGATCTCTCAGTGAAGCAAACTAATAAATAAATTGATTTCAAATGTATCTTCAATTATTTGAATTCCTTATCCAATACTGTAGGTGAGGTAGAAAATAAAATAACAGAGCTTGAGTTAAATAGCAACATTAAGTTAAGCAACAAGTTCATATTTAGAAGAAATCTCACAACACATTTACTATTCCCTGTTATCCATCAAAAAGGTTGACTTAAAAAACTAGCCATATTAATTCATAAGAAAAGTATACATTTTAACCGTAACAACTTTTTAATAAGTAATGTCCTATATTCTTCAAGTATTGTTGTGTATATGTATTTCCATCAAATATATAGATATATAACACAAGTAATCATGCATAACATAGTTTTTAAATCCTAACAAATTCTAAAATTTTTGAGTTGCATTAAACCAAGAAACAAAGTCAAGTATATATAATTATAAAATGAAAAAAACATGTACTTTTTATTTTAAGATAAATGCATTTCTTAAGATAAATTAATTAATATTACATAAGTTACATATTATGTAACAATATTACATTATATATATTAATATAACATAAATTACATTTAACATATAAACATTACAAAATATTTATTTCATCACTATAATTTCTAATTTAACCCTTTAAGATGACCCAAAAGCTGAATTGTTAATCCTAATTAATTGCCTTTCAGAGGCAACATTTTTACTTCCTGTAGGCATTTTTATGTCTACAAATTAAATCACAAAAAAATGATAATAATTTATAATGAGTATAATAATAATGATTAACCTGGATATATTCTTCACATATAAGTATACAGTTAGAGAAGAAAACAATAAATGCCTGTATATATTTGACACTTCATAAAAAATGCTAATAGTTTCTAAATATTTAAACTTAGATTAAACGCAACATATATCTTCCAATGGCGAGTAGTGAAAAATGATTATTTCTATTATTAGTCCTCATCGTGTCCTTTTTAGTATTAGAATTCACTTAATTGTCAAATATTATAATTGAAATGCCGTGTTATAGGAAGATTCGTTCCAATTCTTAAGCCATGTTAAATCTGAACAGTTTTATAGGAATGCCATCTTATATTTCCCTCAATTCTTTTATTGTGTTAGATTAAAATCGTGCAATACATGAACTGCCTAAATATATACTATTAAAGTATAAAAATATTTTAAACATTACATGGAATAATTTATATTTAATTTATGTCCTCCACAAATGACATTCATTTGAAGTATCTCTTCAATTGTTTGGATTCTTTGCCCAATGCATCTTGAATAATACCTGCCTGGTTTGAAATAAAACAATAGCTAAGTCTGCATTGAGAAGTCATCTCACAGTACATTTGCTATTCCTTGCAGCCCACCAAAAAAGTCGCCCTGAGAGATGCGCACATATTTTGATGCGATTAAAGACAAATGCTGGAAGACTGGGGCTGGCCGTCTTATGTAGGAATAATTTCCAGGCACGTTCTGCGGCATATTTCCCCAAAATATTTTCTCGCTACACTTAGGATAGAAGCGTTGTGGAAACTTGATTCGAATAAATAGTTGGCATATTTCTTCCGCTGTTCTATTCTGTCGCAGTGTGCCTTTCTCTACTGTGTTATGGAAATGGTAGGAAAGGCATGCAAATCCATAACACAGGCATTATGGTGCTGGAGGGCGACCACTAAGATGGAATATTTTACTTAATTATTAAAGGCGAAATGGACAAAACGATATTAATAGCTATTCCGAAAGGGAGACGATTTTCCTTTGGGGATATTTCAACGTTTTGGAATTCCTTTAGGAATTTCAAAAGCATCAAAAGGACTTTTAAAGTGGCATTATGAATTAAACTGAATTAGAATGCAATGTATTCGCCAACATCTCAACGAATGCAAAATGAAGTGACTAAATTCGAAATCAGGAAAGAGTATAATATTTTTTATAAGCGTATAATTCTTCTCTATACTTAAAATTTAAACATTTTTTAATTTAAATGTTGCAATAAAACTACAATTAAAAAGAATTTTAGTAGATTTTACAAATGAAAAGGAACAATCTGCAGACATATAAAACGTGAAATTAATGGAAAGTATCCAATAATTAAAAGTTTTTTTAAAAAGATTGGAAAACATGCCAGTACAATTTGTACATATGTAAAACATGAACTTAATCAAAACTAGTGAATGATCCTAATAACTGATCCAGGAAAATAATAAAACTAAGTTTTTATTAGTAATAAAATGGATCTCTAAATACGACCTTGCCAGTTAACTTTAAGTGCATATAATTCCTATTTTACTTCCATTAGTTATATATGTTTTACACTTGCACTTTACTAAGTTTAAATTTAGCTATTTTTGCTTATGCAAATAAATAAAAAGTTTTTGTTATTTTGTGTAGATATTATTCAAATAATTCTAGTCAACTTTTATTCGTTTGTCTTAACTTTTTTTTGCGAACTGCAATTAAATGTTTATTTTAATTTACTTAAATTGACTTTCAAAAATTGTTTAAAGGTCCTCGGCTAGAAAATTCTTCAGTTGGGCTCTAGGAGGAGGGTCCAAACTCGCAATGTCAATCTTGAGGCTGATCGTTCCAAATTGCTGTGGCAGAAAGGTCTATCAGGCTTCCCTAGGTGCAGCTTGGGTAACGCTTAAACTGCTACACATATGTCATTTTAATGAAACGGAGCTCAGGTCAAAACGCTCGACATTTTAAAACAACATGCATCATTTAGATGTAGGTAAATAACCAATGAGGATCACATACAGATACATACAAAAATAAATTTCTATTTTCAATGATGTGATGCAAAATTAATTAAAAGTTCTCGCATTTTTTATGAATAATATATTGAACTTTTAAATATATTGATTAATTATCCTGCATTGATTATGATGGTGTTTAAATTTTAGCAAACAAAGCTATTTTAATTATTAAATAAAATAATCTTGCAAATATTTTACATTATCAGATGAAAGTGTTCGATCTTTTTAAAATTTATTTCTAATAAGGATAATTGTTTGTGAAATGGATTTCTTATATTAATCTATATTTGAATGGATTGCTTTCTATTCGAAACTTTTACGTTCCAATTAAAAAACTGTTTTCTTATTATTGAATTTCCGTCTTTTATAGACAAAGTTTGGATAACTTATGATCAATAAACTTCATCTAAAATAAGTCAAGGCAATAGCAATACATCAAATTTAGAAGAAGCACATTTTCTTGCCCTTGCATATATCCTTATATTAATACCTGTTCAAATTGTGCAAGGGATTTTGACCACTTAGTAATTGGGAAAGTATAGGAAGATAGAATACAATTTAAATACTAAAGAAAATTTGGAAAATAATTAATACACATTGTTGTAAAACGTGAGGAAACAATTAATTGAGCCAGCATGACATTGGTGGAGCTGTTACTGATGTGCTCAGCGGGTTAGTAATTAAATAACGCTGAATTTCAGCATATAAATGTCTTCTTTTTTTAACCTAGCCGAAACATTTTATTTCTTCACATATCAACTCAGGTGCGTTAGCGGTCAAGAATGCAGGAATGATCTTCTATGGTATGCATATATAGTATAAAAATCTATGCACTATGTTATATAAGATTATTTCCTCCCCCTAGTCAATTTTTTGACTGAATTAAATTACCTTACCCACGACCACCGGGACCTATGACTATCATCAGTTGACGATCTTTGAAAATTTGGTTTCTATCTGATCACAAAGAAATGTAAGAGTCTAAAATTATTATTAAAACCATGGCTGTCTGGGTACAAATCCAATCTTAAAATTCTAATGATCATCCGGTTAAAAGATACAAATGAAACCACAATAAAAATAAAACTTAAAAGAATTCACCTCTCGCCAAGTATCACCTCTAGAATATTATATTTGAGTGGTCTCCTATCGATTTTCCATAAAAAACAAACAAATCTATTTTCAATTATCTTAAACTTATTTTTAGCTAAAAGCGATAATCGCCCCCAAGATTTCTTACCTATTAACCGCAAAAAGCACCCAATAAACACCCCCCAAATCAAGAGAGCGAAAATGGCAATGCCTCGTTTGTAACCCAGACGAAAACTAAAAATCTTAGTTTATTGAACGCAAGAGAGAATTTAATACAAAATTATTTTCCCTTATATACTTAATGATAAAAAGCGATTCCCAAGATTTCTTTCCCTCGCCGGTTTTAATGTATATATTTTTTACCTTGGGTCTCGCGCGGCTTATCTTCCACGGTGGAAATAAGAAGAGGGGGCAAATCGACCATTTTCACTAATACGCCATGGTTGGAGCCTAGCAGGTTCCCCATGGGTCGGATTAAAGCCGTTATCAATTCGGAGCACGTTGCTAAGAGTAGGAAAAGCGGTATATATCGTCAGTTTCCAGGTTACCAAAACAGACTGATGCTTTCCCTCATCCCAAAAGAGCGATGAAAAGTTCATTGGCTGAGGGAGGACGCTCATTTAGCCCTGGCCGGCTTCTTCTTAAACGCAATCTTCCGTCGACATTTTTGTTTGGTTACGGATAATGAAACGTGTATAAACAAGCTCCTTCCACGCGGCAATTGTTTTGAATAGATACGCCACGAACGGCAGCACCCACAAAGTTAATGGCGGAAAATATTCCTATCTTGTACGGGAAGGAATATTCTGGCCAAATCGTTTCCTTTCCTTTCTCGTAATGGGTCTCGCTTGCTTCTCTATTGGGAGGACACACTATAGAGGGTTCTATTGGTCATTAGTGGAGAAATACTCTAGTACCTCGATTTACGAACTCTTCTTGGCATAAAATTTTTTCTGTTGCATTTTGACTCTAGAAGAAGACAGTATTTTTTATTTTTATATATTAGTGTTCCACTTATATGTTCTACGAAATTCAAGTGATGACTTCTGGGAAAACTTTCAATGGTCCTGCATTTAAGAAGTCGTAGAAAGAAAACCTGGACAGCTATCAACAGTTACCCTGAATGGTGATGCAACAGTACATTATGATGCAATGGCAATCAAATCTCCTTGTTCACATTTGAATATGAGCTTATCTTCATGCTAGTTTTTCACTTTTCAAAAAGAAATTATAATTTAAATAAGAATCCTTTAATAAAAAGAATCTGTATTCAGCGTATCACGGATATGAAATCCAAATCTCAAAGATCCCGTTAGACGTAAAATTTATTTTATGAAGCCTTTTATCTTCTATTATGTTCTTCAAACATGAAATCAGCAATAAAAATTTAACTCGACAGCTGCTTTTTTCAGGAATTATTGGAAGAAAATATTTTATAATGTAAAAGAATTTCGTAAAAAATTCCTTTCAAAAATTTTAAAATTTCAATTTCAAAAAACTAATATAAGTTGGAATTGCATATATTCTTAAAATATTTTTTTATTTGTGTTAGATTCAAACTTAATATCTTAAGTCAGATGTGAAGCACAGATGTTTTTTTTTAATTATTCGATCTTGAAAAGGAGTTTTAAATTTTTGCTAAATTTATCTATGTAATACTACATGCCAATGAATGCATTGATAAAAATTTTTTTTCATAAATGACGAGTTAGTTTTCGCAAAAGTTTTTCTTAAGCCCTTTTTCTTAATATTCTAAAATCAGTTTTTAACAAATGTCATTAAAGTATATATTCAACTATGGCTCTTAAACTTCATTTGAGCACCTAGTCCAAATTTATTTATCAATGGGAAATCTTTTTTTATATTTGTGAACAAATAATGAATACTGTTTTTCGACAGCTAAAATTAACTTACATAAATATATATTGCTTCAAAAGATTCCCTTAAAAATTTAATTTTCTATTAATACTGCGATTTTCCGTTTATTTTCTTAATCTTTGGAAAAAGACTTTTGTCAAAATTCTTTAAAGACTGACTAAGAAAATATCAAACAGTTAATGTAGAAATCAAGAAATTTAATCTGTGTAAAAGTGGATGAGGCGTCAAAGAAATCATATTATTACAAGTTATTAGAAATATCAAATGAAATATCTATTCCGTCATTTTGTTTGAGTAAGACTTTAGTTTTAAATTTTTTTTATTTAATTTAAGACATAAAAAGAAATTAGAATCCTTGAAGACAAAATAAGCAATAATAGTTGCGTTATAAAATTTTCAATTCATAAAGTTGATTAGGAAAAGTTCTTAAATCATGGTACGAAAGAATAATAAATATTTTCATTCTTTAGAAGATTCAGCAGATTCATTCAGAGAACATTATTGATTGAACTAATATTTGCACTAAAATATCTTAACAGAATTTAATAGGTTTGCTTTGCAACTGACAGCTTTGTGAATACTGTGTATAAGTAGATTTTGATGCCATTTTCTTTTCTGTTTTTCTATAAATGTGCTGCCGCTTGAAGATCTTATGCAGAAAATCCGCTTAGCTGTTTTAATCTCTATCATGGAAAAACGCTCTGAGGTTACTAACATCTATGTCTTCCATTAGGATTAAAGAACTAAAATAGATTTGGTGTCATTTTACTTCTTGTCTTCACTTTTCATTGAAATGTATGGGCATTTCTTTTCTTCGGGCATTACTTAGCCAACCCCTTCACATTTTGATAACTTAATTTTTAGACATCGACTTGGTGTGACAATAATAATAGCCTTAACTCCTGTGAGGAAAGACTAAAAAGAAGGCTTCTAAGTAAGTAACTAAGTAACTTCTTCTCTCTGAAGCATATATTCATTATTTTAAATTTGCCTTAGCACTAAAATGTCGATTTACAAAAGGGTCACGACTTCCCTGAAACTTGTATTTAATATTTAAAATTTGTTTCAGCAATAAGATGTCAAATTATGGAATCAAGATTTCAACCCTGATGAAACTTTAATGCTATTCTTAAAGTAAATGAATTATAATTTAATTGAATTTTATTCATACATTTTTTTTGATAATGATTTTCTCCATTTCTTAAATCTGGCTGACTGCATTAAAGGAAGAGTAATCGGAAAAGTATAAAGAAAGAATTATCCGAAAAGGATGAAAAATTGATAGAATAATGTACATAAACAGGGAAAAAACGTTCAAAATTTATACAGAATCTAATTTTATTTTATTCAGGATGTACAGCTACATATACGGAAGCAATGAATACAGCATCCATTGCTTGTCCTTTTACAAGCTGATATCCTGTTTAGTATTGATTCGTAAAGTTAGCGGTTCATTCCCTGAAATAGAGCTTACCAAACTCATGTAAATTGTTGAGTTAAAGCAGTGAAAATTAGGGAAGTCGAAGGCGAATACTTACAATAACACCTCGAATGTGCTTTATTGGGAAGAGATATGGCAATCTAACTGGCCAGGGGAGTATTTAAAAAGTATAGAGACAAGCAGTAAAAATCATTGTTCTGTATAGCGTGTTGGACGTTCTTCTTTTGAAACAGTATAGGGCTCAGGATGTCGCAAAAGTAAGGAAAACACAGATACAATACTGTCGATGACGTACTAAATTACTGCAAGTGTGTCATGTCATGAATGATATCCAAAGAGATTCAGCTGTTATATGAAATAGTATCCATACTTTAATTCCCATTTTGTTGGGATAGTTACAGTTGAGTGTTGTTCCCTAACAGCAACCAGTTAATGAAGTTTTCCTTACATTTCTCAAAATAAATATAGATGTTTACATTCAAAAGTTATCTTTTTCACTTAATCCTTTTTCTTTCCATAAGCAAATTTATCTATCTAAAAACTATCCGGTGTATATTTACACATCCCAACCTAAACATTTTAATCTATTGACAATCTTAATCTGAGGCATTCTCCGCCCACGTATAAACAAAATTATAAAAATTTCAAATAAATTTTAAACTGTCAAAATTGTGAAATTTTCTAAACAAATTTTGTGAAGATTATATAATATGTAATAAGTCAAGATAAAGAATTATTTAAAAAAATGTAAGCTGTTTTGCTAGTTGGAATAAACTTCTTTCTGCTACTTAGGCTAAGAAAAAGAAAAGAAATTATTGTCTATTGAACTTCGTAAAAATGAATTGTTAAAACATCAAAATTATATTTAAATCGACTGTATAAAAGTGTTTCTATATTTATTCTTCAGATAATTGTAAAATTCTATTTGTTCGGCAGTAGTTTAGAATAAAATGTATTTTTAAACTATGTCTCATACTTTTGGCAATACTGTTTGTATTGCTTGCCACCATCTTTTAGTCCCATCATTAAATAAAACACTAGGTAAAATTATGATGTTTTGTGAATCATTCATAATTTCTTTTGTCATTCATCATTAAAATGAGATAATTTGAAAAATTATCAGAAATCTGAAATCGCTACAGTTGCAAAAAAATGATTACACTTAAGATTTTTAAATAAATGTTTCATTTAATAAATCGTTGCATATTTCACACAGTATACAAATGATTGCAAAAACCACGCTCTTCTTTTATTATAAAGTTATTAGAACTGCAATACAAATAAATGAGTGATCAAAGGGATAGATTCTTAGTTAAGGGCATGATACTCTCCTTTATGTTGTAATTTTTCAAGCTTGTATTTGCCAGATCAAGCTCCCATGATAGTGTTTTAAAAGAACTCTTTTCGATTATTAACAAAAGCAAACTAACCGTGAAACCATCCTATCTCTCAAGGAATGATTTAAGATGTTTTTTGTTATATGTCCCCCTTTGTCATGTTTCCTGTGCACAGCTTATATTTTGGCATCGTTAATATCAGGTAGTTTTTACTGAATTCATTCATTTCTAATCCTATTAAACCTCTATTGTCATCTGAGAAAGAACGCAACTTCATAGACAGTGATCGATGGTTTGTAAAGCACTTATTATCTGCAATCAAGCATGCAACGAAACAATTAGGATAGATTCAAATTTATTATTAGCTGAATGGCTTATCAAGAAACATGTCCGGGATCAATACTAAGAGAATAATAGTCTTAAGTTTATTTTCCATCTATTTTGAAAATAATGTGATAGCTTGATTTTGGATAAGATATTTAAAAGAATTCAATTCAAAGGCAAATATTTTAAACTTGCATTTAAAAGGCTACAAATAAATCATTTTGACTTTATTTTGTTTTATAACATTTTTTTATTCTAATAAAAGCACATGTTAAACTTTTTTGCATTAGGGGGATGTGCAGCAATTTTACAATATATTGTCTCTAATAAATCATTCCCTCATAGTAGAGAAATTAAGCTGAATTTATTCATATCATATTCATTTATTCAGTGGAATTTACACTGAAGTGACAAAAGTCATGGGATAGCAATATGCAAATTTTCAGATGGCAGTAGCATCGCGTAGAACAGGTATAAATGCGCAGTGCTTTTGCAGAGCCTTCATTTCTGTTCAAGTTATTCATGTGAAGAGGTTTTGACGTGAGGATGACCGCACGACGGGAATTAACAGACTTTGAAAGCGGAATGTTAGTTGGAGCTAGACGTATGGGTCATGCCATTTCGGAAATCGTTAGGGAATTCAACATTCCCAGATCCACTGTGTCAAGAGTGTGCCGAGAGTATGAAATTTCAGGCATAACATCCCACCATGGACAGCGCAGTGGTCGACCGCCTGCACGTAACGACCGAGACAGGCGACGTCTGCAAAGAGTCGTAAATTCTAACAGACAAGCAACACTGCGTCAAATAACCGCAGAAATCAATGTGGGACGTACAAGGGACTTGTCTGTTAGAACTGTGCGGAGAAATTTGGCTTTCTTGGGCTATTCCAGCAGAAGACCGACTCGAGTGCCTTTACTGACAGAACGACATCGCTTGTAGCGACTCTCCTAGGCACGTGAGCATATCGGTTGGTCCCTAGATGAATGGAAAACCGTGGCCTGGTCCGATGAGTCACGATTTCAGTTGGTAAGAGCTGATGGTAGGGTTCGAGTGTGGCGCAGACCCCACGAAGCCATGGACCAAACTGTCCGCAATGCACTGTTCAAGCTGGTGGTGGCTCCGTAATGGTGTGGGCTGTTTTTTCATGGCATGGACTTGGTCCTCTGGTGCGACTGGACCGAACATTGACTGGAAATGCTTATGTTCAGCTACTTGGAGATCCCTTGCAGCCATTCATGGACTTCATGTACCCAAACAACGATGGGATTTTTATGGATGACAATGCGCCATGTCACCGAGCCACAACTGTTCGTGATTGGTTTGAAGAACATTCTGGACAATTTCAACGAATGATCTGGCCACCTAGATCGCCCGACATGAATCCCATCGAGCATTTATGGGACATCATCGAGAGGTCTGTTCGTGCCCAAAATCCTGCACCATCAACGCTTTCACAATTATGGACGTCTATCGAGACAGCAGGGCTCAATATTCCTGCAGAAGATTTCCAACGACTTGTTGAGTCCATGCCACGTCGAGTTGCTGCACTTCGCCGGGCGAAAGGAGGGCCGACACGATATTAAGAGGTATCCCATGACTTTTGTCACTTCAGTGTATTCATTCATATCGTACTTTTATACATTTTATATTCATCTCCCTGATATAGAAATTCATATTAGTAGCTCTACGTTCAATAATTTTTTTACAATAACATGTAATCAAAAGTTAAGTAGATTTACTTGTATCTATGAGTTAATTCAATGAAAATTTACGTAAAATATTTAATGTAGCTTATACATATATTATAAACTCGCTTTGCATATGCATATAATTCATTAATTCTGCATGATTAACTTAGAGATTCATAAATGAATCATATATTCAAATAATTACTTATTTAAATATTTCATTGTAAAACATAATTTATTATGCACGATCCGAACTGGCATATTCTAAATAACTCTTTCTCTCACTTTAGAATATCTAAATATATCTTTATTTGTCATCCCATTATTCATTGTGTCTAAAAACCGTTTATATCAAAGGTAAATGTTACATTCTATATCGTGCAAACAGAAACAAATAGCATCTCATTTTACAATAACATGTAAACAAATGTAATCAAGCTTATTGAAGTTCTGTATTTTTTTTTAAATATTGATAATCAAGTATATTCAATTCTGGTGGCAGAATGTTAGCTTTCAAATTTCAAAATTAACTTAAATATATTCTTCACCGTCATTCTTCAAAATTTACAAAAAAAAACATAAACACTATCACAAACCTATATAATATGTAATATATATACTTCATAGCACTTTCCGTCATGGCTATTTATATATTCCTATGCATATAAATTCCTGTATCAATATGTATACTTGGAGGGAAAATAGGAATATTCCCGGAAGAAAGTCGATTACTTTCTCTCTTTTTCTGCCGTTTACTCTCATTTCATCCTTCTGAAAAGAGTTCTTTCCTCCGCAATCATCTTTTGAGCTTTCTGGGGTGCCCCATGGGAGTTGCACGTGACCCCCCTGGGGTGGCCATGTCTACCGCACTGAATGTAATTTCTTCTCCCCCTCCCTCCCCCTTGCAGCATCACGTAGAACAGAAAAGCACCCCACCGCCTGACAACACGTGCCACCCCCGCGAAACTCTGTCACAGGGCGGTGCCTTCCATCTCAAAAACTCGAGAATTTCCCATTTTGCTTTTATTTATTAAAACGAGCGGTTTTTCTACTCCCTCCGATATTTATCTTAAGAAAAGGAAGGGGATCTGTCTGTTTCTCTTGAAGGACTCGTTTTCAATTACGCAGAGTTATGCCCACCCGTTGACCTAATTACATGGATTTCCCTCAGCATTTTCTTCTGCCACGCCTTTGATAAAGATTTCGATGGATACGGAAACATCTTTGAACTCGCAGGCTTTCAACAATTGTTCAACTTGAATAAAGGATTTGCAAAAATAAAAAAAAATGACTTTTTTTTTAGAAATTTAAAAAATTAAATTTTGCATTAAATGTCCGTTTAATTCTATTCGTTTATGGATTTGAAATGCACCATGTTACCTTAAAATTTACAAAAATCTTGTTATATTGATAACATAGATGTTTAATTTAATAAGGGGTTTCTGTTTAATGTTTCTTCTAGAACTGAATTTCAACTAAACTGTGAAATTATGTTGTCCCGGTTACAATGGTTAGTTATACTAAGTTATACTTAAGTTACCCGGTGGATACTGAAAACTCTTTGACTCTCAATGTTTAAACTATTTTATTAACGTATTAGATGAAGGATTTACAAAAATTAAAAAGAACTTTTCTTAAGAAATTTAAAAATTTAACTTTGTACTAAATGCCCATTTAATTCTATTCGTTTATGGATTTGAAATGCACCATGTTGCCTTAAAATTTACAAAAATCTTGTTATATTGATAACATATATGTTTAATTTAATAAGGGATTTCTATTTATGTTCTTCTAGAATTGAATTTCAGCTAAATTGTGATGTTATGTTGTCCCGGTTACATAAATTTACTGTTCCTTTTCTTTTCTTCTGTTACACTTTTGATAAAGATTAACAGTGGATACTGAAAACACTTCTGTTCTCAGAGTTTAAACTATTTTATTTACGTATTAGATGAAGGATTTACAAAATTTATAAAAAAATTTTTTAAGATTATTTGAAGATAGATAGATATAAAGCTGGTCAATAAGCAGTATTATTTTATGTACGTACGAAAAATCTTAAATAAGTCATGTATTTTATAACTTTTTGGTGTTATATTGAGAAAGGTAGTTTCTATTTATATTTATTGGATCAATGCACAAGTTTCTAACGTAATGATATTTTCGATATACATATTTGAGCATACGAGGTTTTCTTTTGAAGATAATTCGAATACAATCGGAAACCGAAGAAAATCAATCTCAACCTACGCACGGGGTAAATTTCTACCTGAACAAAAATAATTCTACATATTTTAAAAGAGTAGTGTAAATATCAATTTATCTTCTTTTACAGTAGAAATTCGAATTTATTTTTTATGATTTTAAAATATTTTCAGGGTTTTTTGCATTGTTCGGATAACAAAGTTCATTTTTATAACAGGCTAAAATCTGTCTCAAATTTTAAGTGTAGTTTTTCTATTATAAACAAGCATAAAAGAAATGAAAACAGCAAGAGGAAGTTTTTACCCCAATGCATGTCCTTGTAAGTAAAAAGTGTATTCCTTGAAAGATAATTTGAGAAGAAAGGAAAGGTGCTAAATTAACCAGAAACCAGCATTATTTAATGATTAATTGAAAATAAAATATTTAGTTAAATTTTAAAATTTTTATAAATAGTATTAAACTGATAAAATTGGTATTATATTGTGGAGAATATCTATTTGTATCTCCTAGATTTTCCATTGTACAGAATTTTACCCATTCATCCACAGAAAAATACGGATTTCATTTATTATGATATACATTTGATAATGACATTGCAATAAATTGAAATTATTTTCAATTCATGATAATTAAACAAGGTTTCCTGGTAATTAAATGGAATACAATAATGAAAAATATATTTTTAAAAATATTTGAAAATAGAGGGAAAAGAAACAAGGGGCATTTTTCTACTCATTAATGAACTTAAAAGTAACAATGCATTTTAAAGATTTTGATAAATCATATGTTATTATTTAATGAATAAATATGGATATTTTAAACTTAATTAAAAATTTAATTTAATTTAATTTTTAAATGCATGCGAAATAAGGAAAGTTATTTCATCCAAATATGATTATGCAGAATAAATATATATATATATATATATTAACCTACAATTTTTTTGCTTTACATATTTCATCCCTGTACCTTTAACTATTTTGTCCCGTAATCTATTTGTGCGCATAACTGAAATTTATATTTTACAATTTAGTATAATAGAATGCTAAATTTTAAAAATAATGTCCCCAAAAAATTATGAATTTTCTATTATTTATATTTTATTTTAATTTTTTGTTATATTAAAAAAATTGACATCAATAGTTTACTCTGTTTTGAAGATTTCATATACAATATATCGAAAATATCAATATAAAAAGGGACTACAGAGATTTTTTAGAAAATAACTCTCTCTCTCTCTCTCTCTAAAAGATGAAAATATGGTTTTATTGTATGATTTAAAATATGGAACAAAAACTAATATTTTGTTAATTTTCGACAATAATTTTAATACTAGTAATTTACAAAATAGTTGTTCTTTCTCGATTGCATGTTCAAATTTTGAAGTAAGCGTGATAAAAATTAGAAACGTGCACTTGAGTTATAAATTTCAAACAATATAATTTCTCATTATGTAAAATCTGTCGATTTTAGATTGATTAAAAATTATTTGAAATATATTGCTCTTTATTATTCATATAAACTCTTTATCAATATAAATATGAAGTATACTACTCTTTATTCATTTATCAATGTCTAATTTAAAAGAAAATAATTAAATATTTAATAAAAAAGAATTTGAAACTCTGTTTTTAAAATTTTTAATAAAACGTCTTAATTGAATATTATTTTTCAGAAGCATATTTTTAAAGTTGTTTTCCAATAAAAAATTAATTTTAAATACTTATGAATCATTTTTGCAAAAAAAGAACTCATTTTAATGGCTAAAGGATAAAACTTATTATAGCTCTAAAAAAATAAGTTTGTTTTAAATATTATTCATATATTTACTAAAAAGAAAAATAAATCAAAGTATTAAATTTAATTTTGAATAAATTAAAATATAATTATTTAAACATATTATAAATTATATAATACTCCACAGAAATCTCTTATTTCATTCTGTTGCGTTTCAAACCAAACCTTATTCATTTCTGGTGAAAAAAAATAGATTTGTCACAAAATTCCAATGGATTTAAATTGTCTTTAATTTAGAGTTTCGACTGTTACAGAAACATCAAATGTAAGTAAGTGCATTTAAATGAAATATAATCGATTTTCATTTAAAAAGTGTATGTCCTAAATTGCTCGCGGCTTTTCAATTTAATTTCCTGTCCTAGTTTTTTTTCATACCTCTCTTACTGAAAAAAACTGACAGAAACAATATCAGTAAAATATATACATACTTCTCTCCTTAAATTGGTTTCGCAATTGAATAGCATTAACTTCTCGATACATAATTACATCAGATAGATATTAGTTTGCGCTTTCATCTATATATGTAAAACATCAAATATTTTTTAATTGTAAAAATTCTTAGTTTTCTTCAGAAATAAAACAAGCATATTTTTATTTATATTTATATTTTGCTAACACCAGGCACTTTAATTTTCTTATTTGTCATTGATCTGACGGAATTGCAGCAGATTCTGATGCAACTCTAAGATACTTCCACATCACATCCTCATGGACTGATGCCTTCAGGAAGACTTTTTTCAATTCCTTCTATTAGCTCACACTCTCCCTATATATATCTTGTTCAAATTTTCAATCGTTCATAAAATACTTTTTATTCATCTATTCAAGCTCAAATACATGTTTTTAAACTCGTAGTGGATGACACTGGATGTTAATACAGTTTTTTAAAATATTAATTAAGTAATTAAATTTAATTAATTAATTTTAGTTTTTTTTAGATATAAGTTGCATATATCTACCAATAGATGGCGCCAGATAAACTTAAAAAAAGGAATTAAAATTATTTATACAGGACTTTCTGCAATAGAGTGAAAAAAAAGTAGGAATTGACTTTAAAAAAAAATTTTTTACATTATTTTTTTTCGTTTCTTTTGTCCACACCTCACTTCACTTGGGTAGCCCCGTACCAATTAGGAAGGTCAGAGTGGAACTTCTGTGGGCCTTATGGACAAGATTATTTGTTTACATTTGTTTATCGCACTGAAGAAAGTACGCAAAATTCTAATTCCATAGTCCATCTGTTGATGAGAAAGACATTCAAAATCTGCATTGCATCTACTTGTTTTTCAAAACAGTGACTTTAGCATACACTAAGATCGGAAAATGAGCCTGCAACCATTTGTACTTTCATTAGCATTACTACCACTAGGTCTCGAATGGAGAAATGAAACATGTATAATATAATTCCAAAAATTTTCAACTTATCTTTATTTAAGAACTTTTAACTAATTTTCTATGGGAGAAAATTACATTTCGTCATCAATCGAGATAAGTATCAAAACATACACAGATCAGTGGAGCACAAAATCATGTCAAAATTAACCAATTACAACTAGTGAAGAAGTAATTTCACTTTTTTAATTAATATTAATTTTTCCCATATTTTCAGACCAAATCTTTATAAGAAGGGGAAAAGCTTCCAGATGAGTAGTTCCCTTATAATAAGTACTATATTTTTAAAAAATTCTGATATTGTTTGCACCCTTGGACGAGTTGACAATACTTCAGAATTGTTGCAGAGCCAGATTGACAATTAGTCGCCCCATTAACAATTTAATCACAAAATAAACAATTAGTATCCAAACTGATAAAAATATATGCTAAAATAAGAATTTAGTCATCAAATTGACAGTACAGTATGACTGTTTAGTAGTTTGTAATAATATATATCTCAGTTAAAGTATTTTTGAGATCCAAAAGTATGTTTCATTACAAATCAAATTTAATGAACAATTTTAATAGTAAGTAATATTACAAACTACGTATTCATTAAAATTATATTATGATTTACAAATTGATAAGAAAATCTCGTATCGATATTATAGGATGACAATATCAAAAGAGCACTGAAAGATACACAAAACACAAAAGAACACACAAAAGAGCACTGAATTCAGATATTATATAAAGTATAACCTTAATATTACTGTCATGTATTTAAAATATACAATACATATTTATATTGTGATTAATTGATAGTCATTAACTGTCTAAACTGTATAGTGAATGCATTTTATGTGTAACACTAAGCTACATATTTTAGTTTTAGTTAAATACCAACTAATCAAGTACCGAAGTAACATCTAACACAACTCTTGACAGAAACTTTTGTTCAATCTATCTTTCAAAACTTAAGTAAATACTGAAATACTTCATCAAACTTAAGAGTTTAAACTTGTCTGGCAACTTTCGTTTTATAATAAACAGTCAAATTTTCGTAACGGTCATTTGGGATAGTTTTAGACAAGACAGTTTTCTTTTTGGGAAGAGAATAATTTATTACTGGCTTCAACAAGCAGCTCTTTAAAATGTTGTTATTAGTCAATTGTCAATTCGTAAAGAATAGCTATTATTATCATGGCTTCTTTAGTACGTTCGAATGCTTTATGATATATAGAAACAGTATTATTATTATTTTATTAAAAGACCACATATATTTAAGAATTATTTTAGTTTATTACATTTTTTTTATTTTTAATAAATTGTGAATTGCAAAATATAGATAAAATTAAAATAAATAATTAATTCACCAAACAGATATATATATGTATAACTGGTAAAAAGATACTAAAAACTTGTCTAAAAAAGTGATCAAGTAAAATAAAATGGCATTCTAGCACATTAATCAACAGAACATTTATTTTTCTAAACCAAAAAGCTTAGTTCAAAATCTGTCAAACGGAACCGAACCGAACCGAAAGTTCCCATGTCTATGTCTGGTATAGACACGGTAAATCTGTAGGGTAGAAATACCTTCTATTGCTTTCTAGGACTAAGAGAGGACAGTGTGATTTACCATATGTTGGCGAAATGTGAATATGTTATAGAAAATTCCCTGTACAGAAAAATCTGTTATATACCTACATACTTGTTCTTTTACTAGCGAATAATATCAGACGACAATGCCTGATATTTAAAAACAACAATGCTTAAAATGAAATTTCTTAAGATTTACAGGACCATGAAAGAATAGCCTTACAAAATATTTCAAACCTCCGTTGTAACCAAACTTTTGTTATTTTAGATGTACTTTTAAGGAACGAAAAGAATTTCTTTAATAATAGTTAAATAGGTTTCCGAGAACCTTACATTTCGTTTTACTAATTTATACACGAGCCCTATACTATTTTACATTCTCGCTCTCTGAATGTTTTAGAAATCTAGGTCTTTCTTAGATTATGTTAACTTTAAGCAAGTTAATTTAGATGAGTCAGTCAAATTAACACATGCTTGGTTGCAATGGCGTTGCAATTTTCTCTAATTTATACTCGTAAACGGGAAATCTCCCCCCTCCCCACCAACAAGTAGCTAACATAACAAAATTAAGCGAATGGAAGACATATGGCCTGAAACTGCAATTGTTCTCCACTGGGAAAGTAAAAGCTTTTGCAGTAAGAATGCTTGCCATTTTAAATTGGCATTGGAAACCTTTAGAATTTTATATGCTGAGATCCTAGAGATACACAAATCATGTAATAGTTAGAAATATAAGCTACAAATTAATTTATGAAACAACACAAAGTAATATGGATTGTTGAACTCGAATGATGAACTTTTAGCTCGAATTATGGGGATTTCAATGTTATCCAGTGTTGAGAAGTCGAATACAAGCGCAGCTATATTTTTGAATGAAACGGATTGATTAAATACTTTGAAAACTTTTGAGTAAATCTAATTAAAAGTAGAGAAAATTTCATAAAAGCCCATAACAAAAAAGACAAAGCTTTTGCTGAAATTGTCATTTAAATGTGTTTTGACGCTGACTTTAAGTAAAAAGCAGGAATTAATAAGTTTCTTTAAAAAGGTTATGATAAATCAACTTGGCGTTTGCTTTATTGCTTAGAAAGTTAGCAAACTACAAAGATATATAGAAATAAGATTTTAGAACTTAAAAAAATTGCATTGATCTTTATAGAATTACTTTAAAAAAATGAATGCCAAATTATTTTGTTTTGGTACTTTTCTATTGCACACAGTATGTATTTGAAAGTTTATCGGGGCAACATATTGGATTTTTTTATTAATTATAGCATTTTGAAAAGAAAAGGAAGAATAAATAGGGCGATTGATTTTATTGAAATTAAATAAGCATAAAACCCACCTCATTACAATGATTAATATTCCAAATCTGTATATTCCATCAATAGCATTGGATATTCAAATCGGCAATTGGTGAAATCTTCTCTGGAGGTGTTGCATGCTTGTATACATCTGTGTTAGATTGTATACCTTCATGTAAGTGAAAAAGATTTATAATCTCCTCCTGAACTACATTCTGTCCTGACTGACAGTCTGGTCCTTACAGACAATTAATGCTTGGTAGGCATTTCTCAATTGCTATTCCAGATCATAACATATCATATTTTGGGAGACCCGAGTGTGCCGACCTTCATGAGCGATTCCTTTATGATTAAAGGAGTATCATCAACATGGAGACAAATGCAATCCGAACAAAGTCTAGCACATTTTCTTGTTAAAAAAAGACTTCAAAATGACTTACTATGAAGAGTTTCACAAAGAGCAATAAAATGTAATCAACATATCGTTGATCAGTTAAGGTTGTATACAGAATAACTACAAGCGACCTGTTTTTGCAAGAAATAGCATTCTACACCGTCATATAAAGGATGATGGCTGTAAAAGAAATATTTATTGGCTGGTTTAAACACCTTCACAGTGATGTTCAAGGGTTATTTATTGAAATATTTTGAAATAGGATTTATTATTTCCTCAATGCTATGCTAGTCTGCAGGAGGCCATAACAATCAGCTATGACATCATTCCAAATGACTTTCTCGATGTAGTGTGATAAGCTCTGGACATAATCCCATGTCAACTAAACACCTTGAGATGGTGAATAGCGGTGCTGGTGTTATAGAAAAGGATATAGCACTTTGGACAGTGGACAGTTGTGATCTTTTGCACAATCATCCAATCTTGCTACGCATTCGTGAACCTTTGACTTTCAGAGGTTTCATTTCACTGATAAGTTCCTTAAATCAATCATTGCTGCCTACATATTTGCACAGTAAGGCCCATACAGTTTAGAGGATGGAATGTTGGTCTTTATGAAGCGCAATAGACCATCTCTACGCACTCCGACAATGCGATCATGTATGAAGTTGTACACATGTCTTCAACAACCTCCTAGGGGCTTTATTGATTTTTTCTCTAAGGAACTACATTATCAACTACGTAAAAAGATAGACCGTAAATAACCGTTATCGGTACTATGCGATGTTAACTGCGCAATTGAAACGTTCGTTGCAACTAAAGTTAACACTCATTGGCCGTAAAAATTTAATCTGCGTATGAAATTTCGAAATGAGATGATCGTAATATTTTTAGGGGTACTGAGCTTTTTTCCCAACAAGAGGGTGTGCTTACTCTTAATTAATATTGTAGAAACTATAAATAATACGAACTTAAGTCTTTCAAAAGTTAATAACCTTCTGAAAAATACTTCATATATGGAGTTCTTTTTTTTTTCAAATAAAATTTTGATATTATTAAAAAAAAACTTTATTCAGGTTTTTTAATTACAAATTTTTTCCTTTGTTTATTAGTTATAACTATGCGTTTGTAAAATTATATAACTATATGTAGAAGTAACATAAAAGAAAAACCAAGTTTTGAATAAAACAGAAAAACATCTTTTATTTTATTGCTTAAGTATATTATTACTTTAAATTAAATCTGTGCATTTTTATTCTTCACCGTTTTAATCATTTAAATTTCACCAAGTTTCGCATGGTACACAAGGAAATTTGTAATATATGCTTTACATTTACACTTACGAAAGACCCAGCAAAAGGCATTCCACCAGAGCAACTACTGCAACCAACTCCTTCCAATTGACAACGCAAAATAAGTTTGACAACATTCCTGAAACTATTGAAGAACCAACTCCTCCTGAGATCAAAATACAGCCCATAATGTTAGCTATGACTTCTAACTACAACATAGCCCTGCAGAACATAAACAAGAACTTTCCAGGCACAAATAATGTACTCGCTAAGGAATACATCAAAATATTTCCTGAAACCGAAGAGGCGCATAGAAAAATTACCAAATATTTAACAGAAAACAAATTTGAATACTACGTAATTACCCCGAAAGGGGACCGCCCCATGAAAGTGGTGATTAAAGGCCTGCCGGTGGATACAGACAAAGAAGAAATTGAAAAGCAGTTAACGGAACTAAACTTTAAAATCAACAAAGTAGCTCAACTTAAAAGAAGTGTCACGAAAGAACCTCTCCCGATCTTCCTAATCGAATTAAGAAGAACCGCAAACTCCGAGGATATTTACAAGCTAAACAGAATGTTGTACCTAAGTATAAAAGTAGAAAATTTCAACCGTAAGAACTTAACTGTTCAATGTTACAAGTGTAACTACTTCCATCATGCAAGTAATAACTGTAACCGCCTACCAAGATGTCTTAAGTGTGGAAAGAACCACATCACCGGAGAATGCTCAATTAAAGAACGGATAATAGAACCAAAATGCATTAACTGCTCCGCCAAGGGGCATGTCGCCTCATGGAGAGGATGCCCCAAGTTCCCAAAAATGACACCAAAAAAGGGGCCAAGCCACCAGCAACACCAACAACCGTAATACCTTTCAAAGTAACTACATAAATCCTACAAAATCTTTCGCCCAAATTCTGAATGGAAATTCCAACTCAGCTTCTAACCAAGTCTCCTCGGCCAGCAAAATAGTACAAGAAACTCCAGCTACATCAGAAGACCTTTTGGCTCCACTTACTTTGCTCAAGGAACTAGCTGCCATCACCAAATCATTCCCAGGACTTATGCAAGCCCTTCCTAAAATACAAAATGCTTCATCACCCATCGACAAGCTGGCTCTCCTGATTGAAGGAATTTCAACGCTAACTAATACACCCAATGCGGATACACAATAAATCACTAAACATCACCTTCTGGAACGCTAATGGGATCAAGAAACGGAAAATAGAACTCCACGACTTTATCATCAACCACTCTCCCGACCTGCTTCTAATCCAGGAAACTCATCTCCAACCTCAGGACAATTTCTTCCTACCAAATTTCCATGGCTACAGAAATGACAGAATCAATCCACTACAGTCCAAAGCAGCGGGAGGAACTGCCATTTTCATCAAAAACCACCTGCCTTACCACCATGTTCCCACACCACCTTTGCAGCACATAGAAGCATCTATAATCTCCTTAAATCTTCCAAATCTGGACCCCATCATTATCGCATCTATTTACGTTCCGGTCAACTCTGATCCGCACCTGTTTACAATAGATCTTGAAGCCATAATGCAACTGGGAGCAAATGTCATAATGTGTGGAGACTACAACGCCCATCACATGCAATGGAAATGCAATAACAACAATGCAAGAGGGTTGCAATTACTCAACTTCGCGATTAAAACCGACCTGGATATCATAGCTCCTAATTCCCCCACAAGATATGGTCATAATTCTACATCTACAATAGACCTGGCAGTAATTAAAAATTTCCTGTTTCCTTACCAAATTTCTTCAATAGCGGAACTGAGCTCCGACCACAATCCTGTAGAACTCACCTTCAACTTCGACTATCTTATTCCAGCAGAAAATAGCAACATCTTCACAAACTGGACTTTATTTACTAAATTTCTCACTTCAATCCATGCAAAACCACTGCCAACGATTTCCTCTACTTTTACCTTGGATGAAGAAATCAATAAATTCACGAACGACCTCCTAACAGCCCGGCAAAATGCTTCAAAACCAGCCACCAACGATAAAAAACCCTGGACTCACCCCAACATAAAGAAATTGTTACAAGTTAGAAATAAAGCTAAAAAGAAATGGCAAACCACAAGAAATCCCAACGATAAAACCATCTTAAACAGAATTCACAAAAATATCAAAAATGCATTCAAAAGATACTCGGATAATAAATGGAAAGAAACACTCGAAGATCTACAAATAGAAGACGGTTCCTTTTGGAAAATGACTAAAAGATTTAAATTACCCTTCATCAAGATGAGCCACCTACAAGGCACTATCTCCACAGCCATTAAAGATCAAGATAAAGATGAATTAATCGCTCAAAATCTGGAAAACCAATTTACACTTAATGATATCTCGGACCCAATGCAAGAGTATATAGTAAATGAAACAATCAAAAATTTCTACAACAAGAAAGAAGAAGAAAATTTAACACCAGCCGCCCCATCTGATATTATTAATATTATCAAGAAATTAAAGATCAAATCAGCTTCTGGAATTGACTCCATTTCAAACAAAATGCTAAAGAACCTCCCAGCCATAACAGTAATCCAGCTTAATTATCTCATTAATAAAATCCTGGAATTTAAATATTTCCCAGCTGCATGGAAGACCGCTACAGTCATACCAATATTGAAACCTGGAAAAGATCCGACTATCCCGGAAAATTACCGCCCAATATCCCTTCTATCTACTTAGCAAGATTACGGAATCGATCATCCTCCATAGACTACAAAAATTCTCTGAAGAAAATAGCATCATTTGTAAAGACCAATTCGGATTCAGAAAAATCTCTCCACCACCCACCAACTTCTCAGAGTAGTAGAATACATTAAAACAGGATTCCAAAAGAACGAATTCACCGGCGGAATATTTTTAGATATACGAAAAGCATTTGATAAAGTCTGATTGAAGCCCTCATCTTCAAATTAATTACCCTCAAATGTCCATCACCTATGATCAAATTAATTCACTCCTACCTATCCAATAGAAGCTTTTCAGTAAAAATTAATAACAAATTCTCCAATATCAAGAAGATGCAAGCCGGCACACCTCAGGGAAGTAAAATATCTCCACTACTATTTTCTATCTTCATTTCGGACATTCCCAAGAAATTCAATACCATCACAGCGATTTATGCTGACGACACGGCAATATTATGCAGAAACAAAAACCCGAAATATCTGGCACTTACTCTCAATAGACACTTGGAAGAATTAACGGACTGGTATGAAAATGGAAAATTGCTCTAAACATCAACAAAACAGAGGCAGTGTTCTTCAGCAAGCACCATAAAATTAAACTCCCTGCAATTTATCTTAAAAATCAACTGATCCACTGGAAATCTGATACCAAATACCTGGGAATTTACCTGCAAAAACACCTCAATTGGAAAACTCATATCCTCTATACTAAAGATAAATTTCGGAAAGCAAGGAGAAAATTATACCCACTTATAGCAAGAAATTCGGTCATGTCCAGAAATAACAAACTACTCATATTTACTTCAATGCTTCGACCTATTCTAACGTATGCTTGCCCAGTTTGGGCATACACGTCAAAAACCAACAGAGAAATCCTGGAAGCTCAACAAAACATCACCATCAGACAAATCACCAACTCAAACTGGTTTATGTGGAACATTGACATTCATCGCTCCATAGATCTCCTATCACTTCACCAATTTTGGAAAAAACTCGCAATAATCTTCTTTGAAAACATTGATCACCATAATCACATTGCCATTCAAGAAATAGAGAATTACGACCCACACTGCAGTACTAACAGACCAAGAAATATCCTGATATGATAAAAGGAGTTATCCTGAATGAAATTCCTGCAATTTTTCATCTCTTCAAGCAGAAATGTATAAGTATTATCAATTATTTTGAAATCTTAACCCGTTGGCACCCGAAATAAACAAGCCCAGCTGCAAAATCCATCGTTCTGAGCTCCGCCCACCGACCCATCGTAGTCAACCAATGGGAAAGCAGAATAGCCCTTCGAGGGGGTCAAGAGCTATATAAGCCAAGTTTTTTCATCCGCTCTGGCATTTGCAGACTCGTCATTACAGGAGATGTGGCCCCCGCCGGGGCTAAAGCGCTCCAAAAAATTGTAAATCTATCTATCATGTCCATAAATTAAGGATAATTCAAAATCACACAGAAATTGAACTCTAAAATAAAAATTTCACCTGTAGAATTATCACACACATCTTGAAGAAGAATATGCAAATTACAGGAAACCACCAGATGGCGCGGATAGTACGTCACAATGACGAGAGTGTAAGAGAGGGGTATATAAGGAATGGTGGCAAAGAAGTAAAATTGTTCACAAGCGCTTTAAAAGCCTATCAGTGCAATAACCGCATAGTTATGGCACAAAGGAAGCATTTGGATGATTTTTTACGTGGTAGAATTATCGGACGACTGGAATGTGGACGTTCCCAGATGTAAGTATCCGAGGAACTTGGAATCGCCCAGAGTGTCATCTCCAGGCTTTGGCAACGATTCCAAGATGATGGTAATGTGAGTAGATGTTACAGCACATGTCGCCCCCGAGTTACAACGCCGAATGAGGACCGGTATTTAGCAGTTACTGCCAAAAGAAACAGACGGAGCACAGCATCAGACCTGTCTCGTCAGCTCTCTTCAGCTACCGGTACGACAGTTTCAAGGCAGACCGTGTACAGACGCTTAGGGCACATTGGCCTATATGCTCGTAGGCCTGTCAGATGTGTTCCACTTACCGCAATTCACTGTCGCCTGCGATTAACCTGGAGTAGAGAGCATGCATTGTGGACACCGGAACAGTGGTCTTGTGTGATGTTTTCCGACGAGTCCAGGTTTAGTTTGCAGTCTGATTCTCGCCGGACTTTCATATGGAGAGCGCCAGGTACCCGTTACCACCAAGAGAACACCATTGAACGACACCGTTACGGTGGTGCAGGACGGCTCGTGAACCCTACCCTGAACGTAACCCTACCTAACTACGCAATAAAAGCTCGTTTGGGGAGGAATTATTCTTGGTTCCAGAACTGGCATGAATGTTCAGAGTGTAACGATGACAGGCCACATCTATCGGGATGTCATTCTGGAACAACATGTACGTTTGTTTCGGGGCGCCATGGGTGCTGAATTTCTGCTTATGGATGACAACGCCCGTCCTCACCGTGCAAACATTGTAAACGAATTCCTTCAATTGGAGGATATCACCCGTATGGATTAGCCAGCATACTCGCCGGACTTGAATCCAATAGAGCATGTGTGGGATATACTTGGCTGACGAATTGCAGCCCGTCAACCCCCTCCCACCTGTCAACCGGAACTTCGGAGGGCATTGCTTGATGAGTGGTGTAATATTCCCCAAGATCAGATTGATAATTTGATACTCAGCATGCCTAGGCGTTGTAAGGCCTGTATTGCATCGTCCGGGAGACATACTCCATATTCACCATCATACTAACCACGTTATACTGTTTTTTGTAAATAGGTTCTTTTTTGAAATTTGCTCCAGGGAGTAAAAATCGCAATTTTTATTAATTATGTCAAACATATAGCATCTTTTTTGCTCTTTACCTTTTGTTTAATAAATAGACTTTACAAATAAGTCAAATTTGTTTTGCTTCTGTCTCTTTCTTTGCCTGAACTTCATTATCCTTAATTTATGGACATGAGTGTAAAATAACGATGATAGATTTTGATTTTTTTAAATAAAATAATAGTGTCAAAAGCACAATTTTGAAAATTTATTTAAAAATATTTTGAGTAACTATTTATATCTTTATCATTTTAATTAGTGATCATTAAGATTATTTCATTGCTAAACAAAATTAAATAATAGAATTTTAAGACATTATCTAGTTATATATTTCCAAAATCAGTTAAAAACAAAACTTTGTTTAAGTTAATTGTAGAATTACACAAATAGCCTCATTTAGAACTACTAAAACATTGTGAAACACAGATTTTTCCGAAATATTCTCCTAAAGATTAACTGCACTTAGAGTTCAGACTAGAACAAATACATTAATTTGCTGATCCCTGAGTTGTAAATAATATTTGATTGTAATGAGTTATAAATCATTTCAGTATTGAAAAATACATTAATTCCTTCATCCATGAGTTGTAAATCATATTTCTTTGCAACTCAAAGTAAGAGTTTAGAGGGGATTTAAGTATTGTATTGTATTTTCAAAGTATTGTTTAGAGGAGATTTTAAGATGCCATGATTCTGTTAGCTCACAAATAGTTGTATAATATTATGGTTCTACAGTTTCTCCATTAGAGGAGTAACCATCTTCTAAGAGAACGAATTTTTATGTATGTTGTAAATTGACCATAACCAATGGGGTAACATAATTATTTCTTTTGAAAGAATTATTTTATTTTTTTGAGACTTTAGATACAATTTCGAAATACAATTTTTTCTGCTTTTCTATAATTCCCACTAGGGTTGTTTTACCAAAACTAAAACAATCCTAGATGCCTTCTCCAAGACCTTCAATTATCTTTAAACATCTATAAAGTCTAACATTCCTATAGCTAAATTAGCTATTCTATTGGAAGCAATGCTCATTAATCCTGGAAACTTTTGTGTTCTCAATTTCAACAGTCCATCAACCCTTCAACAAATATCAATTTTTCATAAAACTTTCGTAATTATCCTAGGTAAGCCCAAAATCTTTTCTAGCTTTCTATATATCCAACCGGTGTGATGTGGCCAGTGCGCACCCTTAACCCACCATTTCTAAAATTGCTATTTATTCACTTTATTTTTTACCTCTTCTATATTGAAATTAAATCCTTCTAAGAATAATGGTTCCTCCTTGTTACTGAATTACGTCACTTCGATCCGATTGTTGAACTGGTCATTCATATTCGATCTACAAAGCAGAAATAATATGGTCTTGAGGGTACTTTCCTCGATAAAGCTATATTCAGGCTGTTACAATTAATTTTTATGGGTTTTTTTTTTTTTTTTTTTGTTCATTTCCAGGACAACTTGTTTCTCGCTCTTATTTTGGATATTATATATATATATATATAATTGTTTTGATCTGCCTCTCCGTTTTTTGCTTATTTACTCTTTGATGTTTGTGCACATTTATTGATTTTCACTTTCGTCGTTACAGCTTATAAAAACTTTGGATCTTAATAAATCCTTTTTCTCTGTTTTGACAAATATTTGGTTGTCGGTTGCCCATGAATCAGAGAACCGAATATTTTAGACTGTCTCGCCCAGTTAACAGAAACACCTTGACTCAGTTTAAAAAGCCAGAGACGTAGCGAACTGTGCGTGTACACATTAGGTATATTTTTCATTTTCAATACATTTATATTTATGTACATATACGCAATAACTTTTAATTTAATAAAACATATACTGAGTACATATTAATTTTAATTAAAACACAATTTTAAAAGCATTACTTAACTAATTAACTAACTCCCTGGCACTATAGCCAATGGTGGGCCAAAGCCGTCTGCCTACTGGCAGATTTCAAGACAGGAGATGGTTTCTTTTTACAGGGTAGGGTTTCACACCTACGCTCTATAGTCATATTAGACCAGGACTTACGGTTTAAAGTGGATTCTGAACCACTACAAACATCCATGACACCGCCGGGATTCGAACCCGAAACCTGTGGCACCGAACGCCAGAGCGCTATTCACTCAGCCATCAGGCCACAAAATAATAAAATTCTAAAATTTTGGAAAAATCTTAACTGTTTAGCAAAATTCTCTTAATAACCAGAAAAATAACAATTTGAATAGTAAAAAATTAGAGCATTATCGGACTCTCAAAACTGTTCATTCTTTTGAAGCGTGAAAAAAAAAAAACGTTTTACCGATAAAAATTGCACCCATAACCTCAGTTTTCTTCTCACATTAAAATAATCGCTGCACGGAAAGAAAAGAACCTTTTTTATTTGTAGTGTGAGTCATTTGGAGGGAAAATAGCCTCGAGGGTTCAATGATTCCTGGAAAAACAATGATGATAAAATCCTTGTGAAGTACACAGTTGCAATACGAGATACTTCAACACGACGTATTTCAGTCTCACCCTGGAGAGAGAGCCAAGAATTGTAAAAACAAAATAAAGTAGTGTCCTGTAATAAAAATAGAACTGTCCGGTCTCGATGTCCGGAATAGGTCCACTGAAACTTCATCCACCGTCCAAATGGATGAAATGGAGCTGGCATCGTTGAGTTGATCACGCCCGTCGGACTCGGGGGAAGGGGGGGAGGGAAATGGAGAAAAAATTCGTCTACGTGCCTGGAATGACATGTTTCCACAAAGATGTGTCACTTTCCATCATTATAATGTGATTGAACTATACGGGGAACGATAGATAGAAGCTTGTGTGTGTATACATATATATATATATATATATATATATATATATATATATATATAAATGTTTCTTAAACATGGCAAGAAATGAAACCACCACCCACTCTTTTTTTCTTGTTAGACATATTGAATGTTACCGCAGTGACTTTTTTTTTTTGGTAAATGTAGACCGTGTTAAGTGATTTTTGTGTCGCGTTATGGCTCTTCATTCTTTTACTTTTCAGATAGAGAAGGGAATGCTGGAAAATTAAAAATGCTGTTTGCATTAAATATTTTCTTAAAGATTATTTCAGTTTGGAATTTACTATACAATGGGAAATTCAAATGTATATTTTACAGTAGGTACATTACATTAGTTTTACGTTACATAGTTTTAGGTTACATTTGTTTTTATATTTTCTTTTTACAATTTTTTATAATTTCTTATTCTAAATGTTAGAAGAAATGATTAAAATCACTGATTGCAAAACCCCATGATTAATTTTTTTTTTTCAAAAATGCATTTATGCTGGGTTTTTTTACATTTAAAAGATAATATTCCCTTATTGTGTAAATATATTTACACAATAAGTGAAGAAACAATTCACTGAAATCACTGATTGCAAAACCCCATGATTATTTTTTTCAAAAATGCATTTATGCTGGGTTTTTACATTTAAAAGATAATATTACCTTATTGTGTAAATATATTTACACAATAAGTGAAGAAACAATTCACTGAAATCACTGATTGCAAAACCCCATGAAAATTTTTTTTTTTCAAAAATGCATTTATGCTGGTTTTTTACATTTAAAAGATAATATTCCCTTATTGTGTAAATATATTTACACAATAAGTGAAGAAACAATTCACTGAAATCACTGATTGCAAAACCCCATGATTATTTTTTTTTTTCAAAAATGCATTTATGCTGGGTTTTTTACATTTAAAAGATAATATTACCTTATTGTGTAAATATATTTGCACAATAAGTGAAGAAACAATTCACTGAAATCACTGATTGCAAAACCCCATGATTAATTTTTTTCAAAAATGCATTTATGCTGGTTTTTTTACATTTAAAAGATAATATTCCCTTATTGTGTAAATATATTTACACAATAAGTGAAGAAACAATTCACTGAAATCACTGATTGCAAAACCCCATGATTATTTTTTTCAAAAATGCATTTATGCTGGGTTTTTTACATTTAAAAGATAATATTCCCTTATTGTGTAAATATATTTACACAAAAAGTGAAGAAACAATTCACTGAAATCACTGATTGCAAAACCCCATGATTTTTTTTTTTCAAAAATGCATTTATGCTGGGTTTTTTTACATTTAAAAGATAATATTACCTTATTGTGTAAATATATTTACACAATAAGTGAAGAAACAATTCACTGAAATCACTGATTGCAAAACCCCATGATTATTTTTTTTTTTTCAAAAATGCATTTATGCTGGGTTTTTTTTTACATTTAAAAGATAATATTACCTTATTGTGTAAATATATTTACACAATAAGTGAAGAAACAATTCACTGAAATCACTGATTGCAAAACCCGATGATTATTTTTTTTTTTCAAAAATGCATTTATGCTGGGTTTTTTTACATTTAAAAGATAATATTACCTTATTGTGTAAATATATTTACACAATAAGTGAAGAAACAATTCACTGAAATCACTGATTGCAAAACCCCATGATAAATTTTTTTTTTCAAAAATGCATTTATGCTGGTTTTTTTTACATTTAAAAGATAATATTCCCTTATTGTGTAAATATATTTACACAATAAGTGAAGAAACAATTCACTGAAATCACTGATTGCAAAACCCCATGATTATTTTTTTTTTTTTTCAAAAATGCATTTATGCTGGGTTTTTTACATTTAAAAGATAATATTACCTTATTGTGTAAATATATTTACACAATAAGTGAAGAAACAATTCTCTGAAATCACTGATTGCAAAACCCCATGATTAATTTTTTTTTTTTTTCAAAAATGCATTTATGCTGGGTTTTTTTACATTTAAAAGATAATATTCCCTTATTGTGTAAATATATTTACACAATAAGTGAAGAAACAATTCACTGAAATCACTGATTGCAAAACCCCATGATTATTTTTTTTTTTTCAAAAATGCATTTATGCTGGGTTTTTTACATTTAAAAGATAATATTACCTTATTGTGTAAATATATTTACACAATAAGTGAAGAAACAATTCACTGAAATCACTGATTGCAAAACCCCATGATTATTTTTTTTTTTCAAAAATGCATTTATGCTGGGTTTTTTTTTTACATTTAAAAGATAATATTACCTTATTGTGTAAATATGTTTACACAATAAGTGAAGAAACAATTCACTGAAATCACTGATTGCAAAACCCCATGATAAATTTTTTTTTTTTTTTCAAAAATGCATTTATGCTGGTTTTTTTACATTTAAAAGATAATATTCCCTTATTGTGTAAATATATTTACACAATAAGTGAAGAAACAATTCACTGAAATCACTGATTGCAAAACCCCATGATAAATTTTTTTTTTTCAAAAATGCATTTATGCTGGTTTTTTTTACATTTAAAAGATAATATTCCCTTATTGTGTAAATATATTTACACAATAAGTGAAGAAACAATTCACTGAAATCACTGATTGCAAAACCCCATGATTATTTTTTTTTTTTCAAAAATTTTTTTTTTTTATGCATTTATGCTGGGTTTTTTACATTTAAAAGATAATATTACCTTATTGTGTAAATATATTTACACAATAAGTGAAGAAACAATTCACTGAAATCACTGATTGCAAAACCCCATGATTATTTTTTTTTTCAAAAATGCATTTATGCTGGGTTTTTTACATTTAAAAGATAATATTACCTTATTGTGTAAATATATTTACACAATAAGTGAAGAAACAATTCACTGAAATCACTGATTGCAAAACCCCATGATTATTTTTTTTTTTCAAAAATGCATTTATGCTGGGTTTTTTTACATTTAAAAGATAATATTCCCTTATTGTGTAAATATATTTACACAATAAGTGAAGAAACAATTCACTGAAATCACTGATTGCAAAACCCCATGATTATTTTTTTTTTTTTTCAAAAATGCATTTATGCTGGGTTTTTTTTACATTTAAAAGATAATATTCCCTTATTGTGTAAATATATTTACACAATAAGTGAAGAAACAATTCACTGAAATCACTGATTGCAAAACCCCATGATTATTTTTTTTTTCAAAAATGCATTTATGCTGGGTTTTTTTTACATTTAAAAGATAATATTACCTTATTGTGTAAATATATTTACACAATAAGTGAAGAAACAATTCACTGAAATCACTGATTGCAAAACCCCATGATTATTTTTTTTTTTCAAAAATGCATTTATGCTGGGTTTTTTTACATTTAAAAGATAATATTACCTTATTGTGTAAATATATTTACACAATAAGTGAAGAAACAATTCACTGAAATCACTGATTGCAAAACCCCATGATTATTTTTTTTTTTCAAAAATGCATTTATGCTGGGTTTTTTTACATTTAAAAGATAATATTACCTTATTGTGTAAATATATTTACACAATAAGTGAAGAAACAATTCACTGAAATCACTGATTGCAAAACCCCATGATTATTTTTTTTCAAAAATGCATTTATGCTGGGTTTTTTACATTTAAAAGATAATATTACCTTATTGTGTAAATATATTTACACAATAAGTGAAGAAACAATTCACTGAAATCACTGATTGCAAAACCCCATGATTATTTTTTTTTTCAAAAATGCATTTATGCTGGGTTTTTTTACATTTAAAAGATAATATTACCTTATTGTGTAAATATATTTACACAATAAGTGAAGAAACAATTCACTGAAATCACTGATTGCAAAACCCCATGATTATTTTTTTTTTTTCAAAATGCATTTATGCTGGGTTTTTTTACATTTAAAAGATAATATTACCTTATTGTGTAAATATATTTACACAATAAGTGAAGAAACAATTCACTGAAATCACTGATTGCAAAACCCCATGATTATTTTTTTTTTCAAAAATGCATTTATGCTGGGTTTTTTTTTACATTTAAAAGATAATATTCCCTTATTGTGTAAATATATTTACACAATAAGTGAAGAAACAATTCACTGAAATCACTGATTGCAAAACCCCATGATTATTTTTTTCAAAAATGCATTTATGCTGGGTTTTTTTACATTTAAAAGATAATATTACCTTATTGTGTAAATATATTTACACAATAAGTGAAGAAACAATTCACTGAAATCACTGATTGCAAAACCCCATGATTATTTTTTTCAAAAATGCATTTATGCTGGGTTTTTTTTTACATTTAAAAGATAATATTACCTTATTGTGTAAATATATTTACACAATAAGTGAAGAAACAATTCACTGAAATCACTGATTGCAAAACCCCATGATTATTTTTTTTTTTTCAAAAATGCATTTATGCTGGTTTTTTTTACATTTAAAAGATAATATTACCTTATTGTGTAAATATATTTACACAATAAGTGAAGAAACAATTCACTGAAATCACTGATTGCAAAACCCCATGATTATTTTTTTTTTTTCAAAAATGCATTTATGCTGGGTTTTTTTACATTTAAAAGATAATATTACCTTATTGTGTAAATATATTTACACAATAAGTGAAGAAACAATTCACTGAAATCACTGATTGCAAAACCCCATGATTAATTTTTTTTTTCAAAAATGCATTTATGCTGGTTTTTTTTTTACATTTAAAAGATAATATTCCCTTATTGTGTAAATATATTTACACAATAAGTGAAGAAACAATTCACTGAAATCACTGATTGCAAAACCCCATGATTATTTTTTTTTTCAAAAATGCATTTATGCTGGGTTTTTACATTTAAAAGATAATATTACCTTATTGTGTAAATATATTTACACAATAAGTGAAGAAACAATTCACTGAAATCACTGATTGCAAAACCCCATGATTATTTTTTTTTTTTTTTCAAAAATGCATTTATGCTGGGTTTTTTTACATTTAAAAGATAATATTACCTTATTGTGTAAATATATTTACACAATAAGTGAAGAAACAATTCACTGAAATCACTGATTGCAAAACCCCATGATTATTTTTTTTTTTTTTTTCAAAAATGCATTTATGCTGGGTTTTTTTACATTTAAAAGATAATATTACCTTATTGTGTAAATATATTTACACAATAAGTGAAGAAACAATTCACTGAAATCACTGATTGCAAAACCCCATGATTATTTTTTTTTTTTTTTTTCAAAAATGCATTTATGCTGGGTTTTTTTACATTTAAAAGATAATATTACCTTATTGTGTAAATATATTTACACAATAAGTGAAGAAACAATTCACTGAAATCACTGATTGCAAAACCCCATGATTTTTTTTTTCAAAAATGCATTTATGCTGGGTTTTTTTTTTACATTTAAAAGATAATATTCCCCTTATTGTGTAAATATATTTACACAATAAGTGAAGAAACAATTCACTGAAATCACTGATTGCAAAACCCCATGATTATTTTTTTTTTCAAAAATGCATTTATGCTGGGTTTTTTTACATTTAAAAGATAATATTACCTTATTGTGTAAATATATTTACACAATAAGTGAAGAAACAATTCACTGAAATCACTGATTGCAAAACCCCATGATTATTTTTTTTTTTCAAAAATGCATTTATGCTGGGTTTTTTTTTACATTTAAAAGATAATATTACCTTATTGTGTAAATATATTTACACAATAAGTGAAGAAACAATTCACTGAAATCACTGATTGCAAAACCCCATGATTTTTTTTTTCAAAAATGCATTTATGCTGGGTTTTTACATTTAAAAGATAATATTACCTTATTGTGTAAATATATTTACACAATAAGTGAAGAAACAATTCACTGAAATCACTGATTGCAAAACCCCATGATTATTTTTTTTTTTTTCAAAAATGCATTTATGCTGGGTTTTTTTTACATTTAAAAGATAATATTACCTTATTGTGTAAATATATTTACACAATAAGTGAAGAAACAATTCACTGAAATCACTGATTGCAAAACCCCATGAAATTTTTTTTTTCAAAATGCATTTATGCCATGATTTTATTCACTGAAATCACTTTTGCAAAAACCCCATGATTATTTTTTTTTTTTTTTCAAAAATGCATTTATGCTGGGTTTTTTACATTTAAAAGATAATATTACCTTATTGTGTAAATATATTTACACAATAAGTGAAGAAACAATTCACTGAAATCACTGATTGCAAAACCCCATGATTATTTTTTTTTTTCAAAAATGCATTTATGCTGGGTTTTTTTTTTACATTTAAAAGATAATATTACCTTATTGTGTAAATATATTTACACAATAAGTGAAGAAACAATTCACTGAAATCACTGATTGCAAAACCCCATGATTATTTTTTTTTTTTTTTCAAAAATGCATTTATGCTGGGTTTTTTTACATTTAAAAGATAATATTACCTTATTGTGTAAATATATTTACACAATAAGTGAAGAAACAATTCACTGAAATCACTGATTGCAAAACCCCATGATTATTTTTTTTTTTCAAAAATGCATTTATGCTGGGTTTTTTTACATTTAAAAGATAATATTCCCTTATTGTGTAAATATATTTACACAATAAGTGAAGAAACAATTCACTGAAATCACTGATTGCAAAACCCCATGATTATTTTTTTTTTTTTTTCAAAAATGCATTTATGCTGGGTTTTTTTACATTTAAAAGATAATATTACCTTATTGTGTAAATATATTTACACAATAAGTGAAGAAACAATTCACTGAAATCACTGATTGCAAAACCCCATGATAATTTTTTTTTTTTTTTTTTTTTTTTTCAAAAATGCATTTATGCTGGTTTTTTTTTTACATTTAAAAGATAATATTACCTTATTGTGTAAATATATTTACACAATAAGTGAAGAAACAATTCACTGAAATCACTGATTGCAAAACCCCATGATTTTTTTTTTCAAAAATGCATTTATGCTGGGTTTTTTTTTACATTTAAAAGATAATATTACCTTATTGTGTAAATATATTTACACAATAAGTGAAGAAACAATTCACTGAAATCACTGATTGCAAAACCCCATGATTATTTTTTTTTTTTTTTTCAAAAATGCATTTATGCTGGGTTTTTTTTTTTACATTTAAAAGATAATATTCCCTTATTGTGTAAATATATTTACACAATAAGTGAAGAAACAATTCACTGAAATCACTGATTGCAAAACCCCATGATTATTTTTTTTTTTTTTTTCAAAAATGCATTTATGCTGGGTTTTTTACATTTAAAAGATAATATTACCTTATTGTGTAAATATATTTACACAATAAGTGAAGAAACAATTCACTGAAATCACTGATTGCAAAACCCCATGATTATTTTTTTTTTTTTTTCAAAAATGCATTTATGCTGGGTTTTTTTACATTTAAAAGATAATATTACCTTATTGTGTAAATATATTTACACAATAAGTGAAGAAACAATTCACTGAAATCACTGATTGCAAAACCCCATGATTTTTTTTTTCAAAAATGCATTTATGCTGGGTTTTTTACATTTAAAAGATAATATTACCTTATTGTGTAAATATATTTACACAATAAGTGAAGAAACAATTCACTGAAATCACTGATTGCAAAACCCCATGATTATTTTTTTTTCAAAAATGCATTTATGCTGGGTTTTTTTACATTTAAAAGATAATATTCCCTTATTGTGTAAATATATTTACACAATAAGTGAAGAAACAATTCACTGAAATCACTGATTGCAAAACCCCATGATTATTTTTTTTTTTCAAAAATGCATTTATGCTGGGTTTTTTTACATTTAAAAGATAATATTACCTTATTGTGTAAATATATTTACACAATAAGTGAAGAAACAATTCACTGAAATCACTGATTGCAAAACCCCATGATTATTTTTTTTTTTTTTTCAAAAATGCATTTATGCTGGGTTTTTTTACATTTAAAAGATAATATTACCTTATTGTGTAAATATATTTACACAATAAGTGAAGAAACAATTCACTGAAATCACTGATTGCAAAACCCCATGATTATTTTTTTTTTTTCAAAAATGCATTTATGCTGGGTTTTTTTACATTTAAAAGATAATATTACCTTATTGTGTAAATATATTTACAATAAGTGAAGAAACAATTCACTGAAATCACTGATTGCAAAACCCCATGATTTTTTTTTTTTTTCAAAATGCATTTATGCTGGTTTTTTTTTACATTTAAAAGATAATATTCCCTTATTGTGTAAATATATTTACACAATAAGTGAAGAAACAATTCACTGAAATCACTGATTGCAAAACCCCATGATTATTTTTTTTTTTTCAAAAATGCATTTATGCTGGGTTTTTTTACATTTAAAAGATAATATTACCTTATTGTGTAAATATATTTACACAATAAGTGAAGAAACAATTCACTGAAATCACTGATTGCAAAACCCCATGATTAATTTTTTTTTTTTTCAAAAATGCATTTATGCTGGGTTTTTTTACATTTAAAAGATAATATTACCTTATTGTGTAAATATATTTACACAATAAGTGAAGAAACAATTCACTGAAATCACTGATTGCAAAACCCCATGATTATTTTTTTTTTTTTTTTCAAAAATGCATTTATGCTGGGTTTTTTTACATTTAAAAGATAATATTACCTTATTGTGTAAATATATTTACACAATAAGTGAAGAAACAATTCACTGAAATCACTGATTGCAAAACCCCATGATTATTTTTTTTTTTTTTTCAAAAATGCATTTATGCTGGTTTTTTTTTTACATTTAAAAGATAATATTACCTTATTGTGTAAATATATTTACACAATAAGTGAAGAAACAATTCACTGAAATCACTGATTGCAAAACCCCATGATTATTTTTTTTTTTTCAAAAATGCATTTATGCTGGTTTTTTTTTTTTACATTTAAAAGATAATATTCCCTTATTGTGTAAATATATTTACACAATAAGTGAAGAAACAATTCACTGAAATCACTGATTGCAAAACCCCATGATTATTTTTTTTTTTTTCAAAAATGCATTTATGCTGGGTTTTTTTACATTTAAAAGATAATATTCCCTTATTGTGTAAATATATTTACACAATAAGTGAAGAAACAATTCACTGAAATCACTGATTGCAAAACCCCATGATTATTTTTTTTTCAAAAATGCATTTATGCTGGGTTTTTTTACATTTAAAAGATAATATTACCTTATTGTGTAAATATATTTACACAATAAGTGAAGAAACAATTCACTGAAATCACTGATTGCAAAACCCCATGATTATTTTTTTTTCAAAAATGCATTTATGCTGGGTTTTTTTACATTTAAAAGATAATATTACCTTATTGTGTAAATATATTTACACAATAAGTGAAGAAACAATTCACTGAAATCACTGATTGCAAAACCCCATGATTATTTTTTTTTTTCAAAAATGCATTTATGCTGGGTTTTTTTACATTTAAAAGATAATATTACCTTATTGTGTAAATATATTTACACAATAAGTGAAGAAACAATTCACTGAAATCACTGATTGCAAAACCCCATGATTATTTTTTTTTTTTTTTTAAAAAATGAATTTATGCTGGGTTTTTTTTTACATTTAAAAGATAATATTACCTTATTGTGTAAATATATTTACACAATAAGTGAAGAAACAATTCACTGAAATCACTGATTGCAAAACCCCATGATTATTTTTTTTTTTTTTTCAAAAATGCATTTATGCTGGGTTTTTTTACATTTAAAAGATAATATTACCTTATTGTGTAAATATATTTACACAATAAGTGAAGAAACAATTCACTGAAATCACTGATTGCAAAACCCCATGATTTAATTTTTTTTTTTCAAAAATGCATTTATGCTGGGTTTTTACATTTAAAAGATAATATTCCCTTATTGTGTAAATATATTTACACAATAAGTGAAGAAACAATTCACTGAAATCACTGATTGCAAAACCCCATGATTATTTTTTTTTTTTCAAAAATGCATTTATGCTGGGTTTTTTACATTTAAAAGATAATATTACCTTATTGTGTAAATATATTTACACAATAAGTGAAGAAACAATTCACTGAAATCACTGATTGCAAAACCCCATGATTATTTTTTTTTTTCAAAAATGCATTTATGCTGGGTTTTTTTACATTTAAAAGATAATATTACCTTATTGTGTAAATATATTTACACAATAAGTGAAAAACAATTCACTGAAATCACTGATTGCAAAACCCCATGATTATTTTTTTTTTTTTCAAAAATGCATTTATGCTGGGTTTTTTTACATTTAAAAGATAATATTACCTTATTGTGTAAATATATTTACACAATAAGTGAAGAAACAATTCACTGAAATCACTGATTGCAAAACCCCATGATTATTTTTTTTTTCAAAAATGCATTTATGCTGGGTTTTTTTACATTTAAAAGATAATATTACCTTATTGTGTAAATATATTTACACAATAAGTGAAGAAACAATTCACTGAAATCACTGATTGCAAAACCCCATGATTATTTTTTTCAAAAATGCATTTATGCTGGGTTTTTACATTTAAAAGATAATATTACCTTATTGTGTAAATATATTTACACAATAAGTGAAAAACAATTCACTGAAATCACTGATTGCAAAACCCCATGATTATTTTTTTTTCAAAAATGCATTTATGCTGGGTTTTTTTTACATTTAAAAGATAATATTACCTTATTGTGTAAATATATTTACACAATAAGTGAAAAACAATTCACTGAAATCACTGATTGCAAAACCCCATGATTATTTTTTTCAAAAATGCATTTATGCTGGGTTTTTTTACATTTAAAAGATAATATTACCTTATTGTGTAAATATATTTACACAATAAGTGAAAAACAATTCACTGAAATCACTGATTGCAAAACCCCATGATTATTTTTTTTTTTTCAAAAATGCATTTATGCTGGGTTTTTACATTTAAAAGATAATATTACCTTATTGTGTAAATATATTTACACAATAAGTGAAGAAACAATTCACTGAAATCACTGATTGCAAAACCCCATGATTATTTTTTTCAAAAATGCATTTATGCTGGGTTTTTTACATTTAAAAGATAATATTACCTTATTGTGTAAATATATTTACACAATAAGTGAAAAACAATTCACTGAAATCACTGATTGCAAAACCCCATGATTATTTTTTTTTCAAAAATGCATTTATGCTGGGTTTTTTTTTTACATTTAAAAGATAATATTACCTTATTGTGTAAATATATTTACACAATAAGTGAAAAACAATTCACTGAAATCACTGATTGCAAAACCCCATGATTATTTTTTTTTTTCAAAAATGCATTTATGCTGGGTTTTTTACATTTAAAGATAATATTACCTTATTGTGTAAATATATTTACACAATAAGTGAAGAAACAATTCACTGAAATCACTGATTGCAAAACCCCATGATTATTTTTTTTTCAAAAATGCATTTATGCTGGGTTTTTTTACATTTAAAAGATAATATTACCTTATTGTGTAAATATATTTACACAATAAGTGAAGAAACAATTCACTGAAATCACTGATTGCAAAACCCCATAATTTTTTTTTTTCAAAAATGCATTTATGCTGGTTTTTTTTACATTTAAAAGATAATATCCCTTATTGTGTAAATATATTTACACAATAAGTGAAAAACAATTCACTGAAATCACTGATTGCAAAACCCCATGATTAATTTTTTTTTTCAAAAATGCATTTATGCTGGTTTTTTTACATTTAAAAGATAATATTCCCTTATTGTGTAAATATATTTACACAATAAGTGAAGAAACAATTCACTGAAATCACTGATTGCAAAACCCCATGATTATTTTTTTTTTTTCAAAAATGCATTTATGCTGGGTTTTTACATTTAAAAGATAATATTACCTTATTGTGTAAATATATTTACACAATAAGTGAAGAAACAATTCACTGAAATCACTGATTGCAAAACCCCATGATTATTTTTTTCAAAAATGCATTTATGCTGGGTTTTTACATTTAAAAGATAATATTCCCTTATTGTGTAAATATATTTACACAATAAGTGAAACAATTCACTGAAATCACTGATTGCAAAACCCCATGATTATTTTTTTTTTTTTTCAAAAATGCATTTATGCTGGGTTTTTACATTTAAAAGATAATATTACCTTATTGTGTAAATATATTTACACAATAAGTGAAAAACAATTCACTGAAATCACTGATTGCAAAACCCATGATTATTTTTTTTTCAAAAATGCATTTATGCTGGGTTTTTTTACATTTAAAAGATAATATTACCTTATTGTGTAAATATATTTACACAATAAGTGAAGAAACAATTCACTGAAATCACTGATTGCAAAACCCCATGATAAATTTTTTTTTTCAAAAATGCATTTATGCTGGTTTTTTTTACATTTAAAAGATAATATTACCTTATTGTGTAAATATATTTACACAATAAGTGAAGAAACAATTCACTGAAATCACTGATTGCAAAACCCCATGATTAATTTTTTTTTTCAAAAATGCATTTATGCTGGTTTTTTACATTTAAAAGATAATATTCCCTTATTGTGTAAATATATTTACACAATAAGTGAAAAACAATTCACTGAAATCACTGATTGCAAAACCCCATGATTATTTTTTTTTCAAAAATGCATTTATGCTGGGTTTTTACATTTAAAAGATAATATTACCTTATTGTGTAAATATATTTACACAATAAGTGAAAAACAATTCACTGAAATCACTGATTGCAAAACCCCATGATTAATTTTTTTCAAAAATGCATTTATGCTGGGTTTTTTACATTTAAAAGATAATATTCCCTTATTGTGTAAATATATTTACGCAATAAGCGAAGAAACAATTCTCTGAAATCACTGATTGCAAAACCCCATGATTAATTTTTTTTTTAAAAATGCATTTATGCTGGGTTTTTTTACATTTAAAAGATAATATTCCCTTATTGTGTAAATATATTTACACAATAAGTGAAGAAACAATAAGTTTGGTTCTAAAAGTCTCTAAGGTAGGTATATAAAGTCTAGTAGGTTGAAAAAAAAATTAAGATTAATATTTTTAAATCAGTTTGCTTTAAGTCCTCAACATTTTTATTTTTTTTGGCTGATGTGGTTTCTACAATCTACGATTAAATTGTATAGTTACGCAATGATTATTAAATTTCCATTTTGAAACATATTAGTAAACATTTTCTTTAATTAAAAATTTCGATCAAATCAAGTAAGTAAACAAATATGATGATACTCATTGTTGACAAAAAAATTAACAAATCAAGCATTGTCAAAAATTACTAGTTATTGGTTAATTGTTGACTAAATCATTGAATATCGCTCAGTTATGTCAACTCTCCTTCTTAAAAAGAGGATTGGTTTAATGTAGGAAATTTAACTTACCACATTTGTGTGATGTTAGCCGCGTATGATGAAAATCAGAAAAAAAAAAATACATGCAATAAGTGTAAAGATAAAGATTCAAAAATACGAACATATGAATTTAATCAAAAAATATATTGTGTTTTCTGAGTATCTTTATTTTTGCTTTGTTTCGTTAAGGCATCATTAATGATTAGACGTTCGTATATACTGTTTAATAATTTCTTAGCAGTGAAAGTAATTTTATTAACAAAAGTATTTTTAATAATTGTAATTATGCTAATTTTTATTCTTATGAAAGTACATTAATTTTATTATTTATGCATTCCCATAGATTAATTTTTAAAAAAGAATAAAGGGCATCAAGTTTATGAGTGGTGAAAAAAAATTATCGTAAGTAAATATTTTACAAGTCCTTCCTATTTTGCTCCCTTTTTTGCTCAGTTACAATTTATAAGCGCTTTATGTATTTAGTAATAAAATCATTTTCTATTCTTATCTAATATTTTATTTATAGAATTTGAGTTAAAAATGTGTATTATTTTTGTATTTAAAGAAAAGAGGTTAGAATGTGTATCGTAAAATTAAAAGTGTAATTTTTGTGATGGAGATTAATCCAGAAAATAGATAATCATTAAATAACGCAATTTTGAATTTTTTTTATCAAATATCTCAAATTTAAATGAATTATTTTAAAAACATATTAATTAAGCAAAATATTTTAATAAGATCTTAGAAAGGTGTTTTAAAAATGAAAATAACTTTTTTTTTAGATTGAAGGCAGATATTTTATTGAAATTTTAATACAGAATTATTAATTATCATTAATATATTATATGGATAGTTGTTCTAGTAATATTATATGCTTGTATTATTTTCTGTGAAAATTTTATATTTCCATGTACTGAAAATTTTTATTTTAAAATGATGAGATGTTTATAAATCTTTTTATAGACTTTTAGGTTTTCCATAAAAGCCAATCCAGCAAACATTTTGCGAGTAATCAGAGCACGAAAAGAAGCGTTAAATTTTACTAAATAATACTCTTCAATAGGATTTGAGACGTCGGCCAAAAACTCCGAACCTTTATTACATCCATTACCTGTTACGAGCCTTCAAAAAATAAGACCTACTTTAAGTGATATATCGTTCGTCTAGCAGAATCGCATTCGATGCTTTGATAGTTTCAAATCTAAAACTACTGTTCGCACTCGACAAAAAGAGGAACAAAAATTCCATTTCAATGTTGCGTGAATGAAATTCCATTTCAATCCCTCGCAACAATTTGTTTCGCTTTCGTAACATCGCACTCCACCAGTGAAATATATCACACGAAGAACTGCGATATTCCTCAGTGAATCACACAATTTGTTTAGATCAAATCTTAGCACGCGATGAAGACTGCCAGTGCGTGCTTCAATGCCCATGCAAAAACATTCCATCCCATGGCGTGCATTATCGCGCGAACAAGAGACTGTTTGCACTTTATCAGTGCCAACCAAACATCTACTGAGAAAGAGAGAGAAACGTATTAAAAATCGAGCAGTGGACACAATGATTTGTTATGCTTCGATGCTGATTTGCTGCGAAGCATAGGCAAGTGATTAATGAGAATCCTTGCAAGACAAATATTTTATTTAAGTGTTTAAATATTCCATGTTACATAATTACATTGGCATAAATTGGGTTTATGAATATTTGTAAAATGTTTTTATCTTTGGTGGCATTAAAAGTAATGCAATTCTTTTCAAACCCGTTCCACTGAACTTTCCACACGCACTGTAAATATTCAAAATTAAAAGTATTTATAAAGTCAATGGAATATTTCACAATTAAAATATTTGTTAAGTAATTAAAAAATAATTATTGTCATTGATTATGTGACAATTGTGATTAAAAATTAAGACAAAAACTTTTTTTTTATTTAAAAACATTTCAGATGGACTTCAAACAATATCACTTATTAAATATATCTTAATAATTGATCATTAATATCCGTCTATTGTTCGTTATAGAGATACAATGTCGTTTTGAACATCTAAATATATAAAATTTAGGTATCAAATCCTCGAGGTTTGAAGTATGGATATATAACATACCTACAAGCCAACTTTGTCTGTCTGCTACATTTTTTATATTTTTATAAGTAATACTTGCTATTGCCCTGCTATAATAAATACATTAATGTGTTTTATTGCAGATTTTTAAAAGTATTAAATATAAAGATTTAAAAAAAAAATTATTTCATGGAAAATATACTTCGAACTTTATTATAATTCCCCGGCAATTGATCATTTTATGTATTTATGCGATTATGGCATTAATATCCATAGAATACCTGAATATAATCTTATATTATTGGTAAAATTTTAAGTAGGGATGTCAATATTGCTTATAATAAAGTGCCTTACTTATTGTCCTACTTTTTATGATTCATAAAAGTATTATATTATTTACATTTTATTTTTATACATAATAAACAAAATTTTCAAACTTCAAAGTGAAGCATAATAATTGTAAAGGAAATGAAATAAGTATGAAAAAGTCATTAAAAACTAACTACGAATGCGAGAAAAAAAACCAGTTTATTAATTCTGTCTAGTCTTATTTTCGCAATAAAAGCTGTTATTATTTAGATGAAAATATAATGTTAATTTAAAGAAGTGCAGATATAAAAAAGAGTTTAATAAAATTTTAATTTAATATTCAGGATTTTCGTTTAGACACCTGCTATACAGTGTTCAGAATAATACATCCAGACTGCTCTGTGTTATACTTTTTAATTTTTAAAAAATACACACAAAATATATCCAGACTCTTCAGTTATATTCGTTTTAATTTTTAAGAAACACAGATAAGCACAACATCCACACGAAAGCAAATATTTTCCTTTGTATAAATTGAAATTTTTGAATAGAAAACAAAATAAAACTTATTTTAATGGCTAATGTCAACGAATCAAGTATTTCATATTTGAATGAAGAAAATAACATTGTTATGAAGGGAATATAATGTATACTTATACAAGTTTCTATCACTTCATCTTATAGGACTTTGTTGGAATTCATTTATTTTTGAGCCTGTAAATGAATTAGCAAATATCCTTTATAATATAACTAAACTTCAGGTCTTAAGAAATAAACTTTTTTAAGTATGATTTATAGGTAACTTTTAAAATCCAGACACGACAGTATATCAGGTGTGGCTGTTAATAAGTCTTTTTTCAGATATGACACTGGACACAAGGGTTATTTAACTGTCTCCTATCTTATGTCATTTTGTTGCTATGTCAGTAAAACGCCATTGATATTTAAACGATTCAAACTTTCAAAACGTCATTCATATTTAAACGATTTCGAATTAGCGTCAGATTTATGTTGTATGGTAAACATGTTGAGTTTCGGTCCAAATCAAGAACATTTGTAACATGTACTGCTTTTCTTGTTCAATCGAAAGAAAAACATGAGGAATACTTGTGAAAATTTTCTGTGTCAATGTCCCGAGCAAGACCCCTGTGTGCTTGGTTTAGACCAGGGGTCGGCAACCTTTTGAGTCGGAAGAGCCAAAAATGGCAATTTACATATTTCAAAGCTTTTAAAGAGCCACAAAATTTTTTCTTGCCAACAATAAATAATAGGTGGGCTGAAAAGTTCATAGGCTGACACATAGATGGCGCTACTAGTATTAAATCCATATAATTTTTAGTTAGCCCTAAATTTCAAAAGACACGTGTATAAATTTGATAGCTGTTGCGCTATTAGTATGTGAGTTATAGCATTTTTAATTAAGTTATAGCATTTTTAGTGTTCATCGCGTGCAGTCTACTCGGCTGACTGTCGATTGGACTCCGGTGTGAAATGATGGAGCCATGTTTCATCCATTGTCACATATCGACGCAAAAATTCGGGTTTATTACGATTGAACAGCTCCAAACACTGCTTAGAATCATCAATTGGTTGTTGTTTTGGGTCGATTGTGAGCTCGCGGCACCCACTTTGAACAGAGCTTTTGCATATTCAAATATTCCTTCACGATATGTACAACAAGTTCCTTTGATATCTTTAGGGTCTCAGCTATCTCAATCAACTTCACTTTACGGTTATCAGAAATTGTTTTGTGGACTTTTTTGATGTTTTCGTCGGTAACAGCCTCTTTGGGGCGTCCACTGCGTGCATCGTCCTCTGTGCTCATTTCGCCTCGTGTAAATTTAGCAAACCATTTCTCTACGGTTGATTTTTCTGGTGCAAAGTCCGAATAATGTTTATCAAGCCAAGCCTTGGTTTCAATAGTATTTTTGTTCGCCAAAACGCAATGCTTTATTAACACATGAAATTCCTTTTTATCCATTTTTTTAAACTAACTAAAGTTGCTTCCCTAAAAATGCTATAACTCACATACTAATAATGCAACAGCTGTCAAATTTATACACTTGTCTTTTGAAGGCTAACTAAAACTCATATGGATTTAATACTAGTAGCGCCGACTTAATAATACTAGCCCACTTGTTAGTACTCGCATAAATAAAGTTTTTTGATAAAAAAAAAATCTATTTATTCATTATATCATTTTATTCATTATTAGATAATTACTTATTATTTAAGTAAAAAATTAAAACAATTATACATTTACTTACAACACTAACTTGTACTTCAATAACAAACAAGTGAACAAACAAATTCAATGGGAGCGATGGCTTTGCATGGTTATTCAAGTAAAAAATTTAAACTTTACTAAACAATGTAATTTGTACTTAAAATTAAAAAAAACAATAACATACAGTTTGGATAAATTTGGCTCATAACTTGTTGCTTTAAGTTTCAAACACGACTCTAAATTTTCATTTGTTAGTTGGCTTCTTACTTTACTTTTAATTATATTCATGCAAGAGAATACTTGCTCGCACGAATATGTCGATCCGAAGATAGTCAGTACTCCAAATGCCAACTTCTTCACCTCACTGTAGCAATCTGGAAGACTATTCCATGCGTTGAATATAAGTGCCGCAACTCGCGGCATTTCTTTTAAAGTTGTCCACTTTTGTTGGGTTACGTACATACATTTCTGGACTTCCAACTTGCTTTTCAACTCTGTAAATATTCCACTCCATAAAGCTTTACTTTTAAATCGATCAATTGCATTTCTAGAGATCCAGTATCAATTCCAAATGGCTCAATGTGGATTTCGTTACTATTTGTGTTGAGAGGACTTACTATGAATGCTAGAGTGGTTTTGTTGGTTTCGAATTGCTCAAATCTATCAGCAAATTCATCTTTAATTTTTTTATAACTGTGTTGAAGTACCTCGTGTCAACAGTTGCACTAGTTTTATCAGGATATTGCTTTAGAAATTGAAAATGAAGTAAAATACCGCTCTGAATATCTTCTGCCAAAAGAATTAATTTTTCTTCAAAATAAACCAATTCTTCTACCAAACATTGTCTGGATTTCCCTTTCCTTGCAGTTTTAGATTCAGTTCATTTAATTTCGCTGTGATATCCACCATAAAGTAAAATTTTTGCAACCATTTGCCGTTCTCTAACTCAGGGTGATTAATGCCTTTTTTATTTAGGAATGAATTTATTGCATTCAAGCACAAAGCAAAACGTTTCAACACCTTACCTTTGGAAAGCCATCGCACTTTATTGTGAAGAAGGAGGTCGGAATACTGAGTCTCCATTTCGTTTAAGAATTCTTTAAACTGACGATGGTAGAGTGCTTTTGATAAGATGCTGTTAACAATGTTTATTACCAAATTCATGACCTCAATTATTTCGGCCGGAAATGTTTGAGCACAAAGCGCTTCTTGGTGTATTATGCAGTGAAACGTAAGAATTTCGTGGTTTATTTTGCTCTGAAGAATCGTTGTTGCCCCTTTATTTTTTCCTGTCATACTTCTGGCTCCATCTGTTGCTATTGAAACGATTTTATTTAAATCGATCTTATTGTCTTCAAGGCATTTTTGCACGGTATTCGCTATATCTTCCCGTCTAGTTTGTCCCGAGATCGGTCGCAATCCTAGAAGTTCTTCTTTTGGACCTTGGGAAGACATATGCCTGACAAAAAGGGCAACTTGTGCCGTGTCTTTTATGTCGCAAGACTCATCTATAGCCAGTGATAAGGCAGAAGAAAGTTAAATATCTTCCACCTGCAAATATGAGACATTTGAAGATATTTTAGCTATTCTATCTTGTACTGTTTTAGCGGATAGTAGCAAATGTTTGATTTTTTTCTAGATTTCTGGTTTGTTTTTGAAATCACGAAACAGTTCTTCAGATTCCTCGTTAATCGATTCAGAACGATTTTAAAATGTTTTTTTTTGATAAAATAAATAATATTTGCGTATGGAACTAAAGAGCCGCAGTTTCACATCCAAAGAGGCGCATGCGGCTCGCGAGCCGCAGGTTGCCGACCCCTGGTTTAGACGATTCAAACGTGGTGATTTTGACTTAAAAGGCAAAGAACTTTAAACAGAAAATGACAAAAATGATCATGAACTTTTGAAACCAGATGATTAATATTACTGTCAACAAATGACCCATTTGAGCTATGAATTTATCTAAAAGCGACTAGAATGGGTTATAAAGCACAGACAGACAACTGATTCTGCATCACTACAACACTTCATCACACACACAGCGAAAGCGGTCAGACACACTTCTGTATTTGGCTGGGAATTATTGGCCCACCCGCCGTACTCCTCAGGCCTGGGTTCTTCCGATAACCACTTCTTTTCTTCACACACATTCCGTCAAACACTTCAACAATTGCGAAGATGTCGAAAAATGGCTTCATAACTGTACCACCTGAAAAGATCTACGGTTTTTTCGGGAGGGCATCCACAAATTGCCAGAAAGACCGGGAAAATATGTGGCTAGCGATGGCGCATACTTTGAATAAACCAGTTTTTAAATTTTTCCCGAATCAAGCGTGTTTTTCTTAAACAAAAATAAGAATTATTAACTGCTACACATGCTAAAAAATTATTTTCGTTAATTTTCAATTATTAGTAGTTAGTAGTTTAATTTATATATTTTAATTAGTAGTCACTTGGCAAAATTTTAAAAGTTTTTAATGGAAAATACATGATGATTTCTTGAAGTATTCTTTTTAGTCGTTAAATTATAACAAAGAGAAAATCTACGTGTTCAAAGACAAAAAAGGTAGAATCCATTAAAGTTTTTACAACATTGCGAACGAACATGATAGAATAAAAAAAAATTTGTTCTGAAAAATATTAGTCATACAAACAATATTTTAAAGATTAATTCCTTTTTCATTTTTTATTAAGTCTATAAAATACGAAAAGGCTTTGAATAGCTTTACAAAAAATGAGAGTTGTATTTTTTAGTTATCTTTAATTCAAAAGAATATAAACATTAGGTTTAGAATCTTAATTAGAGGGAAAAAATCTTTGTAAAATATTTAAAACCTTTTTTTTTAACAGTAATCGCTACTTTAAGAAAAAACATTTTATTTCATATTATTAATTTCTTAAAGAAGCCATGTTATAGATTTTATAAAGCATATTCATTTTTAGACTACTTAATCAGGATTTATTTTTTTAAAAATCACCTTTGTATTCATAAAATATTTATAAACTATGGAACATAATCTCTTGAAAATTTTCGACGGCAAATTGTAATAACATTAAGTTTCAGAGTAACTATATAGTTCTGTCTTGTTTTAATAACATGATTTTGATGTCGAATTAATTATAAAAAGTAAACGAACTGGAAAAAGCCAATTAAAAACACTTTTTTTCCACCAGCTATTTGTATATAATAAAAATTATCATATAAAAAACGGTTTGTAAATGTTTATTTATGCCATTCATTTTTTACATTTGAATATGTTGCCAGATTTTGAAATATTGTTAAAAAAGTCGTAATAACAAACCAATATATCTGAAGTTTTTTTTTCAAATTTCTAAGAAATTATTGAGTACATTCTTGTGATATTTTTTTTTGTAAACATTATGCTAAATAATTTATGTTCTCAAAATGAAGGATTATACTGCAATTTGTATTGTCAATGACTTGACTGGCTTCATTTTCTATTTATTTATTAATATATTGTTCATTGGTAGAAGGCTTCTACACAGAATTATATAAAGCAAAACCATTGCCGAAATGATATTCATAAAATAATATATAGTCAAAACATATCTTTTGAAATATGCATTCAAAGTGCTATAGCTTATTAAAATATGTGCTCTTATCAACAACTATGACGGGATTTCTGAATGTATTTTTTTTTTATTTTTGCATTTTATTTCACTGGTAATCTCATTATTTAGCTTCCTTTTTCTACTTTTGCATATTAAATTTTAAATTATTTACGTATTCATCTTATTTTATTAATCCTAAAACAGATTTTGTACAAAAGATTTTAAATATGTATATAAATTACGATGACTTAATGGAAAATGAAAATCTTTCTTACCAATGACTATGACCACATTCTTTGCGTTTACTTTACTGATTACATCATTTTTATACTATAATGATTTTGTATATTCTTCTTCATTGCCGCATATGGTGGGCCAAGGCCATCTGCCTAGCATATTTCGAGACAGAAGATACTATTTCTTTTTACGGGGTAGGGATATCAGTTCTAAGAGCTACAGTCACATTAGACAGGGACCTACGGTTTAAAGTGGATTCCGAACCCCTACAAAAATCCATAGCACCGCTGGCCCTTGAACCTGAAACCTGTGGCACCAAGTGCCAGAGCGCTAGCCACTCGACCATCAGACCCCTCTTTTGTATATTACTTTAATTAGAATGAAGCATTCATACTCATGGCCCAGAAAATTTGCACACAAAGAATGAGTTTGAACTTAACAACGATGTTTATGTCAAGTGCATATATAAATGGTTAAAAATGGATCATGGTTGCTCCTTACGTGAGGCCGGTTGAAAGCGTTGATGTACGTTCTATCCAGCCCATAAATAGTCGGCCTCAGATATTCTGTATTCAGTATATCTGGTACAGAGGGACACTTTATCATCAGAGATGCCCTTACACCGCCATCGAAGTAAATAGCAGAAGTTAATATTTTCGAATCAATATTTCTTATTATTTGTCGGAGTTTGAGAGGGACAGCATCTGAAGATTGGGTGGACAGGTTGGTTGTTTCCCGCCACCGTGGCCATTTTGTGAATACTGTAAGGAGTTGTTGGGACCAATAGTTCAAAAGTTCACACAACCAGCATCCTGGCTCAGAATGTCCTTGCATGACAAATAGCTGATCGCTTCGTTATCTTACAAGCACACACACAGGCAATTACATCATTCTCTGAAATCACATGCAGATGACACTATCGGTATGGGGCCTTGTGCATTAATTTTTATGAGCTTTAAGTCATTTTCATTTATAATATATAATCATTATCATTTTTTATTTTATTTATTGAGACGAATTTATTTTTGCGTAAATAAAATGCTGCCTTGTAAGATTTGAAGGGTAAATTTTTTAATCATTTGAAAAACATTTCTGGAATAAAACATATTAATGTAAAGTGAACTTTTCTAAATTATTGTTCCAATGAAAAGTTTGATTGCAGTTATTAAAAATACTTATTTTTTATATGGGGATATTATCATATATTTCATGTAAACATAAATTAATTCTCGTTAATGCAATCAAATTCAGAGACAATTGTAAAAGTTGAAAATTTAACAATCAGGCGTTTTTGGTTCATTTAATAATACGATTTATAAAAATATTCGTAAAAGTTTCGAGTATTTACGCATTTTCTAATAAAATTTTACAGATTTGGAGTTGTTTTTAAAATAGTATTTGTAAGCAAGCACAAATATTATATTATTTTATTTCTATTGCTTTTCTGAGTATAAAATGAGACAAAGAGTCTTATAAGGACATTATTTTACTTCTGTTTTAAATCTGAAGACAGAAAAACGTTTTATTGCACCTGTTTTAAAAGGCAATTCAATTATGTGCCATAAGGATTGCAAAGACATTTCTATTTTTATGAGCGAAGTTACGAAAGCTTAACAGGCAATAGAATTTACCGTTTCAATTCAATACATGAGCTTGTGAGAGATACGAAACAATTTTATCTAAATTTCGTTTAAAATTAATTTGCCAGCTTTAAAAATGTCTTTTTTACTTTTTTCATGTTTATGTTACTTTTTTAAAAAAAAGGATAGTTTAATTAGATATCAAAATATCATCTCACTGAAATTTTAAGGAAGAATTACATTTAAGAGGGTTTCTTAAAATAATATATAAAATAGATTAATTTTTTTTTCCTGGCATACCAGGTATTTTAACCATTCTACTTTAAAACATTTATGCAGCAGTTTCAGCTTTACCCAAAATATGCCATAGTAGGCCTATTATATAACACTCAATTGTGCCACCACTGCATTTTCAAATGGCGGAATTTAGTAATTTGTATCTTTCTCTCTGAGACATACACTTTTATCATGCCCATCCGTTTAGTTTGTGTTTGTTTGTAGGGTTTGGAACCTGTCTTCCTTGGTACGGAAGAAGAGCCAATTATCCATCAAGTTTACAACCACCGGTAGGTTACGTAGGTAGGTCTTAAATGTAGACATAAAATAGACGCTCAGAAAGTAATTAGTAATTAAGCAAGGAAATAGTTAAATTATTCTGAGTCCGAAACATCCTAATCATCTCATCATAATGAGCTTATCTTATTTGAATATTTTTTTGTACGATGTATACCTGTAAAAATGCTGTTAGTTTAAACGTGTTACGTATATTTGTATACCTTACGAATACTTATATTTTACAGTATACATATATATACTAATTAAAAATTTTACTCCAGGATTAAAAGTAAACTTTTTAATCCTAAAACTATTTTTAAATTAATTGCATAATTAAATTTATTACAAATTATGATTAATTTACAAAAACAATTTTGCCTCTTCTAGAGCAATCACTGCTTTCATAAATGAGCAACTCGATGAAGAAGTAGAGAACTTTTGTAACTATCTCGCATTGACAGTTAGGCTACATAAAGGGAGTTTTCGAGTTTTCTTCCATACGACATGCGAATACGGGCAGTTACAGTATCACTCAACAGTCTGTTCGAAGTACATGCCTTAATTGGACATAGACATTGAGGCCAATCATATCTACAACAAAAAATAATAGCAATAAAAAGAAATTATCAAAAACTATCTAGTAACCATTCTTTAAACAAGAATTGATAGCTTTCATTAACTAACTTTAAAGGAGAACTTTAGATACCCACATAAAAATCATCTCGTCTGTATATGAAAAAGTTTATTCACATTAATACAGAGATCTAAATAGAGAAATAGGTCTATTGAATAGAGACTTGGGGTATGAAACGAAATTTTTAAAGGTTTCATTTTTGTACAATATAATCTATATGTAAAGTTTCATTTAAAAACTTTTTAAAACTAAGCATTAACTAAAATAAATCAAAACATATATATATCATTTTTCTACGATGAGAATCTTTTTAAAAATATTTCTTTACAAGTTAAATAGCACTTGCTTGCTTTTAAATTATTCATTTAAAAATTATTATTAAAAATTATTTATTTAAGAAAAATTCAACTATTTATTTAAAAACTGAAGTGTATTGTCTTTGCGCTGCTATATTTTAAGCACTATTGATGTAACATTATATAAATCTATAGGAATTAAATAAGTCTATCATAAGTATCATCAAATCACTAAATACTTATTAGAGAAGTATTTTCTCTTTTACCCTAACTAATTTGCTCGGGAATATCACATAAAAAAATTATTAATGTTTCGAAATAATAACTAAATTGGTTATTGGTTATTGTCAATAATAGCGAGATTTATAACAGATTCTACATTAAATATAAATCACAAAATATATGACTGTAATAAAGCATAATTTTTTTTGAAAGCGTAAATATATAACAAAAATATATAACTTAAAGAGAACTCTATGAATTTATAAATTGATATACGACTATAAAAATTCACCTAACCATGTCTAGATTTTACAAGAGTTACAAAATCTAGACGGAGTTAAATTTCACGCCTAACATTTTCCAACATTTCTGAAGTAATAGATGTAACAACTGCGGTGATAGGCCTTTGAAGTTCATGTAAGTGCAATACGGGAGCTTCGTCCATACGATCTTTAGTATAACCCCCATAGAAAAAAGTCCACTGGAGTGATAAATAAAGACAAGTCCCATTAATCTGTATTTTATTTTCCTTGTATTATTTCATTCAAATTCAGCTAACTATATGACAAGGATAGCATTTTGCTACGCAGTAACATGAGAACATAAAAGCATGTTTTTCTCCTTCTCCATCTACTCGTAAACAAGTACCAAAATCTAATGGAATAAAACCAGATTAAATTATATCTGTCAGTAAAAAATATCTATTGCTCTAATTTATTTCCTAAATTAGAGCAAATAGATATTTTAAAATATATTTATTTTATTTTAAAATAATAATTAGCAATTATTAATTTAATTATTACAATTATTAATTGTACAATTATATAGATATTCCTATAATTTTTATTCTGTTTAAATTCAAATGCATTCCATATTTTATAGATAATATCTATTCAGATATAAATTAAATTAAATAAACCAAATAATCTTAAAAATGTTTAATTCTCATAATAAATTAATTATTAATAATGATAATGAGCAATACCAATTTTATTAATTATGAATCCAGTTTTTGCTTGTCCATTAAAATTTTATTTAAGTGTAAGAAATTTGTACTTTTTAAAGATTTTAGCGTATTAATTCAAAGAACAAAATTTTATTATTGGAATTCATTGAGTACAGCATGACATTAAATAAAGCCATTTCCTTTAAGTCAAAGCTTCCTCTTTAAAAGCACTTATTCCATAAAAGATTTATTCCTTTAGAAAACGTGATGAGCACATATTTACTTTCTCCTAAAAAATAAAAAGGGGGCAAAATATAAATCTTTAAAATACTCGGAATTGAAAGCAAAATAGATTGAACCTTGCCTTAAAATAGAAAGTGTTTATCACATTTACTTAGGTAATGAATAAGATTAAGAAAAAAATCTATATAAAAATGTATTCGCCAGAATTACATCAATATCTGTACTTTAAACAAGCACCATTCCGAGACATTAAACCTTTTCAATTTATTTTCTGTGTGCAACAGTTTTACGAGTTAAAATTTCTCTACATAATTTATTACTAACACGTGATTCTATATGAAATTTCTTTTCAAATTTTATTCTCTACTTTTTAGTGCTGGTTATTTGTAAATTTTTAATTTTAACGTCAGTACTGAAAGTATACCTTTTAAAATTGTTCTTTTTCGTAAAAGAAAATATCCATAAAATTGATTTGTTCTTATCTATTTATGCCACTTTTGTAATTTATTCAAACGTGCACAAAATTGTGAAAATTTATTATAAATTTTCACAATTTTGAAATAAATGTATGAAACTTTAGTGAATTCCCTTATGTGAATTAGTAGTTAAATGGTTTCTTACTTTAGTGGATTAGTGGTTTTACTTATTTTTGTAGTTTATATAAATAATTGGCAAGCTTGTTGAACTATTTAATATTTTTTATTTAAATTCTTCCAATAAGTTTTAATTTAAATTACGTATTCATGAAAATTAGTTTATTAGGTGTACATTTATTTGGCTTATTTTTAAAATATTGTAGAAACAAGGATATTAAGAAGATTGTACATTTATTCGAAGCATTTCTCTGTTGTGTTAGAAACAAATTACTGCAAAAAATTTATTATGTAAAATATAATATGTTCAATTATTAATACATGTCTAATTAAATAAATTTATTAAAGTTCTATTACTTCGTTTATTTATGCAGTAGTTTCGAAAAAATTGAAATTCGGAAAATTTCGATTATTTAGTTAATTGTTTTAAAATGTTCTTTTAATGTTAATGTTATTTAATTAATATTATTTTATTTTATTCATATTCTCTCTTCCACCTAAAAGTTCAAATTAGTTTACTGATGTAATTTTTTTATTCAATGGTAAAAAAAAGCAGATACCTAAAACATTTATACCTTTTGCTGCACACAATTTTTATTTTAATTAACACATGTTATTTTTCTTACCATCAGATCTCTCCTTAAAAATAACAGTTGATACATAATGAAACTACATGTTTATGACTGAGAAAGATGAGCAAATAGGAAGATATGCATTGATGTTTCTTTCTACTACATAAGAATAAAATTTTATTCCAGAGGAAAAGAAGCATTACCACTTTATTAATTTTCCGGAACTTTTACACCAAAAATTCTTATTGGGAGAGAGTACACATACCCATTCGTAATATTGAGGTGATAGAAACTTTAACGTGGTGAACAACCCATGAAACTCTATTATCCTTTATTTTCGGTGGTTGATTTTCTTTACCCTTGGGACATTTTCGATTTCTGGTTCATATAAACGAATATTGTTACGATAGCATTAACTTCTTCTAAACCGACATCTATTCGAGCTTTTTCTCAAGTATCCGCAGTTCAGCAAAAAGAAAGAAAATAACATCGCGCCGCTTGTAATAGTGGTAACTTAAAATGAAGCCGAAAAAAATAACATTGATAGGAAATGGAAAATGGATCATACGCCGAATGAAGGAGTAGAGCACAGAAAAGTGGGGAGAGCCGGAGAGAATTCTTTTCGGATGTGTTTTCTTATGCCGACTCAGAGAGATGAATTTTTCTTTCGGGATAGGATAGAGACAAAAGGTATTCGAATTTCCATTTCTGAAAAGCGCCAGAATTATTATCTTTCTGTCCCGTGAAAGGTATGTCTCAATTCTTTATTGCTGCCAAGTTACTTTTCATTACTCTCCTATAGTGTCAAGTGATTGCCTATAGATTTCATCAATGAGGGATGGGCTACAAATTGAATTTCGTTCCCATAAAATAGATTTCAAATGTCTTGAATTCATACGTGAAATATTAGAATTATCCAGAAAACTGATGAGGGGGTCATTGAATTAAGTTAGATTTTTATTTCATTGTTTGGTACAATATTTATAATTAAAAACCACTGCTGTGCAAAAAATTGTATGTTTAGTATATAAAATTTTAATCATTTGGGTTCCAAGTTATTACTTGTAAATTTGGTTTTATGTTGTTATTTTACTTATTTCTCTTTTTACCTTTTGGAATATTTTTTTTTGACATCACATGAAATATTACTTAACTACAAAGTATATTTTTCATCTACAAGTGTGTATAAATTAAAACATTCACAAATAAACTAACTCAAGGCTGTCAATTATTTATATCTCCTGAATCAATTTTTAAATTTATTTGAGATGCAATATATAAACTTGAATCAACTATTTTAAAATAAGTTAATAAGTATATATTTAAGTTATTCATAGAATTAATTATTATATGTATGGTAATATAGACACTCTTAAATTTAAACTGAAAAAAAAATCATATAAAACAAGATAAAGATTCATTACTTAAATGAATTTTTTTTAAATTGCCTTTGTTTTTCTAATCTTCTAATGTTTACAGTAAAATCAGTTAAAAAAAATTATCAAATAGGTTTTAATTATATTAATTGGCCCTTCAATTAATATATGTGCGAGCTCTGTGTGTTGTATCATTTTCATCTTGTAGAAATCACTAGCAGTATCTGAATAAGGAAGAAAAATTTATTCAAGAATGTAGTCTCTATGTAACTGAGTTTAAACGATCCCTTTTGGTACGGTATACAGGTCAATGTGGCCATCCAACTAAATACCTGGTCAATCACATGCATTATACTTATTAAATCTATCGTTTTCATGGATATGATTGGAATAAAAGTGCGTTCCCGTCTCTAGCCAAATCAATAATCTTCTTGAGTCACTTGCCAAATAGATCTGTTTTTATTAGTAAAAAGTACAGATCTCCACTGACTTATCTCCAATTAATATATGTGCCTGCCCAATCAAACTTTTCATTTTAGTGGCGTGATAGGAAGGATACATATAATGCTAGAAGTTATACATACAACCCTCTTTCGTGAAACCTTCTACACTCAATTGATCTATTAGTAGATACCAACCTCAAGTGGCTGCTACAATAAAACATCTGAAGTAGGCTGATACATCAGTTTCGTGCCCCCTTAGCTGCAAATATCGTTTATCCATTGCACTTGTAGGTCCAGGTCTTCCTTGATTTTATCTTTTAGAAGCTCGTTCGTTCTTAGAAATGCCCATCACATTCAATGAATTACAGAAGGTCTCACATTTCAACCCTCTTGCTAAATACTACTGACTCTCCTCTTCTTATATTTTCATCGAAAGTACTCGATCGACTTGACATAATTTATCTCAAAATTTCACTACGCAGTTTCTATTCTAAATTGCAGCATTTTAAAAGCCTGTGTTCCGTCACTTTTCGAATGTTGTTACAAGACGACAATCTAGTAATTTACATATCATATTCTGATGCAAATTGCTCAGTTACACCATGGAAAATTTATTTGGTGAATTTCTATATGGAGAAATTTCTTTTTACATTTAATTCAACATTCTTATCACAGTAACCTTTTCACATTTTTCAAAATCATTTCTTTATGATCTTCCTATCTATCAGAGAAAATTTTTGTGTTTTAGCCAACATAAAGGGGATTTCATAATATGCCGCCAGCATTTCCATTATATTTCCCACAATCACATCTATATCTCTCAAATATATTTTGTCTGCTTTTCATTTCTTTTTACTATTTAACCACATGATATTTCTGAAACTTATACTAAGGGATCAATAATAATAAATGTGATATTTTCTAGACTGTTTGTTAAGATCTTGTCTTGTATTTTCTAGGATAGTACTTTCACAATCAATTTTCTTTTTCTCTTAAAAGGAATGGATAACTGACTTTTAAAAATACTTAATTTTATTATAGAGAAATTTATTTATATTATTGTTTTACAATTTATAAGCGTTAAAAATATTTTACAATTTTAAGGCAAGGTTCCTGTTTTCAAAAAGGACTAATATAGTTTTATTGTTCTATATCGCATATAATATTAAAAAGTTTTTGTTTCTCTTTCTGTCTCGTAATATATAACGTCTAAAGAAATAAGATTGCTTTCTGCCATAAAACAATCGATAAGTTGGTAATTAACACATACAGCCCAAACATCATCATTACTAAAGCTTTGTTGATTATCAATTTAATTTTGCTAGTAAGCTTCTTATACGGAAATAAAAACGCTGAGAATTTCAAAAGGAAATAAAATTTAATAAATAATATGTAATATATATAAGTAAACATAAAAACACACACTAACTGATAAACCGAATAATTACAGATTTCTATAAAAAGTAAACTAGCTCAGCAGGCAAGAACTTAACATAAGCATTCAAAATAAAAGAATTAATTTCTCAGTTGACAAACTTTTTTCAGCCTTAATGGAAACAAAAATATCATTTTTTCATCTTAAAGTATTGTTAATAAATTATTTTTCGAAAGCGTGAAATTGTTCACTCGAATCGAATTAAGATTCCTCAAATCTTATGAGAAAGCAGTGGATGCACCATTTAAATTATAAAAATATTACAAAATTTTTTAAAAATGAAATTAAACTAATTCTTAATTGCTTTAATGCTTAAAGTTCTTTTAATTACAATTATTTTTATATGCACCACGATAGTAAAGTGGAATCTTACATAATATAGAATTAAAATTTCTTCTCATATTTTAATATTAAACATGCTAGAAATTATCGCGATACATAAACTAACTTAATATTCCTAAGAATTTTGATAGGTTTTTTTTTTTTTTATATATATATATAATTTTTCACAGAACAAAAATTTGAAAATTATGGAATAATAAAAAGGCATTGAAGAGGGGGATTTATTTCGAATGTTTGTACTTTAATATATAGTGGATTATCACTTGAGAAATATTTGGTAATTTAAACTAATATTAGATACTGTTCATACCGTTAAGATTTAAATTTGTTTTAATCATAATACTTTAAATCTTAATAAGAAAATGATGAAATAATTTATGAAAATGAGTAAATAATTCAAAGTATACGGGCAAAATTAAATTATCGTGCATTAATGAATTATATCTAACACCAAAAGAAAAGTCTGGAAGACAATCGGGGATGACTGGAAACAATTTAGGCTGTTACCAATTTTAGATTAAGAACTGGACACGACTGTCTAGCCATACATCTGGCCAAAATAGGGATTGGGAACTCTCATAGATGTGTTTTATGGAAGTCGGAGAAAATGAACAAAGCCCATCGACTTGTTTGCTCGGGACTGGGCTCTGACTTACAATTATTTATTTAGTTATACTGACTTACAATTATGAATAGTTATTTGTGTAGTCTTTACTGGAGGGCCAGAGAAAACATGTCCTGATCACACGAACTTTTATTAGGGTATTTCTAGCTTTTTAAATTTTTATCCTTAGAATATTTAACTTGTTTTAAACTGTTTTAAAGTCTTTTGGTCGTTTTTGTTAAGAATGTTTCATCTTTTCCCTTTGTAATTTTAATTTGTTTATATGTTCTTTTTTGTCTCTACGGTAAGTGACCAAATTTGTATGAATTAAGTTACAACATCAACATGATTCAAATGTACATTACGAATAAAAAATTCGAAAACATATATTCAATTCTTAGTCTTCTACTTAATATATGTTAATAAAAAAAAGTTATGTCCCAAATATATTTGTAAAAGTTTTATAAACACTTTATAGGAATGATAGTTTGTATATAATTAAAACTTTTGCAACCCGTTCTTATATGGCAAATTAATAATTTTTTATATTAGAAATAATGTTATAAAATCCATTATTGAATAGATTTAAAAATTAAATTTGTGTATTAAACTGTTAGATAATTGCATTGACTTAGAATAACTTTAATTTATAAACTGGCAATTCTTTTGTAATAAAAACAGAAAGACAAATTGATACGATATAAGCTCGCACTTCATAAATAAATCTAGAATATAATCTATTAGAAATCATTACCTATTATTTATTTGGTAAATCCATGAAGTGCGTCACGGGAAGTCACGTGATACGTAATTAAGTCACGTAAAGAGTCACGTAATAAGTCACGTGACGCTGCTATATCAGAAGGAATGTCAAGAATAAGGGATGACAGAGCTATTCAGCTGTTTCTTGTTTTATCTCAAAAATAGTCAGATGAGATAATATGCTAACTAAGTTCAATAATTACAGTAATAAGATAAATAAAAAGCAAGTTCTTCAAGTTAAAAATGTCTTTTAAACCAAGAAAAAATATGTAATCAATGAAACTTTTTTAAGTAAAATATTTTTAAATATTTATTAAAGCAAAAAAAAAAAAGATTAAAGAATTGACGTTAAATAGAGGAAGACATTTATTAGATGGTGGAACATTTAATTATTTAAATTCTGCTTATAACATTAAATTTGTATGACAATAAATTTGTTACTGTAAACTTAATTTACTTGGAATAATTGAATTATGAAACTCAGTTTAACAATTATTGTAAATTAACCATAGATCTTCATCAATGATTTCTCTCAACGAATGTATGCTTTATTATGGAAATAATGAGTATTATTGACGCCCTCATTTATTATATTATTGACATCCCGAATTTTAAAAAAGAACTTTGTTATGAAAATTAGTAGATTATTGGTTAATTACACTTAGTTTCGTTCAATTCAAAACGTTTGAAATTGAAACTCTTAAATACATGCAAAGTTGTTCTGTTTCAGTTAATAAAATTATACTACATGACTTAAACGTCATGTTAATTAATCGTAACTCCTCATTAAATTAAATTGAGATGTAACGCCATTTATTTATAATTTCATTTACCTCCATTATTATGTATAGCGGAAAACATTTTAATTATCTTGGTTATTAAATTGATCGTAATTTGAAATTAAATACGTATGACGGGATTTTAAAAAAAATCCATGATAGCTAAGTAGTGTATATATATATATATATATATATATATATAAATTTTACAATTTTTAGCGTACTGAATCCAGTTATAAATTTCCCTTCAATAGTCCCTCAAATTTCATTTTCTCTTTGCCGCTGTCCTAACAATAGTGTTCAATAACTTTGATGAATACCCGTTGTTTTTCAATTCCTTCTATTAGCTCACACTTTCCCTATATATATCTTGTTCAAATTTTCAACCGTTCATAAAATACTTTTTATTCATCCCCACAAGTTTAATACACTTGTATTTTTTTTATTTAAGTTGCATATATCTACCAATAAATGGTGCCAGATAAACTTAAAAAAAATGAATGAAATTTATTTATAAAGGACTTTCTGCAAAATAGTGAAAAGAAAAGTAGGAATTGACTTAAATTTTTTTTATTTATTATTTTACTTGTTTTTGGGGAAATCTGAAAATTCTGAAAAATTGTTAATAATATTTTCTTTACCATTGTGAGCAATTAAGTAAAAGTCAAATGTAATATAAGAATTTATAAATATGAACTGTTTCTTTGCATTTCAAACTAGTGGAGTCGCATTACGCTTTCAGGTTCACGTGTGTTTTAGATTTCTTTAACATTAGGGCTTTTAGAAAAAGAATAAGAAAGATTGTTGTAAAAGATTTTAATCGCGATTCGCTCCACTAATAAAAAAGTAGAAGAAAATTCTTTTTAAGCCGTTCATTCAAATGTAGATCGTTTCATTTATTAATACAACGTAATATTTTTGAAAATAGTTAGAAAGTTATTAGTAGGTAGTTTGAAAGTTAGGGTCAAATTAACACTACAAATGTGCTAATATCGAAATCTTCGTTGCATGCGCTGGAGGATTATTAAAAGTTTTTTTTTTAATAAATACTAAAAATTTTAAACTAAATAACGTACGCATTTAAATTTATTATTTATATGGATAAAAAAACTATTGGTACAACTTTTCTATAAAATTGGCACTCTTAAAATTTGCAAAATTGGCATAACTTTCTAATTTAAAGTTCAAACTTTGATTTGGATTTCACTAAGAAAAAAAATCATTTAAGATATGTAACAAAATAAGTTCGAAAAGTATTTTATGCATATAAGTCTCAGATAAAATTTATATTTAGTTAGTATAGGTGGAGGTGACGTAAGTCGTAAGATGGGGTATTTTTGTCTGCTAGCATATTATAAATGGCTTCCAAAGAGTCATACTTTAGTAGCTGATAAAGCTGAATCTTCTACCATCCATCAATATTCGAGGTCAATGACATCAAGTCAAGTCTTCAGAGTAACAAAAAATTTCAAACTTGTTAAAAGTTTCTGAACTAATCCAAAGAATCACAACTTACTTGTATATAGGCCTGTCCAGTTCCTTCACAATTTTTAATAGTTTAGAAAGATAGATCGCTGGTACAGAATACGAAATAAGTCTTTGTATAATTTATCGCTTAGATTAAAATCGGAAAAGAAATGTACAATTGAGTAACATATAAAATGATACGGTTAATTGTAAAACTTGAAAATTTGTATATAATTTAAAAGAATTTTACAAAACTTTGAAATTTTAATATGTCACAACAAAGAAATACTTTTTTTTATAGAAATGAACATATTGATTTAAATATTTTTGAAGATTATTGCTGATTTAAAAATTTTATAACATCTTTTTTCTTCAAAAATAATAAGAAGAATTTCGTTTGAAATTGCTTATAAAAATAAATTGTTTCTCATATAAATTTATCTTTCTTCAACAAATCTATAGTATTTTATATGAGAAATACACAGGCTTACATCAGAAAGCCTCAATAAATAAATATTGTATTTTCAGATAAGTTCCATTTTAAAGAGGAAACTGTGTCTCTTGATGATTTTTCACATTATCTAAAAATGAACATTAGATTTATCGTACTCAATGTCTAGGGTGTTGGTATTCATTTTTCATTGTTTTAGAATTGAAACACATAATGATATTATCTAATATAGATGAAGGTTGTTTTTTACTTGAAGAAAATAAAGATATCGTTATCTGAAAAGAACTGGGTGTTTTTTTTATACATTTCTCCAGACCTGTAATGAATCATAACTCAAGAAGAAACAATCTTTGAACAATCTTACTTATATTTTACTCGGGTTTTTTTTTTTTATAGCTTTAGTCACTTTTGTTTCCCTCATATAATTTTAATGATGAAAAAACGTTTTAAGGCATTCATTATTTATATCTCGTGTTTCTCTAACTTCAGAGTATGAAGACTTTTAGGATTTTTGATATCTAAATAGTAAAAGAAATATCTGAAATATGGAAGACTATATTGTAATAATAGATTTCTATCAACAAGAATTTTTGAAAGTTTGGATCCATAAAAATAAAATAACTTTTTGGAATAATTTGGGGGTTAACTTTTAAAATAATTTGGAAGTTTTAATTTCTAATGCTAGGAAAAATTTTGCATTTCAGAATCTAGTTCACTAAATCTTCTAAGAAACAGCTGAATTTACTAGTTTAACTAAAGTAACATTACTTCTGTATGTTAAAGCTACCCTCAAGTACTTAACTTTGATCTATAGGAAAACTGCTCACATAACTGCCCTGTTTTCAGAAAATTGCCCACATTTAAGCACCTTATGGAAAAATGCGTTAGGCAGCCCAGTCAATATGACACAATTTGCAACTATCAACTCCGAGTCTACTCTCTTTCGAATTAATTTATTCCATGTATTCCATCAACAGTGACTAAACAAAATCGGACATCATTGATATCGAACACATTTATTAACTGTTTTCTTGTACAACAAAGTAGGTGAGCGACACAATATTTTGTAATTTTTAAAATTGGAATTAATCATTTTTATTAATAGGAAGTTTTGTAAACTTTTAAAAATATATTTATATTTATAAATGCATGTTTTAAAAATACCTAGCTATTTATAAAAAAATGCTATATTTCTTTCATGAAATGTATTAAAATCAGTTCTTTGGGGTTTTTTTTCACTTATTATTTATCATACAGTGGATATAATGATGATTTTATACTTTATTTCGATTGAAAATATCATGATTTGTTATTTAAAATACTTATCCCATATTGGCATATCAATTAATTCTAAATATACGCATGAATTATATACATGTATATAATGATCGTAGACAGTCACAGTCACGAGGTTCTATCATGTGGCTCGAAACAAGCTACACTGCGAAATAGCAAGGTATAGAATGACTTAAAATCTGACTCTAAATAGAAGGTTATTCGTTCTACTCCATGTTATCGGAATATGTCGCTATATGTATCTTTGACTTGGATCCATTCATCTAGCCAGCAGAGATAATATGGTTTATAATATCTTGAGGTGATGTACTCCTTGATAAAGCTACCCTTGGCATGTTATAATTAATTTCTTTTGTGTTTTTCGGATTTCCAGGACAACATATTTTCACACCCTGTCATTGTATATTTTGTATACAAATTTTTATGGGGTTTTTTTTATCTGCCAATGCAGTTCTCGCCTTTCAGCCTTTTGATTTTTGTGTTGATTAAATGATTTTCAGTTTTGTTTCTGCAGTTTATGTGTAATTTCTTCCTCTTTTTTTTCAGAGATCTGAATGTGAGGCACTTTAACTTTTTTCTAATGCGACTGCTATGAGGCTTTTGTTGTACAATTTGCAATATAGTGAACATAGGTAGTGACTTTTGTTATGCAAAATAGTCATGTTTTTAATTCACCCTTGTCTGTTCGCCTTATTTTTTTTGTGGCGATGGTCTTTCTTTATGGTGTGATTTTTCTGAATAGTATTTTGTATTAAGTTGTACATTACGTGTAATCCTATTTTGTTTCTCAAGTTAAGTAATTTTAAAATGTTACATAACGCATAAAAATTTCCACACTGCCACAATATAAAAATTAAATAATCTATACAATACCTGAAATTTACCTAGGAAAAACAACTGAAATGCTTTTATTGATAAAACATTTCTGTATTTTTAAAGATAAAAAAGGCTAGTAAAAAGTATTATGTACAAAGAAAAATCTCGTATTCTGCTTCAATATGCATCACATTTAACTTGCCGCTACCGAGATCTTTTAACTTAAAACACAACATAATTTATTAACGATTTCACACAACTGAGTTGTTTAAAACATTAAATAATTCCTGTTATAGTAAATAAAAGAATCACTGAGGAACAAATAAATTCAATTCCAAATTTTTCCAGACTTCCTTCAAGTTTAAAAATTCTTTGCATTACACTTCCCTTAACAATTCTAATCCTAAGCGTAAACAAGCGTTTAATTGTTAAGATTACATGACAATACATTAGTTTAGAATTTAATTTCCTTCTGTACAATTAAATACACTTATTCCCCAGACAAATATTCCTGCAAGAATCCACCGCAAAAATCTCGTTCAAAGTAATCTAAAGAATCAGAAGACAATCCTCACTTCCGTTTCGCAATTACAGTCTTCTTTCTTTTTTTTTTTACTCCAGTGCAATAATTGACATTAACGAACTCTTCTGTCGTTTCTCGCTACAATTAAGTCAAATGCATTAAGGGAATAATTTGCGTATTTCAGAGATGGACCGGGGTGCTATCTGGCCTCAATATCTGGGGGGAAATTCTCCCCTTTTCCTACCCTCAAGGAAATCGGAAATTTTTACTAATCAAATTTATGTGCTCCAGGGAACTTTAACTGCGACGTTTCAATCGATGAAGTCTTCCTCATTGTGTCCTTTTTGTTATTTCATTTGTTTAGATGGGTTCCTTGTCTTTGCTTAATATCCTGCCCTGGCACAAGTTGGCAATTTGCTGTACTAGGCAAAAACCTTTCACCAATGCCAGAGGTGCTTGATTGGCGTAAAGTATAGTGTAATTTGAATTACGAATTTTTGTTTGATCTAAATTTGGCTTAATTTTTCTTGGCTTGATTTTTTCTACTCGTTTCCATATTAACTTTTAGGTCTTCTTATATAGGGTATTCGAGAAAGATTGAATAGATTGCAAAAAGACCATAGTCTAAAATGTAAACAATACTTCAGTGATAAAAGCATTACAGTTTAACATCTTTCTGTTGAATACTATATAAAATATTATTATTGCCAATGAAATTTATAAAAAATCAAACAGACCCCTTTTTCTATTTGATTTGATTCAAACTTACAAAAGATATCTCCATATATCTCATTCTCTAGTTCTTATTTTACTTATTTAATTATATTCCTTCTTTTTGTTCAATATTAGGTCCTGAGATAAATTTGGATTATCTTTACTAAGCAAAAACATCCTACAATGCTAGAACGGAAAACTGTTTGATTGGCATAAAGGGCGCGATAATTTGAATTTTTATTCTAACGTTTTCGTTCTAACTTTTATAGCTTGGGATTTTTTTTCATAAAATGTTTCAAAGTGGTTATGGCGTTTACAAATAAAAATTTCTAATTTTTTTTTCATTGATACAATATTTTTTTACTTTTAAAATCAAATTTATGTGCCTTATGTGAATTCTGTGTTTTTCTTAGGTCATATAGGCAATGTATGTCATTCATTTCATTTTTGTCGCTTTATTCATATAGACTTATCTATATTTTGAGTGCAATTAAAATTTTTATTTCCAAATATATGTAAAAAGAAATAACAAATATGTAGAAAAATTGATTTGAGAACACGAAAAAAAATCTATTAATTATTTTTAATAATTACGTTTAGGTGTTTAAAATTTCAGAAACAAAAAAAAAAAAGACTTTGAAATTATTATTATTATTTCTAGAATTTAAATATAAAATATTCTATAATGTATTAAGGACGCCTGATGGCGTGACTAGCGTTCTGAAACTCGGGACTGACGGGTTTCGGGTTCGAGTCCCGGAGGTGCCATGGATGTTTGTAGCGGTTGAGAATCCACTTTAAACTGATTCATAAAGAACGAGCTTCAACTAAAAATTACATAATTTTATTTAAAGAACTGTGAATTTCTTATTTTCAACTCAATAAATATTAATTTTTTCTGAAACTAATGGTAAAATTTAATAATTTCAAATTGGAAAATTTTTAAATTTTACAAATATATTTTTTTTAAACTTTAACCATTCACATCAAGTTATTTTGTTTTTGACTTCAATTAATTTTTTATAAGAATTTGAAAAAAAGGTAAATCTTTTTCCATTAAATATTTTGAATTTTAATACACGTTTCAAAAAATTTATTAATATTGTGTACTGAATAACTTTTCCATGTCGTTAAATACAGTAATCATTCTAAAAAGTTTTTAATGATATATTAACATAAAAACCAGCTTCAAAGTCATGTGCTTTAGGTGTGTTTTACATTTTTAATTCTATAAAATAAATGTAAAAATAAAGCAAATTTAGATATCTGTTGTAAAATATTAAGTTAAAACACTATTTTCATATTATTCCAAGTTAAATAAATTGCATGATCAATATGAATTAACATTCTTGAAAAGATTAGATGAACATATTTATTTCAGATTTGTCTTTTTTGTGCTAAATTCAAATTAAAATGTATTTCTTTTCTTTTCCGGGGGGCTATTATTTCATAAAAAGATTAAAACTGATGTAAGGAATACAAGTTATCATTCAGGAAATTAATAAAAGAAATTTATTTCACAATTTCAATATTATAAAGTTATACTATACTATAGCGTGATTTTTGAAGGAAAATAAATTTAATTTAATAAAATTAAAGATAAAATGTCTGTTGAGTTTCATTAAAAATTGATGTTGGCTGTTTTGAATACAACTTATTCTGATATCCTAATTTTGTTTACGAGTCGTAAAAAGAACGTCTATGACATCTCGTATGTCATAAAAAGAAGCAGTTTCTATTGGAAAATACTTTTTCCAGTTTTTCAAGGAAGTAAATTAAATGTAATGTTTTTATTTATTAATAATGTTTTAACATACTATTGTTTTAGCTTTAATGAAGGGAACTAGTGCAATTTTGCTTGAAAACAAATGCATGTGACTGTAATATTTGTTGAAAATATTTGTTTCTCATTGAGGAGACACTTGATCTGTCCGCATACCATATGAGCCGACTAATTTAACGAACATCTTCATTATTATTGACACCACTTCAATATATCAGTGTCGTCCACTAGAATGGCTTGAGAAGAAATGTCAGATGTGTACCGACTTGTATTTACTTGTTACATGTGAGAAAGCATGAAAAATCCAACCAAGTGATCTAACCGTATAGATGAGACAATCTCAATCAGTTCCGGTTTTTACACAGAAATGACAGTAGTGGCACACCTTTGACGAAACTTAAGGACATTTCTACTGAACATTTGCCATCCTACACTTGTTCGAAACTATAAATAGAAAGTGCTTTCAATCTTTCCACAGTAGCTTTAAAAAATACGTCAAAAATAAAATAAAATGCCATTAATTAAAGAAAATTGGAAATACCTAATTAAAATTCAGGTCATATTACCTGAGCAATAAATACCAATATGTATGACATGAACATTATTATATTTACAGATTACATTAATAGAAATTGATAGTATTATGTTTCCAATAATTGATAATTTTATACTGATAATTTTATTATTATTAATATTGATAATTTTTTATTATTAATATTGATATTTTTTTATTACTGTGTGTTATTTCCCTTGACAATTATTGATATTGAATTGTTTTTCGTATATGGGGTATATAATTCTATCATTACGCATCAAAGTTGTGTTCTTTCTAAGAACGCTTTGTCTGTGATGGTAATGCCCACTTATAGTAAAGTGACCAAACCCTATCACTTGAAACTAATCGCTTCGTGCCTAGTAGCGAATCAGGTTAGCTATTTTTTCCTGAAAACTGTAGCAGATAGCGAAAATTTCTTCGATTGTCAAAGTATATTACGTTATAGCTCAGTTTAAAATGATCATCTTCTTCTTCATTGGCGCAATAGCCCCGTAGTAGGCCAAGGCCGTCTGCCTGCTGGCAGATTTCGAAACGGGAGATGTTTTCATTTTATGGGCTTCGTTGTTAGGCCTCTGCCCAATGCTATACAAAATGATCATCTACGTACATCAATAATTTAATTAGAAACCGTGAAATGCAAATCCCACTGTGTCAGATCACAATTATAATAACGTTTTTAATGTCATCATGCAGTTAGAAGTTTAAAAACCAAAATCTGTAATACACCAGCACTGTAAAATAAGGATAGAAATCAAAACGGCCAAGTATTCTACAAAGAGACTTTAAAAAGACAAAAACACAGGAATCTATTTAACACACACTTACTTACTTTCTGAATTACTTGCACCTAGTACATTTTTACTCTGGGTCCAACATCATAATAAGCTTCCATATCCTGCAGCGTGAATGCAAGACTTTATGTTCCAAATTTTGGGTACAAGAAGGTAATGAAGAATGTCCTCCAGGGTCAACAGACCTAAATCCACTGAATTTTTCATGTAGAGTTACCTAAAATACACAGTATACCTTGTTATCTCGTGTAGTATTAACGATCTGAAAAGCTAGATTATTCACTCATGCGTAACAGCTTTAATGCTACAACGCATTCAACAAAAAAAACCTATCCTGAGTACAGATGTATATTGCTGCAAGAGTACTTTATTTTATGTGTTTTTCTTCATAATGGCTTAGAAGTAGTTGTACATATTCCTTACTAAAATGTTAGCTAATTTTCATTCTTCTAAAAATACCACACTTTTTCAGTCTCTTCGTAACAAAGTTATGACAAGGAGATTTACATTTCATGATTTCCAATTAAGTTATCGGTGTATGTCGAGAATAATTTTATAATAATTTGGGGACACTACAATTTTACAATTAATAAGTATTCATTGTATGTCACAGTTTTCGAGATAAAATCGCAGATTTTCAAGATGCGTTACTAGAGATCCTGCGTTTTTAATTTTAGAATTATTGTAAAGAATAATAAGTTATAAAATTTTACAATATAACTAAGAATAGGATAGTTTAGCTTTGTCTAAACTCTGACATTTTTTTTAAAAAAAAGTCTAGATATTTTAAATAATGAGTTTCAGGTTAGTTTAATTTAAAGTTCCTCGTATGTTATTAATTCACTGATATCTTAGATAGCAGTGTTTTGTATATTTTGAAACCAAATAAAATGCATTTGACTTAAGCATCATTTGACTTTATAACTTTTGTAATGACATCATTAGCTGCGCATAACAAACATATTAAAATAATAAATTTCATTCATTTTAGTGTAATGGTCTAATAAAGGAATTACTTGGTAGAAAACATTTATGACGCAGTAAATTCCTGATGAAGATCTCATAGACTGGAAGTTTAACCCTCTTTACCATGTGAGAAACCTCCTCTGAAACTAAGCAGAACGGTGCGTATACTTCTCAACTTAGAAGTAGTTAACGGTGAAGTGTGCCTTGTTTCCATGACAACACGTTTATTCTCTAAAAGAATAAAATATCCAGATGCTTCTATTTCAGCAAAGAGAGTGGCTTAAAATCTTTTCTCTTGGTTATTTGGTTTAAACGGGGAAAACTTAGAAACACAGAAAATAACTACATTTTTTGAATTAACACCCTTTGTATATTTACCATCATATTGGAAAAATTTATGACTTATAGAATAGTCTATTATTCAAGGAAAGGCATTTTGTGAAATGAAACCAAAAGCGATACTTGTATAAAATATAATGATAATATCATATTAATGTTATTTTAATATTTTTATCCAAAATACTTTGGTCAGAGTGCCACCTGAAACGAAGTCGTGGTTGCAACAAGTTGCTGATACGATACTCTTCGTCAAACCATTTTTAACAATTGGTCGATATGTGTTTTGATAATATATTCATGGTTGGCTGTGTTGATATTTTCCAAGTTTACTTTTATTGTTATTAAAATTCTAACCAATGATTTTTAATGCAATTTTTCAGAAAGAAATCACTACACATAAATAATAACATTGACGTTGTAGTGATGATCGCTTACAAGCTTTATTAATTATTACATTTATTCCTCCGACAATGCCTATCATTTCCTTCTTTGTGTTTGAGTTATATTTTAACATAATGCATCAGGGCACCTTGTTATAGGTTCATTATATTACTAAATGCGACGTTAGTTCATATTCACTATGAAAAATTATTATTAAAATTTCAAAATGCTGTAAATCGAAAAAGAGATTTTGCTTGGATTAATTTAAAGGGTTTTTTTCAATGGCAAGAGAAAATGACAAACTCTTACGAGATCATAACAGTGTAAAACACATACATGAAAAAAGTAAACAATAAGAGAAAAAAGGCGATGTCTCATCGTCAAAGTTTTTGCTCTCCAATATCTTTTCGCCTCTGAGTCCTAATGCAAGTTCGGGCATTCTGCTATATGGTGTCTGTCCATGATCTCGTCTTTCCCACACAGTGGACAATTTGGGCTACCAAAAATGCCAATGTAGTGGTTCGCCAAACAGTCATAGCCCACCGCAAGTCTCAACGTCGTAGCTGGAAGGGAATGTTGAATCTCAACTTTCTTAGATTGCGATATGCCGCCCTCATTCCATTGTCTGCCCTCATTCCAAGACACAGCCTACACGAAGTCCCACGAAGGTGATCATTCTTGGAGTGTTGTTGCATGCCGATAGTAGTAGATCTTTTAGCCGCCTAGGAGTTACCAGGGTGCACCACGACGTGGTAGATCTACTGTCGCACCCCTTTAATTTATAAATAAAATCAGAGATTTTACTTGTCAGTAATTATTTGTTAGCAGCAGTTAGCTTACCTAACAAAAATATCCAATTTAAGCTTATCATACCATGTATGAAAAAATGGAACTTAGAGGAAACCCATTTTTTAATTTATATAGTTAATGCATTTTAAGCTACACTTAAGAGTTCATTTGACTAGTTAAATAAAATTATAAAGGTTTACTATAAAAACAAAAACTACCATTTAATGCAAGTTAGATTTGTAAGCTACTGAAGTAAAAATATTAAAACATCAAATTTTTAATATTTCATCAAAGGGATAGAGCTTAATAGTTGTTCTGGAAAAGATCCTTACATATATTTAATAATTTTAAAATATATTATACATATCTAATTGATAACAAAATTAAAATAATTATTTTGCTCTGCTTCAATGTGGTATACAGTGGAACAAATTAGCTGTACATATGAGCTTCAGAATTCTTGACGTATATAATAAAAATGCTTCATTATTGTCTTACTTTGTTGACTTCAAGTAAAAGGTATTTAAGATATACTAAAATGATATTTTTGATGGAAGTAAGACTGTTGAAATTAACACGTATGATTTATGCCGATAAGAAAAATATCAGTAAATTAAATTGTAGAAACATCGAGTATTTATCTTAATCTTTCTTCTAAAATTAATAATTTTTGAAACAAGGAGAAATGATATCTAAGTCTTTATGACAGAAAGCTATCGAAATAAAAACAATACTAGAAAATGCTGTTCAAGCTGTATAAAGGAAATAAAAAAAACATTGAAAAGACATCGACAGTGACCAAGACAGACATGTGCCAATAAGTGAATTTGGCATTCTTTTTTTATAATAATAAATACAATGGTGTGTAAATAAATAGAAAAAACATTCCAATTTTAAAATATACAGCATTGAGAAAGATAAAAAAAAATTGTCATACGTAGGATTATTATTTAAAAAAATTGCTAGTTTTTGCAAAAGAAATTAGGCAAAAACAATTTATTTTCATCAAAACTGGTAAATAAATCCATTGTTGATGATAGTATTGCTATGATACTTGATGTTTCCAAGTGCTTCGTAAAGAAAATCGGATTCTTGCAAATATTTTCGTCAAAATATGTATTTCAAAATGTATTATCCGCTATTTTGATTTTTGAATTCAACATTTAATAGCATATTGATGGAAAATGTTTATAGGTAAGGGTAACTTTCGCCATATCTGCTTGTAGTTCCGGAGAAAACCGGAAAAATTTCCATCAGACAACATTTTGAATATCGATATAAAAAGTTTTTTTGCTCTTTCTAAATCGCCATCGACATTCTGAAAACAGAGGCTGCACCAGGGAAATCGAATCGGATCCCTCTTGCACGCTAGCTGACCATGTTACGACTGTGTGACAAGACGGGTTGATAGCAAAGCTTGTTTTATTTCATATTTGAATATTTCTTGCGTTATATAAATTCAGGTATGCAAAGCTAAATATTGATTAATTATTAACTAGATAGTTATTTAATGTTAATTTAAATAAGTCAATTCACATTACATTTCAAATATTTACTTAGATTCTGCCAGCCTTTATCAAGAGGTATACAATTTTATCCGGACAACAGGGTACAGTAATCTTTATTGCTTAACGAAATACATAAAATGTTTATTTTATTGCACATGAATTAGAATTTATGTTCTTAAAAATTTACTAGATAACTGAGAGCTATTGAAACCTTTATGTTTTTCTTAAGTAAATTTGTATTTTCAAAAAGCAAAACAAAGATAACTTTAAAAGTGCTTCACATCTCTGTGCCCCAAATATGTTTGAAATAATTTCACATTCGATTTATGCACTCTCTGTAAGTCTCTTTGCATTGATTTAAAGCCAAAATAAAAGCATTCTTATTGTTTAGAAAAGCTCTGATCACTGAACTTCTTATAAAAAGTAGAAATTTTTTGGAAAACATCTTAAATTGCAACCAAAACGCCTCATTAAACCTATTTTCAATAACTGGCCATTATAGATTATCAAATGTTTTATAATGGGTACTTAACTACATATGTAGTTGTTATGTTCTTAATTGTTATGATTTAAATATAAATTTTTTTTCGTAATGACCTTATCAATTTTCTTCATTCATTATGAATTCCCTTGGTTATTTACACTTAGTTATCGTTCGATTTGCACTAAATATATTCAGGTATCAAGAAAAATTTGAAGAAATATTCATAAATACGCAGTGAGTTCCGCAATCTTTTTAATTATACAGAACAGTTTATTGATTAATGAATTGATCTTAAAAAGCAATTGCTTCGATCCATAGTTTTATTTATAATGTAAATTTTATTTGACTAGGCATAGATAATTTATTTATTAATTAACACTGGTTTCCCATATAAAGAGATAAAAAAAACCTTATTTTCTTGAAGCATCTTTGTTTGAACTTTTATTCTTAACAGAATACGGCCGACAGACATCCCTATTTGGCTGAATACTTAAATAAACCTATTCTTCCGTTCCGTAATTTCCAATTTAATCAATTTAGCTCTTCTGGAACCTCTATTTCATCGCTAAAACAATTTATAAGCACATTTAAGCAAGCTTATTTTCACTTAAATAAAAATTTATAGTTGAAGCCTTAATTAATATATTTCCCGCTGTTTCCGGTTTGAATTTGAAAATTATTTTTCCCGTTCAGTTTTAATCTTCTTGAAGTACTTATGGTAACGCACTTCACTTTGCCTAAATCAACACGATTTTTATCCTCCAGAATTTAAAATCACTTTTAAAATATCTTAACGAAGATAACTAAGAAAGGAGGCAAAATTTAGTTGATCTTAAAGATAACGTTTATTAAATAACTTTCTCCCAGAAAAATAACAATTTTCTAATAAGTGAGGTGAATAACCTTTTCATTAGTATTTATAAGAATTACGAAGAAGTAGTCATTTTTTATATAAATTTTTGTGCCAGTGAACGATTTTAAATTTGTTTGGGTTATTTTTTGTGCTGCTTTTAAACAGAAATGATGCGATGTTGTCTTTAAAAAGCTTTGTTCTAAATGAAGTAACTATATTGAGTACTTGAAATTATTGTCTAGTAAAAGATAGCAATACAAAAAACGGGTCGAAGCATGTGTATAATAATACCAAAAGAGAAAATCAAAACACATCGAAAAAGAAATAGATTTCCTACACATTGCAGCTTGGTAATCCATAATATGTCTGTGTGTCAGAGTATGTCAGCCAATTCAATGTTCGTGAACAGATGAATGCTCACTATATGATGTCCGAAGCTTGAATAAGGAATCTCTTGTCTTCTTGTCGACCTTGACCACAACCATACATAGCATACATTCCTATTGATGTATTCTGTCTTCCCTCCAAGTTTTTAACATGGAGATTTGAAACACCCTATATATACATATACAATAAATTACACCTTACATATTTATTTAAACTACTGCTTGTACTACAGCAGTAAAAAAAGCCAATTGACAAGCCTTAGACCTAACAATCTGCCATTATGAAATCAATGTATTCCTATGCTCAAGAAAAATCTATCCTGAAAGTAAAAAGTAGTTAAAATTGTATTTAAAAATAGTATACTTACGTTGAAGTAAAATTCACCTCCTTCTTTTGTGATAGATTTGATAAAATATCTATTTTAAATAATAGTATTCATGTAGACATCTAAACGGTTACCAAGAGGCATATTTATTTAAATTAATTGTGATTTTTTTCTTTTATTGAAAAAAATGACATCTTCAAATATGAGTTTTGCATTATACTGTTATCTGACTGATATCAGATTATATTCAGTGCTTTTAAGTTTTAAGTTATTCTGATAACTGTCTTCAATTTGAAATATCAACTATTAATCAATGTACTATTTGTGTGTGGGTGTGTGATTAATCCTCAGTGTCCTGCAGCGCGGTATGGACATCTTATGAGTAGTCTACTCATGGATGGAGGAAAAGTCAAGACTATTTACATAAATAGATTTAATCAAATACTATTCCTCTATTTTAGCGACTAAATTACATAAATTATATACAAGGGAATTTTCCCCCTTCTAACTTTCTTTATAAGCGACCCAGAATTATATCCACTCATATCAAGGTCAAGTATGGTACTAACTTCCGTGTTTGGCGCATAGAACACCACCATCATCAGGATATCAGAACACCACTTAACAAAATTATTATGCTGTGTACTTGCACGTGAAAAAATGGCCATTCATTAAATTAACCTTTTTTAAATAAAAGTAATTTCAAAAACATTAAAGATAGCTGGTTTCGTGGTTCGATAATTCTCTGAGAAGCTCGACAGTGTCAAAATACATATATTTGTAGACAGCTATACATACTATTTACAGTGATTAAAGTAGAATAAATATTATTAAAAACTAAAAACATAATTTTTCACACATTTATTTTCAGTTGATAATACATTCTTAGTTATTTTCTAAATACTGCTCTATCCAAAAAAGCTCTATCCAAAATTTTCCACCAAAAATAAAAATTGCCTTTTCAAATTTTGAAGATTTTCAATTACTCAAACATTTTCATAAATTTATTAAGATGTAAGATATTGCTCTATTATGTTGCTTAAAAATATCAAAATCTTTCACTAACAAAGAAAGCCCAACAAAATCACAAAAGAATAAAAAAAGAGTTCTTTACAACAAAAGAATTTTATGATTTATGTTATATTATGAATTGTTGCAATTCATTGATTAGAATGTCTGACTATGATAAATGAGTTTCTGGCATTTGTTAGGTTTTGTGAATAGAAGAGGCGTTTCTTCTGAACTTCCCGGGAACTTACTTGTAGTTGGTACTTAGTTTTAAAAAGTTAATTTAATATTATTGCACCAATAAAATGTAACTTAAAAGTTGAATTTAAAAATATACTAACATTATTCAGATCTTTAATCTTGTTGCTTTTCCAATTAATATTAATATTATTAGAAATTTATTATTATTTTATATAATAATATTAATGCAGATCTACTAATGGTATAGTTTTAATAAGCGCTAGCAAGCATGGAAGAACACGAAGATTCAACTCTGCTGGTTTGGTGTTCTGTATTTACTATATTTAAAACTTGTAAACATAGATAATAATGTGGCTGAGATTCTCTTCTAGGGCTTTCTGTTTACAGTTTCCTTAGTCTTTTGAAATGTGACTAGCAAATATAGGATGGTTTTTCTGAAAAGTTCTGGAGCACTCTCCACTTTCCTTGACGAATGTAGTGTAGCATCCATCCCTGGATAACACTGAATCTGATCAAAAATAATGAGGCATCAAGTAACAAATGACTTAATAATCGAGTATCTGGCATAAAGAATTTTTTTAATTTTAATTAATTAACAAGTAATCCAAGTTGACAAGTTGACTTACTACAAATCAACTTACGAGTTATTGTCTATTGTCAAAAGTTCTAATGAAAAATTTATAATTTGACTTTTACACCTGCGTGAACTAACTTCTAGAGATGTATTCATTTTTAAATTTGGTGCTTTAATTGAAAAGCATAATTTGAAATATTGTTATGTTGTGAAAATTTTGTATATCATCAAATTATTATTACGTCTTGTAAGAGGAAGAATACTAGTTCTGAAAATTCCAGTGTGAATGAGAGACGAAATCTTTCAGTTAAAATGTTATAAGAAAGATTATTCAAATACATGACAAAGAAAATATTCTAAGAAATTACATGAAAAAATTTACTGCATTTTATATTCACAACATTCAATAAAAAGGAACCAAATAATACGAAACGTATATTTTTAACATAAAAAAGGGAATAGTTATTTTATGAATTAGAAAAGATTTGTGTCAAATCAACAAAAATTTTCTGTCATTTTATTTATTGTTAAAAAATATAATTAAGCTTTTTTGCCAATGTATAGAAACTTGAAAAGATAAAAATGCTAGTAAAAGGATTGGTTTTATCGATTCAAATGCCGTTACCTTCATGCATCGACATTCGTTATATTCGATTTACGGGATAATGAAACTTCATCGTAAAGTGAGAAATATTAGTAAATTATAAAAGCTAATATATTCATACTTAATTAATGACTTATTTTCATAACGGAATAGCGTTATTTAGGAATTAGATAACTGATGATGAACTAGGTCGACATTAGTGTACATTTTTCTTAAGTGAAAACTTTTCTTAGTAGAATAAAATTACGCTTTATAATGTCAGACGTAAACAGTTCTTTTAAATTAAATTTTGCTTTTATTATTCACAGTCAAAAATTTATTTCTTCAGCGTGATTGCGTTAATCCATAAAATATGTAAACAGTTCTTCTTACATCTTTTCAAAGTTCATAGTGACAAAGTCGAATATATTTATTTATTATAAATTTTAAATAGCTTTAAAGGGATCATATTTTATTAACGGTGAACATAAAAACTCCATGATGTTATCTTAAATTGATTATAAATTCTTTTCAAACTTTTTTCTGATTATATTAATTGCCTATTGATTTTGAGTCAAACACTACAGACAAGCTACAGCATTCTTCAACAAATTTGAATCACTTAGGCGTACGGAAAAGCTGTCAAGATGAAAAGTTTGCTCGTATAAAAATAGAGAAAAGCACCACGTGATAAAAACCCCTTAGAACACCTTGATAAATTGCATTCTTCCTGAATGGGTTAGTACGAGCTCACTGCATTCTCTGCACAAAGTAACTTTGTGGAAAGCCCCTTAACGCGGTAGACCTGTGGGATCTGCCGCTAAGTCATCTCAAACGACATATCCACATAAAATTCACGGCGATAGCTACGGTGAAAAGAAAAAAAGGGAAAACTTCACGAAGGAAATATTCTTTCCAAGAAAATTCCTTAACCGCAGTATGTGCAAAGCAAAGACGACGAGTAATGGCGATAACACGAACCCAATAAATGGCTCTCGCTTAAACTCTAGGGAAATAACGAAGGAAAAAAACCAGCTCCACGCCAAAATAGCACGTCTTAAATTGTTTCTTCTTTTATACTTACTTCAAAAAGCGATTTCCGAGCTGTCATTGGCTCCATTTTAAGGTTGTCGAGCTCTCTCGGTGGACACCAAATTTGCAGCTCGCCTAGATAAATATGCGAGAGTTATGCAATTTGCCCCGAAGCAATAGGCTTTTAAATGCTTCGTTTAAGGCCGCTGGAAAGTTTATTTGCTTGCTTGGAGAAAAATTACCCCACAGTTGAAATTACTAAGTTAAAGATAACTATTTGACATACTAGGGTAAAATGGATTCAACGCTCTCCGCTATTTTTTTAGTAGAGGTACTATTAAATGATAATTTTTTTTCCCAACAAAATATATTAGAAAAATCGCAATAACTATCAATTCAGTGTGGTGAAATATGAATAAACTGTGGATTTTTTTTTTGTATACTGTAAATGTATTAAGTGGGAATTTAATGAAATAATAGTCTGTATATAAAGACATTTTTTTAAAATATATTTTGTGACAATATTTTTAGGTTCGGAAAAAAATTTTTTTTTTTTCTAATACACTAATATATTTTGTTTTTATATTTCGTTTAAAGTTTCAAACAAAATTCTACTTTATCTTTTTAACGACAACTATTGTAATATTTAGTAGCATATGTTTCGATTTTGTTAGAGATGAACTGATTTAAAAACGAAGAAAAATAATTTTATTTAATTTTCATTTAAGAATTATAAACGTATTGGATTAGTTATTTCTCCCATTTATACAACTTGCAATAATCTAAAATTACACTATTGAAAATTTATTTATTTCAATTCATTGTTTCTCCTTATGTGTACGGAAAACTATTTTTCAAATACTAATGATAAATAATAATAAACTTGTTATTTGCTATTTGGGAAATTGTACATACAAAAAATTGGCATAATGATGGTTAAATTTATTATTTTAAACTAATTAATCAAGATAAAAGGCAAAAAAAATCGATTAAGAATGATTATTAGGACTGGGAAATTAATAAAATGTTCAGAAATAACTAACTGGGAACTCTTCCTCTGAGAAAAGCATATCTTAGGGAAGAAAATCATGTTAATATTACAGAAATTGCCAAAAATTGACCTTATGTCCTGGACATATTACAATTGTTCTTCATATTGGTGGTTTCAAAAAATTGTTTGAGAGTTCTCGTCAAAAGCTCTATTCCAAAAAAAGTATTGAATTTATCTAAGTAAGTATTATATAACTATAATACAATCTGATCTAGTGAAAATGAAGCCAAACATCAATTTTTATTGTAGATTTACTAAAACTTTTCTTTAATATAAAGTGCTCAAACAGATTTTCATTAAAATACAGAAATAAAAAAAGTTTTTAGCTACTTAAAATATTGTTATCTCATTGATTGAATGATGGTACTGTTATCGTATTTCTCTATCTCAATATTGTTTATTTTTCTTTCAGTATAGCTGTTAGCTATTTTATTTTTCATTATTTTATAAGTCCATTATCCTTTTTTTAACTTCTTTAGAAAATATCGATGCTTCTTTCCTCTATCTTCCTTACCAGCTAAAAATATTATCAAAACTTTTAAGAATATTATCTTTTTTTTATATGCTTACGAAATGTTATAACATATAAGAATAGAGACTACGAAACTTATACATAATTAAGCACATATCTCAAATTTGTACGCTATTGTATTACGTATTTCCCTGGGTATTTTAATTATTTACGTTAAAATTTAAGTAAACTTCTTTTTTTTAAATTGATTTTACATAAGTTTTATAGAACCCAGTTTCAAATTACCATGTCTCCATTAATTAAGGACAAATATTAGTCAAAGAAATTGAAAGAGGCGTTGGAACAAAGTAGCTAGTATTCCGTAAGGTTACTTTGTAGGACTGTTTTAGATTTCTGGGTTTTTACACATTTTCAATAAAGGAAGTAAATAAAAATTATTTTCTTAACATTGTATTCCGAGTTTATTCAGAATATTTTTTTATTCCCTTCTGCTTGAAGTATTTTATTTATGGCGATGATAATGTCATAATTGTTTTTGGAACATGAAAGTCTGCATGAAAAGAATCTAGACAGGGTGTCGACAAATAAAGGTTTCTGTTTGACAACAGTCTGACTTTTCTTGATTGTTAAAAAGCCGTCTTTGTGATTCCCCTCTTCAAAGTTCAGGAATATAAGAATGTTAAATCGGTGATTATTTTTACAGTAAGTTTAAGGCTTCATTTTAGAATTTCTTTTGTTTTCAGAGTTGTCTTCTAATTAGTTAATTCACTTTTTTAGGTTTTGGCGAGATCTGCTTCCATTCTTGAAAGTATTGAATCTTACTTTTTTAAACGTGCCTCATTTCCGAGAATTTTAAATAGGCTGATAGGATCTTTTTCTGAGGCAGTATTCAACACAGGAATTTTAAGCAATTTTTTACACATTTAATAATAGAATAGATACAAATTAACAGAATCGTCTCATGATAAGACTGACAAGTAAGTGTACTTTCATTTTTTTTTAATTAAAATTATTCCAGGTCAAAAAATTAATTAAAATCTGTAAAAAATATTTACCTCGAAATACCTTAATCATAAGAATAAAGAACTCTTCGTACATCGCTTTTGATGTTGTTTAATTCTATGTAATACTGTTACTTTGTAGACAACTTTAGGCTGTGTAAGTCACAATCCTAAAAAATGGAGCTAAAAAATCCTCCAAGATATTACGACAAAAAAATGTATTATATGAAAAATGAAAAAAGATTTCCAACGTTAGGTCAACGAAACTCACATATTTACCTTTTCATTCATAATATGCAATAAACAAGTACCTATTTACCTTTCATTCATAATAACATTCATATAAACGCCGCCTATTTACCTTTTCATTAATAATATACAATAATAAAGTAGTATTATATTATATAGTTTGTGTGTATATTGTTTTCTAATTTTCTAATTTTTTTCTGATTCACTGAATTACTGTCAGTATAAGAGTTATAAAATGTCATCTAAATAAAAATTTCCTGTAGAGGTTACTGTATATCTGTATGTCTTAGGAATATTCCTTGTACTTTCCAAATCATTCATTAAATGCCTATTTTCATTCAGACAGTTGCTCTTGTTCAAGGTATTTCACTGCATTTATGATACAGTATTAATTTATCTATGCCTATTTTACGATATAGCTGAATCATTTCCCTTTATCTGTTAAAAAAATATCTTTTAAATTTTTAGTAATGTTTGAGGTTTTTTGTAATGTATGATGAGGAAAAGTTGCATGAAGAAATACTTGCGCATCTTAACTTGCCGGCCTGAAGTGTGAAATGAAATATTACTTCTTTGAAAGTTATCGTTTCTGATTCATAATAAAAATCTATTGAAATATTTATTAAAATGTGTCACTATGCAAAAAGCAATAAAGTATGGGACTGTTGCTATCAAATATTTCGATTTTTTTAGACTTTTTTCATTCCTAAAGCTGTATAGTATGAAACTACAATCTATCCTAACGACTTGTCAAATCTTCTTCGAAATGAAAAAATAAAACGCTCAAATACGTAAATCCTCCATGTATGTCTTTTGAAAGGCAATATGAATTATTTCTTAAATCGATTCATTTATAGGAAATGCTTAAAATTTGTATGCTCTTCATTTTTTAATACTATATATTTTTCCCAGTACTGGTTTACATATATTCTCAGCTCATTGCCCCATGAATTTATGAAGTTGTTGACATCTTAATGACTAAGGGTAGCATTATAGCACTTTTGTATGTCAATCGAATATATTCACTTTTCTTTTTCATATAGTATTTTCGCTGGAAGGGCCTAAAGAACATGCTACCATATAAAGCAAATCCTAGTCATTTCGTTCTTTTACAAGGCTAACAAGCGAGAAAACTACCATTGGGCAATCAATGGGCTTTTTAAACTATGCAATACGTAAAATCTTATATATAAGTATTCATGTATGCTATGATAAGTATTATCAAATTGTATACATTAAAGTAACTAAGTTTTTTAAAATATTAATTGTTTAAATTAATATTTATACTTAAAATCTATCATTAATTTCAATATGCTTTGAAAAACTAGTTGTCATTTTATTATTCTGACCGAAATAATTCTATTGTGGCAATGAATATATAATATTATATTCTAAAGCATTTCAGAGCATTTACTGTAAATAAACAGCTAGTCAGATCCACAGATTTATCTAAGTATTTTTCTTATAATACACAGTTCAAACATCTCTGTTTATAACATATAACAAACAAACATATTTTCTGTTTCCTGTAATGAATTCGTAATGAGTCTTTTTATTAATGCATTCAGAAGAAATAAATATTTATTTCGTTTGATAAATAAATTATTCGTGTTCGAAAGTTAAAGATTTTCTTTTAGTTAAATTTATCACTAATTATATTATTTTGAAGTGATATTTATTATTATTTTTACTCTATTGTTTTACTTTATTATTATTATAATTGTAATAATATAATATCTTGTCAAATTAATAGTTGTTAAAATGTTATTAATATTGAACTGAATATTTTTAAATATTGTCTTAAATTATAAATAATTTTACTGAAGCAAACTATTAAATAAATATTTTTTTCTAATGAAATTCCAAAATTCTTTTATCAATGGAATTTTGAATCAAAATTACAATCAATATAGCACAATTTATTACATGAAAAATATATAAATTCTCAGTGTAATTACTTGACCAATTCGCTGTATTTTGATTCAAGTTGAACTGAAAATTACTGAAAGAGTTTTCTATATAAAAGACAAAATGCTTTAGGAATTAAAATGAACTGATTTCCAAAAATTAAAGAAAATTCAGAAAAAATTTAATTCAGCGTCAAAAATAAATAAATTTTCATTATTACACGGTACAAGCAAAAATTAATTTAGCTTCAATATGTGATATACAAATTAGAGAAGTTATTTTCATTTAACGTTATTAGACATTCGGGTGAAAACAGGCTTTAAGAGAGTCTTCAGTTTCTGCAAATAATAGCCTTGCCGAATGTGAACTGTTCTGTAATTCGTTTACTGTGGAATATATTTCTAAGAACATAATCAGCTTCAGGTATAGCCGAGAAAGACCTACAGCTACAAGTGTGGCACACAACTGATATTTTCAGCTAACTGCAATGATACATAAAACCGTTACACCAATCCACCTTAATTCTTGTAGAAACTTCTGGAAAGCTGGTATCCAGGTAAATAGGATATGAGAGAAAGAGAGTTATGTGCAAGATGTCCAGTATTGTATGCACCTGCCACACCACGCCACCGAAATGGTTAAATTGGGCACCATTGATTTGCATTCCAATTGTCAATTGGAATGTAAGTCAATGGATGGATGCATTATTTAATTATCAATTTAGATTTTATTTGCAAAGTGACTTAAGAAGATTGTTAGATAAGCGGAAGACTAAAACCTACTATTATCTCAGTAATGTTCATGAAAGAGACAGATTTGACAGAACGTTAATGAAAGAGAACAGATTTTAACGATTGAAGATAACAGATTGAAGAGACATATTTTAACGTTAATGAAAGAAACAGACACTATTATCTCAGTAACGTTAATGAAAGAGACAGATTTGCTGCATCCAATATGTGTTCGTGAACAGGTATCTCTTTGGATCGGCCCCTGACTTGTATATCATCCAAGGGGCATCTGGTTTGGTGGAAATTTTCCTTTGTGAAGAGACTACTGTGTGTATGGATTGGCCAGCATGTTTTTCTTGATTGAACATGTATGCATTGTTCTAGGGAAACGCATTGCTGTACTTATCGCGCCCCCTGAAACACTTCAGGATCTTTGAACTGCTTTACTACAGCAATATGTTGGCAACTATGTTTATAAACATTGTAGCATTTGTGCTTGCATAGATCTCGGAGATGATCATAATTTGAGGTCAGATACTTTTTTTATATACGTTTTCATTTTGTGTATTTTCTCAAGACATTTTTTCTTTTGTGCATAATTTGTGAAGAAAGTACTGTTAGATCAAAAAATTTCCAATCAATATAACTTTGACAATTCCACTTTTTCTGATTTTTTGATAATTTTTTAATCAGTGTAGTTATTATTATTTATCCATTGTAAATATTTTGACTTTTTAAAAACTTTAACATAATTATTTCCAAGTTATGTAAATTACTTTTATTTCTCAGCATTTTGATTCATTTCTATTAGTGGAGTGTTCCTGAAAACAAAAAAAAAACATCTTTAGCGATGAAGCAAAGAATATTTTTGTCAATTAAAATTAAATAACTGTGAACACATTTAGAAATCTGTAACTAGGTATGTATTTATCGTTATATTGTTTTGATAAAGATAATGTTTTTTTCATAACTTTTAAAGTCTTTTCCAACTCTATTACATATTGAAAATAAAACCATGATTGAAGGACCCATCACAGCAAGAAACTTGAAATGAAAAGGAATAACTTGTAGCAGGAAAGAAATAAAATCTACAGCAATAAAATGAAAATTTCTTTTACTTGTCAATGATTAAAACGAAACCTAATCTTTAAATTAAATTTCTTGTCGTGATGATCGTTTTTATGCTTTTGCATCTGACAGTGAACCGAAATTCTTTTGACAGTTTTGGTGTTTTTAGCACCAATTTTTAATTTATATTTCTTTGAAAACTATTAGCTATTTTATGCTAGAAGAGATTCATTTTTTTTATTTCGTCAGTCAATTGTTTCAGCGTCCTAATTTATTTATTTTTCCTCGCGTTTTAAAATAGTTTCGAATAGTGCCCACATATAGTAGATCTGAAACACTAAAATTAACTTTATTAAATTTTTAAATTTTATGTAATTTTCTACTTTTATTTTTCAAATTAGTTTTAGTAGATATGGGATTACCAGTAAAATATTATTAGAATACTTCATACATTTAATAGAAATTTTAATTTACAAAATTTATCTTTCAGAATGTAATACTTTATCTTTTTGCAAAGAAACTGTGGTAATTAAAATATATATAAATATTAAATAATTAGGTAAATTGAAACTAGACCTACGGTTTCTAACCTACGGATTCCAAACAACTACAAACATCCATTGAACCGCCGGGACTGGAAACCGAAACCTGTGATACCGAGCACCAGAGATGCAGTTCTTATTTACCGCATAAAATTTTTTAATGTGTTGCAAACAATATATTTTACAGCTCTTTATGAAGTTTAAAGATTTTTTTGATGCAATTTCTTTTATGCGGTCCTTATCCTCAGCACAAAAACAGGTTTTACAGTACAGTACTATTGTAGAGTTATTATATAATGAATAGTATACATCCAAACCAAATAATGATATGAACCAAATAATAGTATACATTAATTTGATGCCTACCTTTATTCAAAGTATAACAGTTTTCTTTAAACTATAGGACTCGGTTACATATGAAGCCTGATCAGCCTTTTTCTACCTAGAACTACTCTCACACAAATTAGTTTCATAAATAAAGTTGTAGTCCTTCTACAGTAATTCAAAAGGTTTATAGACATTGAGAATGGTTCAAACAGTATCACATCGTAAATTGGAATTGCTGCCTCGAGCGTTCGAATTTAGAAGGAGTTCGGCCAATCATGGATGCTCTTTGCAACTTATTATCCTGAATATGAAAGAAGATGAAAGGCTGGATGGGCAAACTAATATGAATTTAGATTTACTCCATCTATAATTGAATAGCCTAGAAATTTCGATAATTAAAGTGCCTCGGGATGTTAGAATGATGATTATGATGTTAATGATTATTATGACATGCATAATATTACAACAGATTATCAGAGGAGTAATACGAATGGTAATGTAATAGTATGATATGAATATAATTAAAATCTTCCATCTAAAGTATCATTCGGATTAGAAATTCGTAAGGATTTTAAAATATTATGTATTTTAACATCGTAAAATGAAATTAATTTTCTGAATATCAATAAAATTATTATAATCAAAAATTATTAACCCTCTTTTGAAGATGTTCGGTTTCCTCTGATCTGCTCACTAATTCAAACAGTCAAGAAAATCATACAAGCATTTGAATATTTTTCTACCCAGCAATATTGAGTTTAGCGCCATATTTTTACGCAAGTTATCTCTAACAATAGATTTTATAGATTTGGTTTGTCGCTCAGGGGTCATTTTGTGAATACTTTAGGCTAATGAGACCGGGACCTACAGTTTAACATGGATTCCGAGCGACTCACAAACATTCATGCTACCGCCAGAATTCAAACCTGAAACTTGTCATACCAAAAGCCACAACTCTAGCAATTGGCCATCAAGTCGTTTGATTTTATAAAAGAATTTTATGAGTTCATAATTGCATAAAAGCTATCGATAATAACGAACAAAATTTCAGGATTATCTAAAGGTTTTAACATTTCCTTCATTAATTATTGGAATATTTAACTTTGTGTGTTATAATTATTTGTTTTATCATACAATAAAAATTAAATTTTCAAATTAATCAAAAAGTTAAATTTAATCCAACATATCTACATCAAAAATGTTAAATCAAGCATACCTTTATTAGTGTTGTATTTCAAAATTTCTATTAAATTTTATTAAGCCAGGTATATTTGTAAGAGTAATGTTGTATACTCCTTTTAATATATCACTGAATAATAAATACGTTTCTTTTCAGGCTTGTTATATTTTATAAAAATAACCGAATAAAAAATGAATCATATATTCGATAAATTTTTTTAATAATCCAAAAAATTAAAATTGAAAATAATACAATTAAGAATAACTCATTAAATTCTCTTCAATTTTTGAATTAAAATTAGTTTGTTTACGTATTCTTGATCCTATAAAATTAGCATTTACGCATCTAATTATCTGCATAATAAACTTATTTTTATTAAACTTTTAAATTAATTTAGTAAAACTCATAAAATATTTCATTAAAATTAGCATGTTAATTTTTTAAATGTATATAAGTGTTGAAAAGGAAATAATTTAAATACTTCTAAAAATATACATTTGATTATAAACATTGCACAAATAACCATCAGTGCATTGACTAAAAAAAGTACTTTGATGAAATTTATTTAAAAACACATTTAGTTTTAATTTTTATGTGATATACCTCTAAAATTTCTTCCTCATAAATAGCTGGAAGTCTCAAAAATTAAATAACTATAAAGCTACTCTCGCGTAGACAACGTATAACAATATAAAATTAAAAAATTATATCTTGCTTATTAGAACAAATGAAATTCTATCTATTACCTACACTGTGTAAAAGATTATTTTAAGGAAATTAGTTAAATACTAAGTTTGTTGAAGATTTATACAAAAACACATCAAATATTTCATCCTTAAAAATACCAGTAAATATCAAAATCAAATAATCTGAAAATTTGTCATCGCAATTGATTATGAATATTAAAATAATCGACATATTTATTGAAAAATCTCATGTACAAGTTTAACTAACCACTGAAATTTTATGTTTTAATATGTTCAATTACCTGCACAATTTCATCAAAGTACAAAAATATTAATTAATAAATTTCTGATAAAACTCATTTAAGAAGCTTTTATAATGAAAATTTATACATATCACCTGAAAATTTCAATACGAAAAAAAAAAAAAACCCATAAATTTTCAAAGATTAATTTTGTAAAATATATTCCATTGCTTAAATTTGCTTATAAATATATCATTCATAAAATTCAATATGACTAAAATAATTAACAAATAATAAAATTTATTTAATGCTACTTGTATACAATTTTAATTTAATCACTTCGGCTAATGTCATTTAAAATATTATTTAGTTGAAGATTTGTACAATAACACTCAAATATTTCGTCTTCTAAAATGGCTGCAAGCGTCAAAAAGGAAAAACCTTAAAACGTCTACGCGCATACGTTGTTTACAAACAGTGATTTTCAAAATACTACTTTTAAATATCTATTCAATTTCATTTGCTGTAAGTATTCGATAATTATTCAATTATTTGCTGTGGTAAAGAAAAAAAATTAATTTAATTTACTTTTAAATAAACTGTACGAAATTCGCTTAAAAGGTGAAATTTATTAAAGATTTATACAAAAGCACTTCAAATATTTCATTCTGGAAAATGACTGCAAGTGTCAAAGAGGAATAATCAAAAAAGTTCTCGGCGCATACATTTAAATACTAAAATGCCTAGGGTATTCGCTTTATTTACTTAAAAATCATGCATATTTGCAGTAAAGTGAGGTCGATGCTTTGAAAACGACTTGGTTCGCTGTTAAAATAGTCTAGTAATATGGTTATTTCATTACACCAGCTGCTTCTTCAGAAAGCAAATATCCAGAAAACCTACAGTATAGCTTTCGGATACGACAACTGCAGAATATTAATGTCGATCCAACTAACGCTTATACGATTTTAGTTACGGAAGGGAAAAAAAATTTGAAAGATAAATGGAACTAAGATGGAAGATTATTTAAACGCAGAAAAAATAAAAGCGTTCCGAGAACGAATGAACCATCCGATAAAATGTTAAGTAATTCCATTGCGCCTCAATTGAAAAAGAGAGTGGTTCTTCCGTTAAAGAGGGTGACTGAGAGGATTCTTCGGATAAAGACATTTCCATGTTTATGTAGGACTTAGAAGTTTTAGTGGCGTAAGCCAGAGATGGTCATCTATTTGTATTTGAGGTTGATTTTGAACGTGGAGAATGAGTCGTTTGCTGTCAGTTTGTTAGAATAAAAAAGAGAGTTTTGCTATCATTTAAAAAAGATAACTTTCTTGTGTTGAGAGGGTAACTAAGAGGATTCTTTAGATGAAAACATTTCCATGATTATATGAGTCTTCATAATCCCTAGATGTTGTATTTGACGTTCATTTTAAACTTAAAGAATTGATAGTATTTTAGCTATCAATTTTGTTATAAGTAAAAAAGAGAGTTTGAATATAATTTGAAAAAGAGAATGTGTCGTTGGTTAAAGAAGGTGGCTGGCAGGATTCTTTAGATAAAGACATTTCCATGTTTATGTTGGACTTGATACTCCAAAGATGGTCATATTATTTGTATTTGAGGTTGATTTTGAATTTAGAGAGTGCGTCATATTCAATACATCAGTTTTACTATAATATAAGAATTCCAATTCTCCCTAATTAATGACAAAAGAGAAGTATAGCTATAATCTAAAATAAAATTGAACCAATAAAAATTATTTAGAGAAAAAGTATGGACACATTTTAAAATAAACGAAGCATATATTAACAGTAGTCTGTGTTTTATATATTTTTATTTATGAGATCTACAGTTTTAGCGGATGTTTATCTTAGTCAATGAAATAATTATTTTTCATAAACAATCAGAGAAGGCCACTAAACTGTAAAATCGTCACTGTTAATTATACTGTGAGTAAATAAGTCTGACAAGTCTGTGAGAGTGAAACAATGTTTTGTCACCAGTTTTTTTTTTTTTTTTAATATGAAAATAGTGATTTATCGGCATTCACATATGGATATATTGATAATATTCAAGAAATATATGGGTAATATAAAATATATGGTTAAATATATATATATAATATTTGACTACTTTTCTTTAAACTTCAAGCTAATAAATTTATGCTTGATTTCATAATTACTATTTAATCTCTTTTTTTTAACTGAAAATGGGAAAACTTTGGTAATAAAATATTCTACTACTAGTCCTTTTTAAATGTCAAAAAATAATATTGTTGAAATCTTCAATTTTTCAGAAAACTATTCAATATAGCTGTTTCATTGTTATTCTCCATTCTTGGTAAAGATTTAACCGTATATTAACATTCGGCACTTTTTTTTTTGTTGAGAAAATTAGGAATTCTTTATTTCTTTATGTAGAATGTACATGCAAATTGAACGGATTTTTCAGTCTGATAATATTTTCAGAAAAATTAAGAGCGAATTGATTATAAACAGTTTTTTTTTCTGCATTTTATTCTTCACTATAAGGAGGGAATAAATATTTATTCAAATGTATACACACACACACACACACACAAACAAACACACACACATATATCTATATTCACATTATAAATAATAATTGTATATCAGTCTATCCAAGAGATATTTCAGTATATAACAAAATATTACTTTTACCAAATATTTGCTTTATGGGTTAATATAAATAATATGGTAGTTTCCCAATACGTAGTATAATTGAAGATTTTTTAACTGATTACAAACCTGAATATCATGTGAGGTAACTCTTTTTACTTTTCATCTATCTTCCATTATAACATAACCATTAAATTATGCATTTACATTCTAATTTGCCAAAATAGGTACTAAATGGATTTCAAATCAATAATATGAATATTTTAAATTATTCTTTGTTATGAAATATTCAACAATATCTTTAGTATTATTTACATTAATATAAAGATTTATTGTACAGTATATGTATATAAGTACTTACAGAAAAGCTGTCCAACCCGTAAATCCAAAGCTATACTGAAAGCGATCCAACACAAAAAAGCCTGCCTTAAAATATTCAAAATTTAGCATGGCTTATTTTACAGACCGTAGCAACCTAGAGGAGTACCAGCCTTGAGTTCGAAACCTAATAAGTGAAACCAAATCTAAAGCTTACGTATCTTTGTCGAGGAGGGACATCAAAAATTCGTAAGACGGAAAATCCCCCCACTGAATTCGAGGAGGCTATCAGAAGTGTATACCTCCTCTCCTCAAAATACCATCTCTGAGATTGTTTATTTAAGATCTTAGTAGCAAAATTTAAGTGTAGTGGTGCAGCCTCCCCCACCCGTGGTACACCCCCGTTAATGCTGAATCCACTACATATTTGTCATTCTAAAGACAAATGATTAAACCAAACTAAAGACATTCGAAAATAACAACCATGAACTAATTTTACTTTTTTAAAAAAACTGATTTTGTTTGTTTATAAAGAGTTTTAAAAAATAATTTGTATTTATTTGTTAACCCAGCTCAGTTCTATATAATAATAAAATTATAATTCAATAATATCTTTGTTAGAATACTATGTAGAATGAATAGATAGAATGTTTAGAATAGAGATACTTAATGAATCTCAAAATTCGCAATCCTATTTCATTCACAGCATTAATTTTTGGTGGCTCTTGCATTAGCGAGCAGCTATTTCAAAAATCAATTTGAAATATCTTTCAAAATTGCTTCGATAGAACCTGATATCCACGAAATAGTTTTCCTGAAACAATATTAATTACACCACAGATGAAGTTGCATTTATTGGTTATTATATAACATAATATAAAAAATAATGAAATTTTCTTTCTTTTTTCTACATCTATGTCCAATTTCTAAAAATGTTTTCAATTTTATTGTCTAATTTTTTTTTGAGTCAATGATTTTTTTTAAAATTCTAAAGCCAAAAAAAAAATAATAATAATAATAATAAATAAATAAATTTTATTTTGCTACAACATTTTTACTTGTTTGTCAGTATATATATAATATATTGCTTATTATTTAATAACTTTCTTGAATAAAACTAATCTTTAGAATTATTATATTATACATGCGACCCGAAACAGTTTTTAGCCTTCAAATGCGGCTCCGAAAAATACAAAAAGCTAGACGTAGCAGAAATAGTATGAGATACGTAAATATTATTTTTATAAAATATGCAAAATAAAAATTTCCAAAATTAAATATTCTGATTTATATTCGGTTGAGGTTGATGGCTGACCAGAGGGCTCTTCGTCTTCAACGCGTTCTCTGCCTTCTTTGAACTGTTTATACCACTTGTAAACATTTCTTTTCGATACAGAAATGCTCACCGAATGCCCTCTGCAACATTCTATAGGTTTCCGCAATATTCTATACGTTAATGCAAGTTCTTTGCTCAATTAATTCAGACATTTCAAAAATCGCCGGAATCAGTTTTAGCGTCTCACAAAGCCAAGTGTAACTCAAACACGAATGAATATTTTGACGTCAAATTTCCCACAGATGTCAAGGACTGTTCCAACAACTTAAAAAAGAAAAAGAAATTTAAATTCCATAAGCCCCGAGAATTTTAAATTGAAAATTGGTCTTACTTTTTGGACGCAGTAGTACTAATGAAAATTTTATTTTAAGGTTACTGATTTTGTATTATTGTTCTTTGAAATAATACCTTTGATGATAAGCTTTTTGACGAGAGCCTTTGATGATAAGCTAATTCATATTTTTACTCCGGAAAAGGCTGGAAAACGTTTACTCTGACCATCCAAAGATGGCGGAGCTATCTCTGAAGAAATTTTTAATCTATCGCTAGTAAGCGCTTCCAGATAAAGAACAATGAAATCAGAACCAATATTTGACATTATTAGTCAAAGCATAACTATCGGTAACTTTCTGACTGTGAATATGAAAATATGAAACGAATAAAATGAAAGTGAATAATATGAAACAGAAATTTTACTAGATAGCAATTTTAGTATAAAATTCCTCAACTCTAGCATTCCTAATTCAGAAGGTAATAGTATTTAGAAATTTTTCATTATAATGATGTCATCTCTCTCAGTGTCAACAAGTGAACACACAAAAAAACATTAATTTTAACTTTATGTCAGAGAACTTCCTCTGATTGTAGAAATTTCTCAATTTTTTGCATATACACGTTTATTCATTGTAAAAAGAAATATTTTTCACAATATCTTCTCAAATAAAAATAACTCGTATCGTTTTGAAAACTCCATTTTAAAGTTTTCTGTCACAGTGTATCGATGTACAGGAATTTACAAGCAATGTGCATGTTGTCACAAAGTTTGAAGTTATATATGAAGACTGAAAGTTAACAAAAAAATCTCCTCTAAAAGTAGCATCGGAATGGCCAGGGGCGATGAAACGGATTTTTCTGCTTCTTGTTTTCGGACTTTCTTCATCCCGACACAGATCCTCTAGCTTCGCTTGTCACCCTTTTTCTACATTGGGGACCGATCACAAATTATAGTTTTTTTTTCTGTTCAAATTTAGTAAACTTATATGGGATGATACAAAATCCAAGGTTTGTTCAAGTTGGGTATTTTTTTTTTATTCTGAATCCATAATACATTTTTGCCCAACTTGTAGAATCTCAATCCAGCAAGAGATTGAAATGTTCAAATCCCACTTGTTTTCTTCAAAGGTTGGATATTCTCTGATATTCTTTTATTTGTGAAAGTTTTATCGGAAGATTTTACCTACCTTCCCAGTCAGAATTGGCATCATGAATATTATGGGGATCTTGGCAAAAAAAAATCCTTAAGTTCGTATGCAGTTAAATAGAATTAAATAACAAACAATAATACTGTACTGTAGACTGTCCTACAAATGCGGGCAAAAGTGACATGGAATAAGGTAAGCAATATTAAAAAATTAAACTATACACACATATGCTTGCATTTTTACATATCCCAATTGTTGCGAGTTATTGTTCGTAGTTATGTGAATAATAAATGTGTGAAATATCGTTTTCTGGGCCTGGCAAATGAGAGAAGGGCTCTTTTAGGGAATTTTCTTCTCTTTAAGGCAGGCGGCCTGTCAAGAATATTTTTCCGGAGATTTATCACACTTTTACAAAATATATTTATCCCGCTTTAACAAATATATTTATTTTTTAATGGCCAAAGTAGTGAAAACCAATGTATTGAAAAAATGCGTTATGCGGGCATCCATATATCCAAAAATTAACCGTCGAAAATATGAGAAAAAATTAAGTTTAATTTTAAAATAATAATATTGCGAATGTAAGACAGATATTGCCTTTTTCATTTATGAGTTGACAGTTATGAGTTCGCAGAATAATTAAATTATATTTTACTATATCTTGGAGCATAACAGGTTCTATGTTTCACTTTACGTGACCTCAGTGACTCGCTAGTATGTCTGCAATTATATATGGCAATAATCCTTGTAGGAGAGAGGTGTCTTGCTGAAAGTCTTTTTCAGAAGTGCATCTACTTAAATGAAGATGAGAAAAATGAGGAAACCCCAAGCAACTAGCTCATTGACTACGATGCATAGTCAAAAAAGTGTCTGAAGAGCCTCGTCAGTTTTTCATAAGTCTCTTGTTACTAAAGTCATGGTTGGATAAGGTGTACTTATTGTACGTCATTCCGCGTCTTCCATTCCGCGTTCCATTTTGATAAGAACTACAAATAATTTTCAAAATATCATTATATAAAATTAATGCTAAAGCTTTAATTTTATACTGTTTAGTTTTTATTTTATTATACTATTTATATTTTATTTAAATTAAAGCTAAAGCTTTAATTTTATACTGTTTATGCTGTTTTTTTCATATGCGTATTTTGCTGATGAGTGGTTTCAAAATAGGAATATCTCATTATTTTCATGTTCGAATTCGTACATTAAACTGTACTAACAGCTTCAGATTAATTAATTAAAACAGTTCGTCTGATATAATTATATTTAAATAATTCGGTAATTTATATAGATTCATATATATTTGGAAAATAGAATGTTAAAAAAAGAATAGAATAATAGGCCACAAATTTTGTTCAAAAATTGGATTTTTTAATTTCTACTTTAAGAAGGGAGTATTAGGAATTTAGCTTTTTTAAAGTTATTCATAAATTTTTAGATATAAAACATCGTGGTATTTCTACCAATAAACAAAGTGCAACTCAATGCCATAAAAACTAACAAATAATTGTCAAGAGATTTGTATTTTGAAACTAGTCAGGTACAAAATCTTGCAAAAAAGATAAGACAAAAGGACTGGGCTTTTATGTAAAAGCATCAAAATTTCATTTTAATGAAAAAAGAAAATGAGTGAAGGAATTAAATTTTTAAGACATTTTTCTTATTGTAAAGAATCCAAAAAAATAACGAATCTTTTTCCAACATTATCTTTGTTAGATTTGCAGAAATTTTCTGGGAACATTTAAAAAAATCTAGCAATTATAAAGTTAACTCTAACGATGAATTTAATTTGAAGATTTTTAAATCATTAGACAGTATCAGTGAGTGGATGTCATTGAATAGTTTTTAAACATCAATTTACCCTTAAGTCTGTATGAGACGGCTATACAGAAGCCCCACATAGGTCAATTCAAACTGACACATGAGTGAGTTCTTGGAAGAAAAAAAAGGCAGCAGAAAACCCGATAGGAATACTATCTGGTAATCGGACATTGAATTATGGAAAACCAGTGGACCGTCCCACGTCCAGACAATACATGGCGATAAATGTGAGCTACAGTCATCGGGGTAGAGATGGAGGTGACTTTTGTTTGCTGCCAACTTTATCCCTCTTCACATCTCGCCAGTCTGTAGTGGCCAATAACTAAAGATGATGACTCAGGTTGGAGAGGGGGACACAAGTGGAAGGAGAAGACGCCCGATCAGAAATGGACCAACCACCCATAGATCCAGATAAAGGGGAGTGATGGGCTCAACCGGGACTGGAATCGATTGTTTCTGTTGTGACAAAAAAAACTGGATGTTTGTTGGGCTTCATTTAATGTCGCACACTTTTGAAAGTGTGTTAGGGTTAGACATGATTTTTTCGGTAAAAAGGGCTTAGCTTTGATTCTCTGAATATGGTGCTTATCACACGATGTTTGTACTAATTACATAGCTTTCTTTCATGAATAATTTTACTGTTGATGCTAGAATTTCAATGCGTAAATGAACTGCTGAAATTAAATAAATAAGGTACTTTTCTTTAGTATGGTTCAACTTTGACTTGCTAAAAAGTACGAAGATACTAAACTTCGATCTAGAGAAATAACAGTCACTTTTCTGGTTAAGATTTCAAAATGGGAATCTCGTGAATATGGATAAATGGCAATATGATAATTTTCTGTAAAATGACTCTCTTGCAACTCACTGAATATGATGCGTTTTTAAAATTGTGTCATTTTTTTCTAAAAGGATAATAATTACTGCTGATGTATTACATCATTTAAATTAATTGCATCAAAATAAAAAAATAAGATCATCTTCTGCTGAATGGCTCAATTTTTGCTGTATGATATGGATTAAAATACTTCACATAGGATATTGAGAAAAATTAGTTCTTGGGTTATTGTTGTATTTCGGATTTCAAATTATTAATTAATTATTTTGATTAAATAAAAAATATTGATCCCAAGAATCGTTTAATTTTTCATAAGATTGAGTAGTTTTTATTGTGAGAAGTAACCAATATTTGTCCGGGTTTAAACGAATAAAAGAGTTATTGCAAATAAATAAAGAGCAATATAATGTTACACAAAATGGCCCAACATCAAATAGCAGAAAATCATACTTATATAAAAATACATGCCTTTGGAAATCGAGAAATACCATTATTATTTTTTGATTTCAACGCTTAATTGAGTTTGCGCCAGTAAATAAATAGCCAACGTTATATAATCTTCCATAGAATGGCCTAATTTCAATTTGTTGAATGTTGTGATTATCACAAGATGTTTACAATACAATACATGACTTTTGATTTTTAAAATTAATCCTCATGCTATTCCCATAAATATAAAAAAAGGTGTATATGTGTAAAATTACGTATATACAGCATAAAAATATAGAAAAACAATCAATTAAATGTAATTCCTCTCAATTTCACAAATGCTACGTTTTAATTCATATTGTATAGGTTGTTTTCTTTTTATCCCAAAATGTATAACTGAAGAATAAGTTAAAATGGCTTCCTTTCTTTAATTACACTACAAATTCTGAACACCTATAGATTATAGGAATTGTTTATTTATAAGTTATTTGTTGAATATTTTCTGCGATTTAAATAGATTGTAATGAAAATATTGATTTCATTGTAAAGTACAAAGCAATTCACTTGTTATAACAAACTCTTTCCTGCTCTCCATTATGTCGTTAAATGCACTAACTGCTAAATGAATTTTTACGAAAACTCATTCAACTTTAAACCTAGATACACGAGATTACGATACACAGCAACTTAAATTAAACTTAGAGTGAAGCAATGCCCAAAGACTGATTACTAGTGTCTTACGAATTCATTCATTATCTGATTAAGCATTCTAAGTAAAATGAGAACGTTAAATTTTCCTATTAAACGCATGAATATGCGTGATTTCCAATTGTATATTTTCGAAATTGTCATTAACGAAGCATTTCTAAATTTCTCCATTTTAGGAAAGCTCGGTGGAATTAGTTGAGCTTCTTCCGTAGAAAGTATTAATCCGAATGACTGTGAATTCTTTCTTAAATTATCAGCATATTTCCTTACACTCAATTCCAGGGAAATTTATGTGTTTTCTGATTAGATATATACCCAAGACGTTCGTTAATTCTCATTTGGCTAGTGTTAATGAGAAATGGAGTACTTTATCTTAAATGCATTTTCCTAATATTAATGACCTTTCATCGATGCTTTGACTTTTCGAAAGAGTATAGATTTACAAAAAGCAGTCATCTAGCGAATGAAAGAATTTGTGTCTATGCTTATTACAGATATATAGAACATGTATATTAATATTATTAATATAGAATACGTCTATAGGGAGACGAACGGACTGAAATTAGCAATATGTAAATAAAAGGAAGTAAGAAAGTACTATATCTGTAAAAAAACATATTTAGAAGTTAAAAAATCTTCAAAATTATTCTGTTTTAAATCTAGCTATCTTAGAATAACTATATTCTATTTATAAACTGTATGACAATAACCATACTATAAAAATTATACTTTATTTATAACTTAGTCCATTTACACAGAATAATTAAATGCCTTTATGTGACATCTTTATCCTATACTTCTTTTTTTTTCTTTTCTTTTTGGAAAATTATAGAATTATAAAAAATATATAAAAGTATTGAAGAAAAAGAATTCCCAAATGAAAGAATATATGTCTACGTTTTTATCTTTACATTAATTAAAATAAAGTATAAATAAGTTATTTGATTAAGTAATTATTTTTTTTTCATTCTTCCGAATTTGTTATTACGACAAACTATAAATAGTGCAATAAGAGATAATAATAAACGTAATATAAATGGGTCAATAAAAAACTAGAATCAATTACCAAATAAAGGAATATGCAATTCATTTTTTACTTATTTAAAAAATATATATTTCTCATTTTAGTTTTGTTAAGCACACTAAAATAAATATTTTTAGTCAACATGTTAGCTACAGTTGCTCAAATTGCTAAGTATGCTAATTTTTAATTTGGTAATTCAATGTGGGTAAGCAACAAAACGAAAAATTTGTTTTCAACTGTTTAATTAACCGAAATATTTACAACATGTTGGAGGTATTTTGCAGAATCCTTTATACAAAATATATATACAGAACAAATTTTGAAAAATTAAGCTTACCTACAACAAGTTAAAGTTTAAGAATTATGATAATGGTTAAATTTAGCAATTGTTCGCAACAAATATAAACATTAAACTATAGTTTATAAGTTGTATTATGTACTTCTATAATAATTCCATAATAATTGTCTTCTTAAAAATACTTGTCTTCTTATCTACTGTTAAGTATTTTTTTAACCTATGTTGGAATATTAATTGCTGATCAATTAGAAATACTAAAATACTTAATATTTATAAATTATTAGAATTTTATATTAAATTTCTAAGTTTCGATGCTTTTTCTTCCTTATTATTTGTATTGGCATACTGAAACACACTAAATAGTTGACGAGCACGAAAATAATTTGTTGAGCACGAAAATACTTTTTATGCATTAAATATCACTTCAAATTTAATAACAAATAACTAAAGGGAGGAATCAAATATTTGTTTAACTACTTATATTTTCTGAAGGCAGTTTTATGTTTTTCTTTAAAGTTTAATTTGCATAAATTCTGGTAATGAATAATTTTCTTTTCAATAATCTTTCTGTCAATTATTTTTTGCATTATTAATCTCATTTTTAATTTACCTGTTAAATTATCATCAATCAAAAAAGGAGACAAATATTACATAGGATTTTATATTCCTTTACTCATTAGAATGTATTATTATACAATAGTACATTTGAATATACATTTTTCTTGCAATGATAATACAATAATTTATAATAAGAAGATTACAAAAATATGAAAACAAATGTATCATAATTAAGCAAAATTATATAAGCGTTATAAAAACATCAGGTCATCATTAGTCATATAAGTAAAAAACTCGAAAAATTGATTCAGGCATTCCTTAAAAGTAAAAATGAAATTAGAGAATTTCCCAGCAAATTAATTATTTTTATACCTGTAATTCTATAGTAAATTTAATAAAGTAGTTCGTGATGGCCATACATTTATGTGTGCATTGCATTCATTTTTTTTTTCTTTTAACTGAAATGCACTATTATAGCACAGAATTTCGGGACGAACACTTTTCGTTTAATGTTAGCCGAGTAATTTATTAAATCATTACATTGTGTTCACATTTTCATCAATTTTCCAAAAACATCTTCAATCTACAAAGCCACTGGAAATAAAATACCAAAAAATATTAATTAGCCTTTTCGCCATTAATTCCATTTTAAGTTCACTAACTTTTAATTCCTGATGACCAAATTCCGATGTTCAATGCTTTTTTCGATTCCTTCTTAATTACAAGGAGCCATCGCAGGGCAAAGGCTACTTTTCCTACGAAATCGGGCGGGTAATTTATGGAAAGCATTACTAAAACACACCATATATTGTGTGTCATATTAGCTTAGTCGTCTTGCGCTGGCTGTCGAACGCATAATCAATTTAACTGAGAAGTAAAAGCCAGTAGGATCGTGAGTATAAATATTTATGAGGGCCGGCTTGTCGATCATGCCGAAAACCGGAGCTAATACCTTCATTAGAACAATGCAGGAGCTCAGGTGAAATTTGACAGTTAAATGACATCTGCGTTTTGTATGCTTCTGAGAGCATGTTTTGCCTGCCTTTCTCATTTGATTATTGGCCCGGGGCACAGCGAACATTTTTGTCCTTTTTGATGGCTTCCTGAATGGGAAGTTATTGTTGGGGACAAAAGAAAAGCGAACTCGTTCGGGCCTATTATCATGCAAACTGCTGCGTTAAGTCGAGAGGGGGAGAAATTTGTTTTCTCTCTATGCAATCTAACGGAGACAAATCGTCGAAAGGAAGCTTTTCAAGCACCTCGTTTTGAAATGTATTTTTAAATTAGCTTCAGGCAAATCTTTAACGAAATTCAATTAAAGCACCAGAGCGCTATTGGTGGGCGGTTGTTATTTGTTGGTCAGAGACAAATGAATGCAGGGATTTTTTAAAAAATTGAAACAACTTAGCCTTCTCCATTGGAATCTTACTCATTCAGTGTTTCGCGCCCTTTTATTAAAATATCCGACTTTGGTAAAATTGGCTTTATTCCTGCTTGCATTTTTGGTTTTGAAAAGAAAACTTGGCCGGGATGCTGTTGAATAGGGAATAAAGGCTTCGAAGCGCAAAGAGGAATCTTTTTAAATTTTTCACACATCGGCGAAGAGTTGTTAATGAATATTTTTCCTCGAATATATTCACCTGAGTATAATATCCTCTTGTTTTAAATGTATTAGTTAATGGTTAAATTGGAAGATTATTATAACGCATGAATAGAAAGAACTTTTCCGTGATGTTAGTGAATCGTAAAAATTGTGCTTAATTCTTTAGGAAGGTGTTTCGCAATTCTTATAATGATCTGCTGATATGAGTAATTTATTAATATCATTATTTTTAAAAATTCCAAAGCAGGCTTTCAGGCATGTTGAGTAAACAGTACATATTTATTAAATGCATTCATTAACGTGAAAAATTATAAGGTCTGGAGTTTTGGCTACGTTGTGTATCAGGAGTTTTTAAAGTAGTTTTCTGGTGCATTTAATTATTAAATAAACTTTAATGAGATAAATGGTTTAATTAAGTGATAAGGATTGTTTATACTCGTGATTAAATCCAAAGAAGAATAAAACATCAAAATAATTATCCATGAAGCAAAATGTTAAATTGGATCAAAATTTGAATTCTAAAAGGGTAGTTTTAATAATTATATGAGCCGTTTTCTTTGAAAGTGGTGTAATACCATTTTTAATACAAAGTTGGTTAATGATAACAATGTATGCAATCTGTTCTGAACCTATACAAAGTTCCCAAAAAACTCCTTTAAAATTTTCATCATTTTGTCAATATAAATTTACGTAGTTAATGAAATTACAAATATAATGATTTTGAAAGTGGTGTAAGTCTCTTTCCACAAAAATAATACTACATAATTTCTCTATTTCATTTTTATACGTATGGCAACACTGTTATTGACATGAATGGCATTTTGTTGTTTGCTTCTGAATCATCGTCAGAGGAGGACTAGAATTGAGTAGTGTTTGTTCACCATATACAATGCTGTACAAAACTATCCGATAAAAGTTTAAACTACCAGATTTCTCCCCCAGACGAGGGAAACCACGAAGATTTGAGAATATAATACTAGCACCTTTATATCATCATGACAGTTCTAACAGTTCTAACATCCGAAAAATTCAACGACAATATCACAATATTCAACATCCGACAGGATGGATTTATTAACTTATATTCCTCCAATACATCATGAGTATTTTCAAACAATTTCTCGTAATGATAAAAATTAAAGTAATTAAAGTGATCAAAATAGAATTTCCTAAAAAATATTGAAATGAAGCCTTTTTATTTTGTTTTATGACATATTTCATAAAAATTTCATAAAAAAATTGGTTTGATTCAATTTAAATTCCGAATTTAATATTTCATAAATGTATGATTTTCACATTTTGTAGTATTTGAAAGTAGTGTAAGTCCATTTGAGGTCATCAGAAATATAAATTTCTTTTAATTAATACTTTCAAAATGATCACATTATAATTTTAAATCAATTTCATATTTAAAAGACAAAATGAGCATATTAACATATATCAATATTTTTTAAGCCATTCAGATAAAAACCCTTAAATATCTCCATATAATATAAAATGGACTTACAGCACTTTCAAATAAAACTGTTTATATAACATTATTTATGTTAAAATTTATTTAACGAAAAAAATATGATTTTAGTAATATGAGGCATTCCAAATGTGATTAATGTATTTTGAATCTCACATAAGAGATAAATGGACTTTTATGGTTCTCGTTTGTCTATGAGAATTTTAAAATAAATATGTTTATTTAGAGAATTATTTATTAATAAAATGCTTAAAACTAAATGTTGATTTAATAAGTTGTTAAATGTGAAATGAAGATAATTTAAAAAAGGAGTTATTCAAATGTTTCCTTAAAACATATCCAATTTGACGAAAAAATTTGAAAAATAGATTTTATATAATTAATAGTAATTTTTAAATTATAATAATAAATATCTCTGCTTTTAATTATGAAATTTGAGTAAGTATAATTCATAAATGTGCTAAGTTGGGGCTTTAGTGTGTTGTAAATATTAGTGTTTGCTAATAATAATGCAAAAAAATTTAAATAATAATTAAAAATTTGCAGACAAAAAAAAGAAGAAAACTAAATACCTATTACAGAGAAACAGTTCTAACAATCATGATACTTTTAAATTATAATATAATTTCTGATAAGTGCCTCAAATGTTGAAAATTCAAGGAAATATTTCATGAAGAAGGAAAAAATAATAATAAAACGTTAATCGAATATTATTATAGAATATTCCAGCAATTTTTTTTTCTGTTTTATTGTAGCAATTTATTACTTTTAAATTAATCCTATAATTTTCTAAATATAAAATTGAATTATGCAAAACTTAGCATTTACAAAAGGAAAAATATTCGCGTTTTATCCTGTTACATAACTTCTTAAAACGTAACTCCCAAATTACTCTTTAGCATGTCTCCTAGAAACTTAAAGCATTGTGAAAATAAAAGAAATGAATTTGAATGTTTGTAAGTTGCATAGAAAATAATTATAACTTACGATTTGTATAGTAATAATAAGGTAAAAATTGCCATATCTACGTATTAAAAGTAATTTTTATGCATTTCCTTTTCCATTGGTTTGAAGCCCTATTTTCATTTTTTATTGTTCCTACTACGGATATTTCACTTGGAATCCGCAAAAAGCAATCACATTTATGGCCGAAGTTAAGTTCTAGATGGCATATGAGACATGGAAAGGATTTTAAATTTCCTAATCAAATTATAATAAATAATGTATTGAAATCTAAAAAAAGATGATTGTAATCTCAATTGAACATTCTCTAAAAACGAAATATGTTCCGATAGATATTTGAAGAGGCAAAAAATGAAATCAGACATGATATAAAATGTTATTGCCATGAGTAAACGCATGTTTGAACAGTGATGATCGGGAAATTTTTTTCTAGTGTGTCTTTACAAAGATTCTTTAAGTGTTTGTTTTCAAAACATTTGTTGTTGTATCTAATCCTCAATGCCCTTCAGTGCGCGACGGACAACTCATGAGTAGTCTATTCATGGGTGGAGAGAAAAGGGCAGCTTCTATTGTTATGGTGCACCCGTAGGTAAAAATTTGACTTGGCTCCATGTCGCCGAAAAAAAGGAGGGCATGACTTTTAGGAGGGAGTACCCCGTATTTGAGTATCATATGGGAGAAAGCCCGGAAAACTCCTACCAGGTAGTCCAATTATCCAGGCAATATGCTGAACATCACAAACGACATCGAGTCTCCCCGTTTTTTGAAACAGTGTCTACAACAAAGTCGCCAGGGGATTGAACCACAGCCCTAATACTCACCAGCGGCGCGCGTTGCTTCTGAGCCACGAGTCAGGTTTCAAGACATTTAAAATTGAATTCTGTAGTTTGTTGACTTATAGTGAGATCAGAAATCACTAAAATTCTTTTATATTGGTAAACATCAAGCAGAAGTAGAAGTATTTTGTTCATGTATTGTGTTGTGGGAAGAGATACTTGATCATATGAGATACCTGAACCAACCCTATTTTCTCTATAAATTAATTTTTCTTTCTAAAGTTGACAATATGTTAACATATCTATAGTTCTGCGCATATGAAGAAATCGAACATATTGCTGCCATTTCAAAAATTTATTAATCAATATTGCTTTTTTTTTTATCTGAAGTAAATACTCGGGCAAGAGATTTTTAAAAATATTTTTGTAATCCAAACTTTCTTTTAGGCTGCAACAATAATTCTAGATTTAATAATTATTATTTCAATTACGTTTTGAATGTAAACTAATTTTAAAATCTGCATGCTTTATTTAGTAAAAAAACAAAACTAGCGTAGTAAGAATACTTAATGTATCTGAGTGTCAGGAGCCTTAGCTCAACCACCACTACTAGAGAATTAAATGTATTATTTTTGTTGGGGATTATTCAAGTAGTTTTAAAGTTTGATATGTTTAAAAGGTGTTTGAAAGTTGTACTTTCATATATGTAGAAAGAATGTATTTTACAGTAGAATTTTAAAAATAAATCTTTTCACAATTTCAATGTATTTTTCTTATTCATATTTTTTAATGTTGTACAAAAACCTTTTTATTGTACAAAAAATATTGTTTTGTAAGTATTTTTAGTGTTTGTTCACGCACCAATTCACCATGGTTCATGTATTCCTCTCGTGTGGAGTCTTGGGCCACAATGTAAAACAAAAAGTATCAATTTAGTAGACAAAGAAAATAGTTGAACTGAAAATTATTTCCAGTTTATTTAAGAGGAAATATCAAATTTTCAATTATAATATTCCATTTTGTTGTAAGAAAGTATAAAATATTTTAAAAGATTGAAATTTAAAAAGTGGTTAAACAATCTTTATCATCTCTACCTATTTATTGTTAACAATTTTGGAAATGTTTTAGCACCTTGCATCATTATTAAGCTGTCTAAGAAATTTGTTCAAAATTTGTGTGAACTAATTTTAGTAACAATAAAATGACATTAATTGATTTAAATAAAAATTTGCTGTCAAAGAGTGTTTTTAACAGCAAAATTTAAGAAATGTTCGCAAAATGATTTGAAGGAAAAAACGTTTTGAAATTATTCTGGTATTAATAGCTAATCACTCCTATAGATGGCAGCACATAGAATTTATTTTTATTTTACGCTTTACGATGAGAAATATTATGAGGAGTAAAATTTAACGCTACTATTAAATTAAATACTACGATCTGTTTAAAATACCTTATTTTACTTATATTTTATATTTGTGCAAAGATAATGCGGTCAATTTCTTAAAGCAATTTAAAAATTTTAATAAAATATTTCATTTCATAAAATTTTTAATTTATAAAAAAAATACCGACCCAGTTATACTGTACTATAGCAATAAAATCAATTCATGAAGTAAAAATATTATTAATAAAAGCATTAAGTAAAAGGAAAATATATATATATCATGTTACTAACTTGCTTAAAATTATGTTACTTTTTACATCGGAGTGATGGGTTTTTTTTTTTTTTTTTTTTTTTTTTTCCCCATATTAAACTTTTAAATTTAATATTTTTGAAGAGAAAAAAATTGTAAATATAAGAAAAATTAATCATTGAAAGTAACATATGTGAAATATATACTCTTCAATTTAAACATACTATTCATTGAAATACTCACCAATAGTATAAACTCATGTTTGTGAAAATTGCAACACCATGAAGGACTTACGCGAATGAGCTGAAATTTTCAGGAAATGCAAATTAGCGCATGATATGCAAATGATTAGAATTTCAAATTCGTAGCGCATGCGTATGCTGAGCAGCGCCCTCTGAACTGCGGATGGATCCGAATAAATAGACGGCTGTAGCGAGGCGTGTATGGTTACCGGTGGTTATCTGCTAGGGGTAAACGTTAGCTCAATCGTTACTTATGCCTCTTCGACGAAAGAGAGCGAGATTTGAACAACTTACAGAGTTTGAACGGGGGAGAATCATCGGCTTTCGTGAAGCTGGATTGTCTTATCGTGCAGTAGCCGCTCGTGTGCAGCGTAACAGCAGCACAGTGATGCGTCTTTGGAAGCAGTGGACGGACGAGTGTCGGACAACTCGGAAATCCAGGAGTGGACCCCGAAATGTGACGTCAGCTCGCGATGATAGATACCTGGTCCGCATGGCGCTGACGGACCGAACAGCTTCCTCTAGACAATTGGCAACACAGTGGTCAATAGCTACAGGTGTTTCATTGTGTGCTTCATCAATTTGTAGACGTCTGCAACAGCGTGGACTGCGCGCAAGGAATCCTTTATACAGGATCCCTCTCACGCTAAACCATCGCCGCCTGCGGCTACAATGGGCCGCTCAGCATAGAGACTGGCGTGCTGATTGGCAGCATGTCGTGTTTTCTGACGAATCTCGCTTTAATTTGTGGAACCATGATGGCCGCATTCGTGTCAGACGCTATGCCGGTGAACGCCACCTTCCGGAGTGCATTATCGAACGCCACAGTGGACGAACACCCGGAGTTATGGTCTGGGTGCTGAGTTATGGCATAGCATATCATGGACGATCTCAATTGCTAAGAATTGTGGGTAATCTGAACAGCAACCGGTACATCAGTGAAGTTCTACAGCCCCAAGCTGTTCCCTTCCTTCAAAGCTTGCCAGGCGCTGTATTTCAACAGGACAATGCCCGCCCTCATATCGCTAGGACTGTTCAATCCTTCTTTGCAACGCGGCAGGTACAGCTTCTTCCTTGGCCTGCGTATTCCCCGGATATGTCGCCGATTGAACATGTGTGGGATTTCGTTGGTCGACGTCTCGCTCTTGATCCTCGTCCTGTTGCTTCTGCAGGCGAACTTTGGGTGCGCATACAAACAATATGGAATGCTCTTCCTCAGGCAGATATTCAAAATTTGTTTGACTCCATGCCACGTCGGGTAGCAGCACTTATTGCGGCGCGTGGTGGCTACACAAAATACTGATTCCGATCTCTTGTTATTGTTTGTTTGTTTTGAACATTTAATCACTTATTTGTACCACTGCAGTCTGATTCTCGCCGGACTTTCATATGGACAGCGCCAGGTACCCGTTACCACCAAGAGAACACTATTGAACGACACCGTTACGGTGGTGCAGGATGGCTCATTTGGGGAGGAATTATTCTTGGTTCCAGAACTGACCTGCATGTTCAGAGTGTAAAGATGACAGGCCACATCTATCGGGATGTCATTCTGGAACAGCATGTAAGTTTGTTTCGGGGCGCCATGGGGGCTGAATTTCTGTTTATGGATGACAACGCCCGTCCTCACCATGCAAACATTGTAGACGAATGCCGTCATTTAGAGGATATCACCCATATGGATTGGCCAGCATACTCACCGAACTTGAATCCAATAGAGCATGTGTGGGATATGCTTGGTCGACGAATTGCAGCCCGTCACCCCCTCCCACCTGTCAACCGGAACTTCGGAGGGCATTGCTTGATGAGTGGTGTAATATTCCCCAAGATCAGATTGATAATTTGATACTCAGCATGCCTAGGCGTTGTAAGGCCTGTATTGCATCGTCCGGGAGACATACTCCATATTCACCATCATACTAACCATGTTATACAGTTTTTTGTAAATAGGTTCTTTTTTGAAATTTGCTCCAGGGAGTAAAAATCGCAATTTTTATTAATTATGTCAAACATATAGCATCTTTTTTGCTCTTTACCTTTTGTTTAATAAATAGACTTTACAAATAAGTCAAATTTGTTTTGCTTCTGTCTCTTTCTTTGCCTGAACTTCATTATCCTTAAATTATGGACATGAGTGTATATCGTCTTATGTATCTATATTTTATATTGTACTCAAGACTTGTGTGGCATATGTCATATTAATTAAATTAAATATGAATTTGTGTTACCTACTATGTTGTGGTAATATATGAAAAATTTACATGGGGCTTTCGTTGACCTCATATGGGCCCACCTATGATACATAATTTTTTTTTTTGCTTACTTTATATGCATACCTTTATAAACTTTTTACTTTTACTTTTCATGAATCTTTTCTTTTTATATAAAAACAAAAAAAATTTAAGTTTAAAATTTTATGAATGTTTGGAATCTTTCTCCTGTTCGTTTTTAACGTATCTATAACTTTTCATGAACTTGTCGAGTTGTACTCTTCCGAATCAAGAAATTAATGACACAAATAATTCATCAATTGCTCTTCATTTATCTTTCCAATGATTCCAAAAGTGGCAAAGGTACCTATATCAGGAATAAGATGCTGTAGCAGAAGCAAATCAAGATACAAATGGAAGCACAAGTGGATTCTGGGCTTATAGAAATATATTTATTTATATGGATAATGAGGATATCGATTCACATAAACAAACAAATAAAAATAGTAAACAAAAAGAATGATTTGAATTTTAGTAATTCTAGAAGGAGTGAAAAAAGCGTTAATGGCGATTATCAATTATCCTCTTATACTCGAAGAATCAAGTTTAATAACTTGATTGTTCGAAAATAAAAGGATATTAATTAATAAATGAAAAATTAATAATAAGATAATAGTTAATAACTAGTTACTGGTTTAATAACTGAAAAATTGTGACAATAAATAATTAAACTCATTGTTCCTCTTAGAAATTGATCGTATCACCAAAAAAAAAAAAATTATTAATTATTTACCAAGAAGTATTAATATCAGAAAATTTCCCTTTCAGCAAACAATGTGAAAATTTTAACATGAAATCTGTAAGATTTCTTGTTTTTTGATAGAATGCGACAGATAATATACTTATCATAGGTTTACCTCCAAAAATTTTAGATGTGTTCATTTCAAATGGTTAGCATAAATTATTATTTTAATTAACTAAAGATTAATTCAAATTATCAAAGTGTATAGGGAAGAAAATTCATTAAAATATTCAGTATTTACTGACTAATGGAAATTAGAGCTTATATAATTTGGTTAAATATTTGCATGATTTAATTTAAATGAGTAAAAGCTCTCTCTATTCAGAATAAATACCACTCTATTTTTATGAATAAAATCGTTCATGTCATAAACTTTAAATTTATAAATATTTCAAATGAATATTATTCAACTATTTCAATAAAATTACTAAAAATATTTTTCAAAGCGTTAAGTCATTTCTCATGACTAGATAAATAATTTAATTAAGTAAATAAATGAATTAAAATAATTTCTTTTATTTGATTTTTAACATAAAATAACTAATTCTAACAGATTTCAAAAATATCTTCTAGTTCTAATTTTGAGAAAATTTCTAGTTATCTTCTAGTATAACAAACCGATGTAAATATATCATCGTGTGCTAAGAATTTTGTTTGCAATATCTGTCTTACTATTTAGTTATCGTTGGCTTAGAAATGAAATTTCAATGTTGATCGGTCAAACGTGAATAGTCACTGCTGTTGCTTAGGCAAATTCAAATATTTGGAGGAGAAACATTAAACTTCTTTCTTTCTAATAATTGCAGCAAAACTTTACAGTTGAATTTATTATCGCTAAGACAAATATGTAATTTATATTATACAATGTATCATCTTCCGGTGGAATGCTGAATAAATCATACATCAATTCGACTGTGAAAATATCTTTTGAAAAATCGTGCATAGATATCCATTAAATTCTCTTAGTAGCTATTTTCTTTTTCGACAATATCTTGCTATTTATCCCATCGAAATTTTCCTTAATGTGTTTACAGAATTATAAGTAAACACAAGAACAAATTAATTAAAAATGCACTTATTGATAACTCTTCATTTGTTTGTCTTACAACTGTCCTTTTCCGTATACATATATTTTCATTTTTCAAGATAATTAGTTATTGATCTGAGATAAATAAACATTACACTGAAAACTATCTTATGATCATCTACTTCTACAGGGCAAAATATTGCGTGAGCTCCTCTAAAATCTTTTTTTCTGCATTAAATGTCAAAATAATTTTAGATTTTTTTTATTCAGCTTATTTTTGCATATTCGTAATACTGACCTAAATTTGTTTTGATGAAAACTGTGTCTGTAAAACATAGATGAAGCATAGTTTTTCAAAAAAGCAATTCATGGGTAAAACCTATAGCCACATATTAAAAACAAAGTTCCAAACAAATGATTTTGAACACGAAACACGAATAGGTTGCTTAACGAAAGCCACAACAGTATTCGCTGAATATAAATTATCATGTGCTTCATAGAAACACAATCAAATCTATAACAAAACCATAATAGCATTTGCTATACAAAATCCCTGGCGTGCCTCATGTTCAGTCCCCTCAAAAAAGAAGAGAAAGAAAGAAATTGTTCAAGATCAGAAGTACATATAAGTGGCAGCAACGAAATCATTAAACAAGTATAAATATCAAAAAGATACTGGCAAGTACTGAATCGGCAGATCAAAACAGAACCCAAATATTTATACAAGATATACAATAACAGTTTGTGAAACAAGTTGTTCAGGAAATCAGCAAAATCCAAAAGACATAACATTCATAACATCTTGAGCATATCTTTATCAAGGAATAGGTAGCCTCAGGGTATTATAAGCAGTTTTTTTTTCTTTTTAATACTAGTTCCAAGTAAAAAACACAATCAGCGACATATTCCGATTACATGGAAAAGGCAGGCAAAATAACTTTCCGCTTTGAATTGGTAAGATATAGGATTGAAAAATAACAATTCTGCTGCCCTATACTGTTTAAACTCTTTCTTGGCCAGTAAAATCATCAGAATTTCCGGAAATTGAATGTGTATGGGACATAGAAAGCCCCTAGATTCGGGCACCACAAAAAAAAATGAGGACCTGAAAATGTCTGGTAAATTCTATTTCAGGATGCCACTAGGACCCTATGTCATTCTAAGCCTAGACTACTCAAGCATGTATCCCTTCCAGGAGAGGTTTCATCAGTTACTGGTTTGTAACAATCAATGAGAAAATTCTAGTCCTTGATGTGTACTATGGCCCTAATTTAAATCATTTTTATATCAAAAATGTCAGAAATTTTATTTTCAATTCTATTTTTTATAATGGTTGTATTATTATCTGCAATTCTATTATTTAATTAATGGTGAGGACCACAGAAGGTGAATAGATCCGTTGAGAAATAATAAGGGGCTTGGGAATAAGTATTTTTATAAGCATTTAAAAATGATAACATATCCAATTTAAACAGCAAAGGTTACGATTAAACTATAAATTATCTTCTAAATCACTAATTTTTACCTACAAATCATCTGTTGTATGTATTAAAATTAAAATTCTGGTTGACTTCTTTCCACTTCTATAGTACACCGTAACAGTAAACCTCTTTTTATCCAATGGGGAATCATTTACAGTTTTAAGCATCGAGACATGAATATATGATCACTTAAGAACCCCTTATGAGGATCAACATCGATACCTGACGCCACTGCAATTTGAAACGAAGAATTCCAATGACTGCATTTAGGATATTTGCTCTTTATCCTGAAACCTAATGCAGAGGCTTTCTTATCTATGTTTTTACTGTGATCATCCGTAGAAAAAACTTGTAAGCGGGGGTGTGCTTCAGCTGGCTTGCCGAATTTCGAGTTAAACTACCGTAAATAAAAAGTGTAGTAAGCTCATTTTTAGAATACTCCACTTTAATGAATTATTAATGTGTAACAAAAAAAAACATTAGGTTTTTTTCCTCTTTTAAAATTTAATAATTCTCAATACTTCTGAAATATACCGTACTAAAGAGTTAAATAAAATTATGAAGAAATAAATATAACAAATTTAATTCCATGCAGTATATTTAACAATTCTCGAAACTTCCGATAAGAAAGAAACTTTCCAAGTACTCAGATATCTAAAAACGACGCAACTAAAAATCCAATAAAACATTGCATGGTTCCTAAATATAAATCTGAGCACATGCATAAAAGAACTCTACCACCTTTATATCCATCGTTAGCGATTTAACTCAGTATTCCACAGTTTTTCATTTATTTATTTAAAATACCCACAAAAGGATTGGGTTTTATTCTCCATTAGAATGGTAACTGCACTATTCCGCATACAGATCCTAACAAATCTCACGAAAAAGTCAGCCAAATGGGACGAAAATGAAATCATTTCTCTGAAAAGCCCCGGCTGGGAGGGGCTGAGACTCATCTAATTTTTTGATCTTGTTCAGCTGAGGTGAATAGTGTCTCCAGGAAGAAGGGGGAAGGGCCCCCTAAGCTGGAAATTCCCCTCTAAGGCTCTTTCTCGCATCGGTTTCCCCATCTTGGTGCAGGGAACGGCGCCTAGGCCACCTGAGCCCAATCACCTGCTCTGTTTTAATGTTGCGCCCTTGTTTGGAAGAGCTTTTGCTTTTCTTGCGCCAACCAGTCATATGCTTTTATTATGCCGATTCGGAGCTGCTTTGCTTTGCTTTCAGGAGCAATAGTCGGGCATTTTTTTCCTACCATTTGAAAGACTCGTTAATGTGCATAATTAAGATTTACTAGACATCAAAAAGTAGATATTGATACATTTATCAAAGGAATGTAGCCTGAAATAAATTAAAAATATTTTTTTTTATGTACGTATTGTAAAAGTATCCAATTTTTAAGCCAAAATTTATATTTTTACTAAGCCTTTTTAATTAACAAATAAAAGTCAAAAATTAAAAATTATATGAGTACCTGTATAAAGGAAAAATATCTCTACTTTTGACAACTCTTTTTTAAATTGTTCTGGACAAATATATATTTTTAAAAAAATTTATAAAGAACATTACAAGTGCTTACATAAACTTAAGTGCATTAAAAACACATAAATACTTTTTGAATCATTAAACAAATAATTGCATATGATACATTAAGTCCTTCCGAAATATGGAATTAATAAGTTTCAAATTTGGAGCAGCTTTTGTAATTTTCATGGAACAAAATCAATAGAAAGCTAAAGATGAAACATTTAGACTGTAGTCGAAACGAGATTATAATGAAATACCTATTTACCCAAAAGATATGAAAATGGAATCTTGTAAAACCATATAGGGCTCAGAACTATTAAAATTTTACTGACGAACGAATTCAAAAATTTATCTTCTAGAGAAACAGTGAAATAAAGTCCTCGGGGAAAAAGATTCTTAGAATAACTAAATCACAGTCAATAGTCATAATATCCATTCTTTTGAGTTCAGGATTTCTAATACCGTTTCCAAATAGTAGCAGTCAATAATTGTAAGGATAGATATATGGAAATGAAAAGATATATGAAATTACTGGTTATAATTTCCAGATATTTGTTAATAAATATGAAAAATAAAATTAAAATGGCATTGTACAGTACATGTTCCAAATTGCTTATTATTCGTTATTTGTCCAGAACTATATAAAATATGTTGTTACTAATCCCCCTGGGTCAGGAAAACCTACACCAGATCCAAAAGACCCCGTTGCAGGAAACTGGGCCACGTCTAAGGGTAATATGCAGCTTCACTTTGGCGAGGAACCACGAGGGCTGAAGACTAACTTAACCTCAAATCAACGGTCTGACGATTATATTAGACCGGGACATACGGTTTAAAGTGGATATAAAATATAATTGATTTAATTAGGTTTTTTTCGGGTAAAGTACTTAGAATAGAAAGTATATATAAAGTATAGAAAGTATACAGAAAGAGAATATAAAGTGTTTAAATGAAAATTCATATTAAGGTGTATAAATGTGTATATAAGAATAAAAGCTTTAAATAAATTATTTGTACAGTTTAAAAAGAACATAAATGTTTTAATTTCTTTATAGTTTAAAAAAAAAAAGGTTAAAGCCTCTTTAATATACATAGATCTAAATTGAAAAAAAATGTTTTAAAGAAGTTAATAAGAAAACATATGTTTTTGTAATTAAAAATAAGTAAGTGGTTGCACGAAAAACATTGAGGTTATTCCGTACATTTTTCTGAGAATATATGCTTATTTATAGACACAAAAAGCAATACTGGAAACATTTTTTTTTCTTAAACCACCTTCCTCATTAGCAGAACTTCCGGACAATAAAATGCTCCTAGTGAATTGCATGAAGTAAGAAATTTCGTTTCGGGAATTAATTGCCATGCACTATCGATTTGAAACTATCTTTAATCGCCTGCGAATCGTATTATAGTGGCATTTATGCCCCGCCAGAGACTCGTTCGGCCAGGCCATATTCACTTTACAATGACGCTGCAATCACTCGGCTGCAAAGAAAAAAATATTTCTATTTCTTTAACGTTTTCTTCCAGGTTTCATTGAATGGTAATAAAAGGGAGTAATTAACCGGACCGAGAGGTGGAAGGCTCCAAACCATTTATCCAGGGGGCAGATCCAGGAATCCAATTTTTTCAGGAGTTTTGTGATTCGGATCCCTGGGGAAATCTCGCAATACAAAACCGGTAATCGTTCTCCAATACAGTATTGCTTATTCACGACTACACGGGCTAACTTTCAAATTGTATCTTTCAAGTCGGTTTTATTTATTTTTCAATGTGAGGGATTAATCCCTAAATTATTTTCTTTCACCTCAGGCAGGAAATTCGCGTTGCTAGGAAAATATATGTTAATATTTCTTATAAAACTTTGTTTGGAGAAAATGGAATTTTTTATAAATTTATTATACGAAGTGTTAGATAAGAAAAAATGTTTATGTATGCGTTGCTTAAATCAATACTTTTAATTGAGTAAAATAAATATTAATTGTACTTCGATTCAATTATAATATTTGCTATGAATCCACGTACATAATTAGTTAATTGCTTTCTTCATTTATTTATATTTTCAACAGCTGTTACATCTGCCTATAAGGAATCAAAATTGAATAAATTAGCAAAACAAAAAAATTATTATGGAATACTTCAGTATCTAATTAATTTGAATCTATTAAATTTATCTATCTATTTTGAAGTATGTCCATAGGGTAAGAGTTTGGAGAAAATTTTGATGGTACATAAATATATCATTAAATATATATTAATATATTTATGTACCATCAAAATTTTCTCCAAACTCTTACCCTATGGACATACTTCAAAATCTTAATATTTCCTATTTACTGTTATTTTTAGTACACTATTTGATGTATTTTCAAGAAACAAAAATAGTTATAACATATGAAATTAATACACCAGTTCTAGAGATAGTAACAAAATATATGATTATAACAGGTGCGCTGAAAGGTTAACACATAGTCTAACACATAACATATAGTATAACACATAAAGGCTAACACATAGATGGCGTTACTGTTATTAAATCCATATGATTTTTAGTTAGCCCTAACCTTCAAAAGACACGTGTATAAATCTGATGCAAATTTTTAGTAACATCATAATAGATTTAATAGATATTCTATTTCAAATAATGTTTTTTATAAATATATTGGAGCCAGGATAGCTCAGTCGGTAAAGCGTTAGACTTTTAACCTAACGGTCCAGAGTTTCTATTCAGGCGGTATTATTGCTCGTTACACAAGATTTTTAGACGCTAGAACAAAATTTTTAGCAGCTGCCTCCCTTTCCCTCCTTCCATCAGTTCTTGAATTTAGTCTAGATGTTTCTGTCTACCAAGTGAGATAAGAAACAACAATATAAACATATTGTTTTGTTGTTTTTACGTTTTAGTGAAATTTCTAAAATTATATTCAACAAAATTTTATAGGTTTGTATTTTTCTTATATACTGCTTATATATATCTTATATACTACTTAATTCAATTTTTATTTCAAAATTTTCAAAGAAATTTTAGCATTGTAATGTAATTTAATTCCTGGCAAAGAGATTAAAAATGCATAAAGCATATTTTTCTTTTGAAATCATAAAGTATTTATTTAAATGAACAAAAGAAACATTTTTACCATTCTTTAGAAGCGTACGAAAATATAATCAGGAATAAAATCTTGTATTTATTAGATAAATTGTCATTGGTAGATTCTTGAACCATTCCGTAATTCATGGTTGGACATAGTACTATAGAAGCCTTTATATAAAAATGCTTTCTGTATAAGCAATAAATGAATCTTATCAACATTATTCTAGTATTATCAGAAGTAAAAAAGGATCAGTGGGGTAAAAAGTAAGATATCAAGGGGGAAAATTTTCTCCTTTGATGTAAACCAACAGATCAATAACATGAGATAATAACCCAGGAACAAATCACCCAGGATGACAGTCAGCTTTATCTTGCCCCCTGTAAAAGTTTACTTTTGGCTCGGTGAGGTTTCTTGGAGGAAGCGGCTGACACTGCTGATAGTAATTTTTTTAATTTATGTCTACACTGATTTTTGGTCAGTCTTCAATGAGAAATTACTTAAGATCAACATTGCATCAGATTTTTATTTTCTAATTTGTACATCCAAAATACGCCCTCATTTCTCAATAAATTTGAAACCCGGCAATTGTGGAATTTCAAATTGTTGGTTTTCAATAGATTTTTTAAGTTATATAACAATCTTAGCCACATTATGTCGGCCGTATGTTTTGGATCGTTGTCCTTTGAAAATAATATGAACGTCTGATTCCCAATTTGAATACATTTTTTCAGAAATCTGTTGGTTTGTTGGCGTAAGATTTGACTAATGTATTTTCTGTCTATTTGTATCACTGGCACATGGTTCTTTACAATGAGCTCTTCCTCCTAAATTTTCGTTATGAAAGATACATAAATTTGAGATGTGTCTATAGTTCCTAACGTTGAATCTACATCAGCACCCATTTCTGGTGCATTTAGGTAAGAATTATTTGAAGACTGTTTAATGATGTTTTCATTTAAATTCCTTGGACCACCTAGTCGCAGGTGATTTTCTGGGGAACAGTTATATATTTCTTTTTTCTTTTAACATAACAAACAATAAAGAAGTTTAAAAACTTTTTACCAGATGCTCTGTAATTCAGTCCACAATCATGGAGAATTATAAACTTTTTTCCTTTCAAAGCGATATAAAACACGCCATTGCCTTTAAAAACCTTGCCAAATGAAATTGTTAAAATAGCCACTCCAACGATCATGTTAAATATTATATGCATAATCCTAGTTTATATGTGTTAATTAAGCAAATTAAGTAACAACCAAAACAATTTTATCACAGTTGTTTTTTTGGTATTTATTTATGCAAATACTTCTTGGTCCACTGTATTTGATCCTTTCAACAACTAAAATTAAAATCTTATTGTAGTGGTCTTTTTTTCTCGTATTTTGAGAGATTTTTATAAGATTCGGAAGTTCTTTGCTATGAAATGATCTCAAATTGTCAAATACTTATATATGTTCGTTTATACATAATCTTGTATTCTAGATTCTTAGAAGTATCAAATCTAATAATAAAGAAATAATGATTTCGAAGAAACGAAAATGTTGACGACAATTCCTAGATTGTAATTTGGTGAGTTTCAGAAAGTCTTGATTTATGCATATAAGTTACATGTAAAACTTAATATTAAATACTAATAAGGGCTTTATCTAATCTTGATGTTGCACAAACATGTGGTCTATGTTTAATTACAGGAGCAGTTAAGTGTAATCCTTTATAATCAAACGAACTACAAACCAATGTCTTGTTGTCAGGAGCATTATTGAACAAATATCTTAACATAGAGTTTATATTTAAATTTCCTTCTTCGATAAAATCCCTCATGAGAAATTAACAACAATTAAAAAATTGAAACAACCACAAGTTGATTTTAACAGCTTGAAAACCCAATCTATTTTATTAACAGAACTTATGATATCAATCAGAAACTTAAAAATCCTAGAATTTTCTTTCTCTGAACCTCTTGTAATAAATAACTTAGATTCTTTATATTAAATTTATTGTACCTTTTAGAAAGAAGATTTTCACTGAAGTAGAATTAGTTGTTTTGCATTTATGACTTTTTGTGAAAAATATTCAGCACTTTATTCGTTTCATGCATTTCATGTATATATTAGTGAATTGCGGGTAAAATGAATGCAGGATCTTTGTAAGGGATGTAGTTTGTAGATTTTGTTTCATAAAGGATGTAGGATCTTTACATCAATTCTTACAGCTTTAAAAAGACAGTAAGAATGTTTAATGGTGAAATAACCTCCTTGATGCAATAGAATCATTATAGGTGATGGTTGTAGTGAATACAAATCATTCAACTTCAGTCGATATGCGTAGTAAATAAAGAGACAATTTATTGAAAAATGTTAAAAGATCGTTCTTTAATGGATCCTTAGTCACGTTTGGATACAATGCAATAAGAAAGTAGATGTATCACTATTAAAGTTTCTAATTTAAATTTTAATCTAATTGGGATATAATACAATAAGAATGTGCATAGATCACCATTAAAATATCTTATTTGAATTTTATTTAATTGGAATACAATGCAATAAGGATGCAGAAAGATTTAACTAATCAAAGTTGAAATGTCTGATTTGGTTTAGCAAAAATAATAATGCACCTTAAACATTTAACTACAATTTTCATAAATCGTTTCTATATTAAAAGTTTAAAATTAAAAACTTTGTATTATTTTAAAGAAATACTACTCCTATGAGAAACTGTAAAACAACCATCAAAACGAAAATGTAACCAAATTTGTAGTCACAAATATTAAAATATTAAAACTGGAAGAACAAACAGTGAGTGTTTGTTGAAAGAAAAAATTCTTCATGATTTGTCAAGGTAAGTAGGTACAACCTGTTTCCCCATTTTGATCAGTCATGTGTATTGGCAATGTTATTCGGAAATTTTGATGGCTTAATTTTGAAAATGTGCTCAGTTTGTGTAAATGGTTTATAGCTGTATTACACCTTACTAAGTTCTTTGAGTTGAAAAAGTTGACACTAAGGGCAATTCTAACGTTTCTATTTCTTTCTTGTACAAGTTAGTAAGAACACGTATGACAGAAAAGCCTTGACAATGGAAAATAAATTATTTAATACAACATAAATAGTAAAAATTAATAAATGTAAACTTTACTTATTTGTACTGAATTCGAAAATTGTTTGTTTTTTTTTTTTTTGCATACAAATTAAAAAAAAGTATTTGAAATTTTATTTATTGTAGGTTCAATTTAAAGTAAAATTATTCCGAATGCGGCTCCTAGTAGCAGAAAAAATGACGATTTGAAATTTCATAATGAAGAAAAGTTATAATTTATGCAGTATTTAGATGCAAATTTTATTCAGCAAAAACATAATTAAAAACATTTAAATAAATGAATTGCATTTAAATATGTGTGAATTTATTGCATTTTTTACAAAAAATGTAATACGTAAGTAAAAATTTAAAATAGCTTTGGTTTACAATTATTTTATGTATGGAATTAATTGATTTACTGTTTTAATTTTGTATTATTTTAAAATCACAAAAACCGTGAATTATCTTAATATTTCCATACAGAAATGCTTATTATTTGAATGCGACTTATGAAAGTTGTTTAAAGTGCATTATAGTTCGCTTTGCATATGGATAACAGACATTTTACAGAAATCATTATAAATATATTGTTCTTGATAAATTCATGTTTGTAAAAAAAAGTTATAGCATTTTTCTCTGTGCTAAATGTACCGTATTTAAATTCCTTTTACGAATTTTGCACCCATACTGAAGAAAATTAATATTATATATGCAAATTATCTCAGATGATACAATAGTACATGTAACTGGTACTTATTTTTACATGCATACTATTAGATTTGCCAGTATATATCATGAACCTCGTATTCCTCACATATGAGTCACAAGCAATCTACTGACTAGAAATAATGGGAGGACATGATCTTCCGTTAGATTTTTCATTCTCTTCATTTCAGTGAACTACAGGAGAAAAACTCGGAAAACTCAGTTAGACAACCAAACTGTTGATATAGGATGATAACATCCGCTGATAGAATTGCCATCAAGCCTCTCCGTTTCAGAAAATAATAATTCCTGCCAGTTCCATCAGCAGCAATAATTTCAAACTAGGGCCTTTCTTAACGATAGTTGTGCGCGTTTCCACTGCGTCGAGTATATTATTATTAACTTCATTATTATAATTGTTTAATTGCAATAGTTGCCATTTCAAAAAATTTATCTAGTCTTAATAATTATGTTCGATCTATGAGTATATGAATCAAATTTGTATCATAAAAAAAAAATTTTAGAAATTTCTTTAAAACATATTGATAGATATTTAGAATTGAATCTGTTATGTAATGTTTTTATTTCTAATAAAATATTACTTCAATGTTAATTCTAAAACTCAGTATTTATCTCGGTTTTGCATGTTTTATAAATAGCATAGTGGAGCCATCTAATAAGAGTTTATGTAAATATTGTTACATAAATAAGCGCTACACGTTTAGCAACTATAGAAATTGCAAATCGTAACGTGACATCGATTGCGTAATTAACAAATATTAGACTACTAAAATTGTCCTTTTGATTTTTTTCAATTTTGAAACTCATCTCACTTCATACAATACTTAAAAATGAAAGAAACGTATTTGACGAAATGAATAGATACTGCAACTAAAAAATAAGTAGTTGTGTCTATATTTTTTTTTCAAATGTAAATATGCGAATATCTTATAAATAAATAAAGCCATTAGGATCAAAGAAGAACAACTATATATATATGTGTGTGTGTGTGTTTGCTACTGCTGAAAGCCGTCTTAACATCTAACCGTAACATAAGATTTCTTAAAAATAGTAAATTTTCTACAGAATTTTGATATAGTGAAGCTATTTTAAATGGGAGAAAAAATCATTATAACGAGTTATTTAGAAATTTCAATGTAAGCAGTATAACACAACAATATTTCAGAATTACAGTAAAAATTATATAAATAACAATTTTTTTAAGGATTACAGGTAATTCTAAAATTATATTTTGAAAATGCTTTGTGAAAATTAGCGAAATTTTGTTATACTGTAGTGAGCATTAAATCTTCGCTGCAGCGTTCATGAGCTCTTTTCTTACTACGCTCTTTCCGAAGAATTGTCAGAAATTATGCAAGAGCATTTGGCAACATGCATGTGTTTGGTTTCGAAAGATGTGCTAGATATGTACTAGTGTTACGCAGCCTTTGTGCAAAGCTAATTAAGTAATATAATTCTATTTTAATAAAAAGAGCTCTTGCACACTTTATTTGTGATGTTTCAATCATCAAATGCCATAATACCATGATCGTTGTTGAAGGGAAGATTTATTTTGTTAGGTAAAAGACTAGAAAATTGATTTAAATTTTGAAATGTTAAATTTCTATTTTTAATTAAATATCAATCAGAATTTTTCTATAATTTTAATTTAATTTTTATAACATTATTTCAAAGCATATTAAAGTACTTTAAAATACAGAATCTATGTGTATTAAGTGAATCTGTATTATTATCTGTGTTATTGTTTTTTTCTGAATCAGATCAAAACATTCAATAAGAAAAAAAAATGTTATTTTGGTGAAAAAATACGAAAATAATCGAAAAAATTGATCTTTTCAACGAATTCTTATACATATAAAATTTTGGCATAGTGATGCGCGATTCAACTCATTTTAATAATTCGTATTGGTGAAATAAACTTTTAAAAAGGGCCGTATAAAAACAAAAATCTAAATCAGCTATAATTTCTATATAGTGCTGCCATCTATCTTCATTCAAAAAAATTAATTGGATAAAGAAGCACATTCCATAGTTTTAGCTTGGTTGGTTCTTTTGCAACAGTTCCTAAGCAGGTTTAGCTCTACTATTACAAGTTTAATACTTATTACTACAAGACGTAGCACATTTGGCTACATCAACAGGTTTAATATCGGTATCTTCCGCAGCGATTGACCTGTTAATGCAATCCTACTTTCGATTTCCATATCTCAATAAATCGTTCCTTAATTTCTTTTCTAATCGTCTACTTTTTTTCAGTATATTTTTTTAAATTGTCCCGTTCGTATGGGAAATTGTTAAGCTGGGAAAAGTAAACTTTTTAACGTATCAAGACAATTCCAAGACTCCAGAAGTGAAGTCAAGATTTTCATACCAACTTCAGCAAAGTAGAATAAAAATTTACAATTAGGGCAAGAATTAAATCTCATTGCCTTAAAAATTAAATCTCATTGCCTTAAGAATTAAATCTCACTGTCATTTATACTTTATTAAATATTTTATGGGGGCCAAACTCTTACTCCCTTTGACCTCCCATTTACCACAGCTAAAGATGCGTAGCAGCTTTAGCGTTATCCAAGGTTTAGGCCAGTTACACTCAAGAGCCAAAATATTATGACCACCTGTTAATAACGAGTTGGCCCACCTTTGGCGCGCAACACAGCTTCAACCCGCCTTGGCATGGATACCACAAGTCCTTGGTAGATGGCCGTTGATTCAGCATCATGTTCCTGGAACCACTCCAACACAATTTTAGTCTTGTGACAAGGGGCGTTGTCCTGTTGGAACATTCCATTTCCAGCTGGAAAAACAGAGGCCTTGTAAGACCGCCAAGAGGCCCAGAGACGCAAAGAGAACGCTCCCCAAAGCATAATACCGCCACCACCGGCCTGTGTATGACCTACTGTACATTGAGGGAGCAACTGTTCGCCTGGAAGACGGCGTATTCTGACACGGCCATCGGCGTGATGAATGACAAACCGCGATTCATCTGACCAGGCAACTCTCTCCCTCTGATCCATGGACCAGTCACAACGTTTCCGGGCCCAGCGCAGGCGCAGTTGGCGATGACGCTTGGTCAGCAAAGGTGGACGTGGAAAGGAGTGGGACGTTTGCTGCGTAGCCTTATATCCAACAGTGTCCGCTGAACAGTGTGCTCCGATACTATTCTACTTGGCCCTGCATTGTATTGGGCTGTCAGCTGAGCCACTATCTGGCTCTGGTTTTACTTCCCCATGCGAGACAGTCTCCAACGACCTTTTTCCTTTGATAGCGTGTGGACGTCCAACACTATGTCGTCTACTGCTGGTTTCACCGTCATTCATCCACTTTGCATAAGTACTAACAACTGTAGATCGCGAACAACCCACGAGTCGTGCAGTTTCGGAAATACTTGTTCCGAGCCTTCGATCCATTACAATCTGCCCTCTATCAAAGTCGCTTAGATCCGCAACCTTTCCCATCACACACAGAAGTAAGTGAAAGAATGATTCTTCAGACTCTCCAGCAGCAGTTAAATACCACTTCCACCTGATCACGTGCCTTCACGTCATCCAGGCGAGTTCATTACAAAATGTAGGGGTGGTTATAATGTTTTGGCTCTTGAGCGTACATTGTATCTGCATTTTGCCACCACAATTTTAATCGAACAGTCTCAAGATTGGCATCTAGGAAGTTTGTACCTTCTGCCTTTCTCATTGAATCTAACAGAAAAACTTTCCACCCTATAGATATATGATGTGATAGGTCATACTCTAATTTGGTAACCCAACGCCCAGTCTATCGTGCCACTCTATCCCAGTGTGGAAAATAAAATTACTATTTTAAACTAATTAGTTCCAGAATAGTGTGCACAATAGTTTCAAATCGGATATGACATCACATATATCTTCCTTACTTGTACTTATTCCGCTCATGATTTATAACAAGCATTTAAAATATTTTTTTATTTAGTGTTACTTTTTATTCATTGTTTTATATTTCGCATATTTGGATCTGATGTATTTATATAATATCTGATTTTCATTTATCAACTAAGTTTCCTATTACGAACCGTAATTGGTGGGATTTTTTATATGGTGCAGAAAAGCTAATATTATCATTCATATAGAACGTAATGATGAATTCTGCAAAGAGATTTTCACCAAATTGAGATATTTTTATTTTAGTTGCATGCATCCAGAGCTTTTTCATTCAAGAGTTGCTAGAAATTTTCATTTATCAACTAAGTTTCCTATTACGAACCGGAATTGGTGGGATTTTTTATATGGTGCAGAAAAGCTAATATTATCATTCATATAGAACGTAATGATGAATTCTGCAAAGAGATTTTCACCAAATTGAGATATTTTTATTTTAGTTGCATGCATCCAGAGCTTTTTCATTCAAGAGTTGCTAGAAATTTGTCATTACGGAAAAATAAAACTTAATGAAAAAAAAATACATAAAAAGAAAGAAAAGAAAAATATCGATAATTTGCATTTGAAAAAAAAAACAAAGAAAATATGATGTTATTTCTGATTATGTTCAAAAAAAATCTTGCTCAAGTTCGAAAGTATCCCAAACGTGTAAGAAATGCTAAAATATAGTAAACCCAAATAATGAAACATCCATTAAACCAATGTCGAATCACACATGAAATTCAGCAGATATGTGAATATAATTATGATTTTTTTTTATTTTTAATTAAAATTTTTAAATATAGGTTCATATTTGTTGGATACATCTAGAACCTATAGGAAAAATCATTTTATGAAGTATTTTAATCTGCAGTACTTATAGAATACTTTATAGCTTTTAAAATTGTGAGCAGTAAATCAGTTGTGTCTTTTCTTCTTTGTTTTAGGCTTATAAAATAAAAATATTAAACTTAGACACTTTTCTGAAAATATTGTTAAAAATAAAATAATAAACATCATATAGTTACAAATAAAATAAAATAATAAAAATAAATGGATTTTTGCTAATAAAAATTTATGCTTTTTCAATTAAAAATGCGAAACATAAATAATGTGTTATGATTTTTCATAAGTTAATTTACTTAAAATTCGTTCAAAAAATTATTGTATTCCTTAAAATAATCTTTATAGACTATAAATTCCCTTAATTAAAAATCGAGCCTATCAGTTCTCCTAGCCTCAATAAAAAAATAAAATAAAATAATAAATTCAATAAAAAATAAAATAAAAAAATCTATTCAATAAAATTTTTAAAAAAACCTGGAAACAGCCCGTCGGGATTTTTTTTTTTTTTTTTTTTTTTTTTTTTTTTATATTGAAACATATTGAAACACTTTCAGTGTGTATTTTAATTCTAAGACAAACACAAACGAGAAGAAGAAGCACCTTTATCTCCAAGTGCGTATCTATTTGCTGGAAAGTCCTTGGAGGAAGGTGCTAACATGACAAAAGCCTTCCCTGTGAGTACTCGTTCTAATTCGTGTCTGCAAAATGTAGGTGCAGTGTATAAGGTTCCTTGCGGTCAGAATAATAGTGCATGTCAAAGTAATTTTGATATTTTAAATTAGCAAAATTTTTGTGATAAAAATAAAGATTTTCCGAATTAAAGCACAAATAGAATTGGGGTTTCATATCGAAATAAAATTATAAATAACTGAAGAATATTAAATTTCTTACTTCAAAAATAATTAAATGTCTTTGTTCATTAATATCAATGGTTCTGAAAGTGGGAATCCCAACCTCCCTAGGATCAAGAAAAAAATGTGGAAAATTGCTCTTTTTAACATTTTCACGTTAAAAGTGTTAAAAGTTGACCTTTTTTGTATTAATATTATTTTTTCCTGTTTTAAATTTTTGTCGCTTTTATTTAATTTCTAGTTCATGTCATTACCAATACATAATATTTCAAAGATGGTTTATTACATTTATATGTAAAATATAAATTTCAAACATTTTTTTTTTAACCACGGTAATTGGTGTCGGTGGAAATTTTTATGTACGAAAAACGGGTCGCGAACAAAAGAAAGTTTAAATATCACTCATCGATATAAGGCGTAGCCTGCTTTTATAATTTATTGACAAAATATAATTAATATCAGAAAATCCTTTCTTCAGTTATAAGGACATATTTTGTAATAATTGAATTAAGAATTACATTCGAATCAAAGAGTAATTAGTTATTTTGAAGCTGCTATAAATAAAACTTCTTCATCAAAAAGTTCTGTTATTATCATGTTAATGTTATTATCATTGTTATTGTTATTCAAATTTTTACAATCAATATTTTTATAAAGCAAAAGTTATATAATGTGCAAAAAAAAAAAAAAAAAAAGCCTACGAAAAAAAATTGTAAGAAAAAAAAAAATCACAAAAAAAACCCGCTTTGATATTTGAAGTTTGTAAAATACGCAAACTAATTTAATGCCCATGTGTGTGAATGCATAGGCAAATTATTATATTTATTATTATCATTTACTTAAAATGCCTTAAGAAAAAAATATTTATATTCACTGTATATTCATTATACATTTATTATAACATATTATGCTTAAACATGAAATCATCATTTCAATACCGCACCACTGTCTTCATGCAACCACATTACTTTTCTAAGCGGCCTGCTTTATCATATATCAGTTTTTCTTTAAGAAGTCTTAAAATAAGTCAATTGTTTTTGAGACTTTCAGATTTGAATGAAGGGAGTAAAATATTTAAATTTGGGGGAAAAAACACCAGACCGCAGAGATTTCTTTAAGTTTATATACCAACAGTTACATCTTAATTATCAATATGTGTTCCAAAATCAGCTGTTTAAAGCAGTTCTCATTCATAGAATGTCTTTGGAAGAGAACTTTATAAAGAACGGAATTAAAAAATAATTGATGATAATAAAATAAAGCAAAGTTTTATTTAAAAATTAATAAAGAAAAACATAAAAATTAAATAAATCATGCACTACTACAAATGGAAGATTATGTCTTTGAAAAATCAATGGTATTCAATGAATTGTATATTTGAAAAATTGGGAAAACGTAATTATTTTCTCGTTAAAAGTATTGATTATCAATATCTAAGTTATCATTATTTTATGAATTTAAAATATTAAAATAATATTCAAAGAGAGCAGATGCTTATGAGATGTGTTTTTTTTTCGGAGACAGTTTATTGAATTCCCTACATAAATCCGCATCTTAAATACATTGTCGCGCGCACGATCAAACTGTAGCTGTAATGAGAGGTAAGTTTCTCTGTGCTGCAGTGGCAACAGTGAGATGAGGAAAAGAAAATGGATGACGCAGTTGTGTTCAATGTAAATGGCGAAAGAAATATCTTGTAATATGTTTATTTGTAATGTGCGGTTTTGCTTAAATATATCGTATTGATGTTTTTCTTCAGGTTGTCCTCAATGAACAAAACTCCCTACATTTAATTCACAAACAATCTTTATAGAAACAACATTTCTGGCGCCCCGGGTGGGCGAGTTTTGTTTCGGAGTGTGATAACGGTAAGAAACTGGAATTTCCATTTTGAAGTCATTGATATTGTTATATATTTATTATTGAATACATGATCTAAAGATAGTAAAGATGGAAATTATTAAACGAAATAAAACAGCAAAGCGAGCTGCATTTACAAAAGCTTACACCAAATTAGAGAGTGTGTTGATAAATGAAAATGCTAACGCAGAAGAAATTGAACTGTGTTTACATTTGCTTAAGCAAAAAACGGACTCATTAGAATTAACACATAATGAGTATTTGGATACTTTAACCGATGAAACAGAATTCAAAACTGAATTTAATATTGTAGAAGAATATAGAGAAAAGGCCTTGAGCATGGAATTTAAGTCTAAACGAGTATTAGAGAATATTAAGAGCAAACAAAATAATAATGGAAGTAGTAATTTTGGCGATAATTCTCATTTGGCGATGTGCGATAATCCGTATAAAGTGATTTCTCCACGACTTCCTGAAATAGAACTGTACAAATTTGGCGGTGAATTAAGAGACTGGTTAACCTTCTGGAATCAGTTTAAAAACATACACGAAAATGAAAATCTAACTAATTGTGATAAATTTCATTACTTAGTACAGTCGACAAAAATTAAGTCAGAAGCGAGAGAGCTTATTGGATCTTTTCCCATTACTGATGAAAACTACCCTTTGGCGATAGAAAGCTTAACTGAAAGATATGGACGAAAAGAACTATTAATTGATTTTTATGTGCGAGAATTGTTAAAACTTGTTTTAAATAACGCCACTAAAAAGAAACAAGATTCTTTAAGTGGTTTATATAATAAGCTTTCTACTCAACTTCGAGCTCTAAGTAGTTTAGGTGTAACTACAGATCAGTGCGGCATAATATTATATCCATTAGTCGAAAGTTCGTTACCGATCCATATATTGCGATCATTTGAAAGGCAAAGAAAAAATATTGAGTCTGAACAGAATATATCAGCACTTGATGCTATAGTTTCGTTTCTAAAGAGCGAAGTGCAATCAGAAAAAAATAAAATTAAGTAGATCGGACATAATTCCATCGGAGCGCGAATGTAAACATTTGGCAGAGAGCCAACACTTGGCACAGAGCCAACGCTCGTTTCTTCCATCTGCTAATGAGTTGTTTATACAGGACTCAAACGAAATGTGTGTGTTTTGTCTAAAGAACCATGCAAGTCGCGTTTGTAAAAGGGCGTTTTTTATGCCATTAGAAGAAAAGATCGCCATAATAAAAAAGAAAGGATTGTGTAGAGTCTGTATGGCTAAAGGTCATATTGCCTATCAATGTCGCTCTCAAATAACGTGTCAATTGTGTTCTAAAAGACATTTAAAGTTCATGTGTCCAAACATTGGATGTAATAAGTCTGATTCACCCAAACAAGATGTGAATGACAAAAACATTAATGAAAAAACAGTTGATTCTTTACATTCTCGTGCAACGAATGAAGTTATATTGCAAACTCTTGTTGTAAATGTACATGGCGTCAAGAGAGAGCGTAAAGCTAGGGCTATCATCGATACCGGATCGCAAAAATCGTATATTTTGAGATCTACTGCTGAAGAATTGGGTTTTAATTTGCAGAGGGAAGAGGAATTTTGCCATTCCTTATTTGGCGGAACGAAAACAAGGATGTATAAACACAAGTGTTACAAAATTTATTTGAGTAGTCTTGATGGTAACTATACTTGTAAATTAGATGCTTTTGATCATGATGTCATTTGTAATGACATATCTAGTGTAAAAAATGGTTCTTGGATACAAGAATTAAGAACTAAAAAGATATTCTTAACCGATATTCAAGAAAACGCAGGTCCCATTGAGATACTTTTGGGTGCAGACGTTGCCGGTAAATTAATTACTGGTCGACGAGAAGAATTAGAGACAGGCTTAGTAGCATTAGAAACCAAGTTAGGTTGGACTTTGATGGGTAAAGTACCCCGATATATTGACAAAAAAGATGCAAGTATGAATATCGTAACCATGTTATCTCAAGCAGATGTTCCTGTGTCTTCCCTGTGGGATCTGGAACTACTTGGTATACGGGATCCCATTGAGCAAAATTCAAGAGAGGAAACGGAAAAAGCTGTTATGTTTCACTTTATAGAAACAGTTCGACAAAAGGAAGATGGAAGATACGAGGTCCATATGCCTTGGAAAGTGGATCGTGAATTTCTAACAGACAATTACGAGTTGTGTTTGAAAAGACTTGAATGTGCTACCAGGAAGTTGGAAAAAATTGGTTTTAGAGAAAAGTATCATGAAGTCTTTAGAGAATGGTTAGAAGAAGGAGTTATTGAGGAAGTTCCTGTAAAGGAGTTGTCTGTTGGTAGTCATTACCTTCCACACCGACCCGTCGTCAAAGAAACATCCACAACATCTTCAATGAAGATAAGACCGGTCTTTGATGCCTCTGCTAAGATCCATAACCATCCATCATTAAACGACTGTTTGGAGACTGGAAATAATTTAATTGAATCAATTCCTTCTATTTTGGCGAGATTTAGACTGAAACCAATCGGTGTAATCTCCGACATCAGAAGGGCTTTTCTACAAATATATTTACATGAGAAAGATCGAGATTTCGTAAGATTTCTTTGGTATGACAATGAGGGTAATATACGAACTTACCGTCATGCTCGAGTTGTCTTTGGTGTCACCAGCAGCCCTTTTCTGTTAATGGCTGTCATTAATTACCATTTATCAAAAGAATCAATAAAAGAACGTTACTCTGAAGAATTTCTTAAAAAATTACAAGAAAGTTTTTATGTAGATAACTGTGTAACTAGTGTACAAAATAAGGCAGAACTAAAAATATTCATAGAATCTGCAACTAATGTAATGAAAGAAGGAATGTTTGATCTCAGAGGATGGGAAAGTTCTGCCATCTCTGCATCTTCAGAAAGTACAAGATCACCAGTATTAGGACTGATTTGGGACAAAAATTTAGATACCTTAGAAATAGACTCAGAATCTTTGGAATTTGATGAAAGAGAAAAGATAACTAAAAGAAAAATACTTTCACTGGTTAGTCGAGTGTTTGATCCCATAGGTTTCCTTGCACCTGTTATGATTCAACCTAAGATTTTGTTGCAAGCTACTTGGAAGACCAAAGAATCATGGGATGATGAAGTGAACAATGAAATTAAGAAGCAATTTTTAAAATGGACTAAACAACGCTTTGAAACAATTAGATTGGACTAAAATTGAAAGTGAATTTAGAGTCAACGAAATTCGTTGGAAATTTAACCCACCCTCTTCTCCATGGTGGGGAGGCTTCTGGGAACGCTTGATTGGAATTTTAAAAGATCTTTTAAGAAAAAATCTTGGACGCTCCTGTTTGTCTTACGAGGAATTACAAACTCTCGTCTGTGAATGCGAATCTGTCATGAATAGCAGACCATTAACTTACATATCCGAGGAACAAGAGCTGAAAACCTTGACCCCCTCAATGTTTCTTCAGGACATTTCATTAAATGATGTTCCTGATTTAGATCAAATTGAAAAGACTAATATTGTTTTGAGGTGGAGACATATTCAAAGGGTTCGTGAAAATCTAAAACAAAGATTTAAAAGAGAGTATCTGGGTTTCCTTCGTTCTTCAGTTACCAGAAGAGAGGATAAAATAAATGTAGATGACATAGTATTAATTGGTACAGATGATAAAAAAAGGTTGCATTGGCTGCTAGGGAGAGTGCTGGAACTCTATCCAGGAAAAGATGGAATCATCAGACTTGCGAAACTGCGAACTGAAAAGGGAAACATATTAAGACCAATCCAACGACTGTACCCTATGGAACTGACACCAAACTATGAGCAAGTCGTACCGGAAACTCAGAAGGTTCCGGAAGTGGTAACCAAATACCCTGAGCTTAGTACTGACTCTAATGAAACTGTTCCCGTGTCTCGCTCAGGACGAGAAATAAAACCAGTTAAAAGACTGGATTTATAAACTTTTGAACTTTAGAACATTGATTTCAATTTTTATTCCATTATTCTGAAATATTTGTATTGATATTTGTACGTTTTGTTTCTCAAATTGTATGAATATTTTTTTATGTTTACTGTTTTTGAGTTTGTATCCCCAAACTCAAGGTGGGGAGAATGTCGCGCGCACGATCAAACTGTAGCTGTAATGAGAGGTAAGTTTCTCTGTGCTGCAGTGGCAACAGTGAGATGAGGAAAAGAAAATGGATGACGCAGTTGTGTTCAATGTAAATGGCGAAAGAAATATCTTGTAATATGTTTATTTGTAATGTGCGGTTTTGCTTAAATATATCGTATTGATGTTTTTCTTCAGGTTGTCCTCAATGAACAAAACTCCCTACATTTAATTCACAAACAATCTTTATAGAAACAACATACATTAAACAAGAAGAGGCTTATCTAAATGCGCAAACAAGTTTCCAATTAAATTATGATTAGTTAATAACTGGAGAGTCATTTACAGAATTTCCTCTTTTTTTTCTGTTTAAAACGAATAATTTACTGAAGAACCATAATTTAATGTATTTAAACATAATCGTAAAAGAGTTCATCTCAAAAAGGAAAATCTAAAAACCTTTTGCACATTCTACTTCTTTAGTTTTGTCACTCTAAATTGTTAGGTTTTTTTTGTCACTCTAGCCTTAATTAGACTATGACTTACAATTCATAGGGTATTTCAAACCACTAATAAACATTCATGGCACGGCAGGATTCGAACCCGAAAACGCTGGAGCCAAACGTCAAAGCGCTAGCCACTCATCATCAGTCTACGTACTTTCTTGCGTTTATTGGTTCATAATCTTGATAGCCACCTGTAATCTGGCAACATCGGAAACACTTCGTTTCTTTTTATCCATTGTGTGTTATCGGTTTGTCTTGTGGTCTGTCATATTTTCATATTTTGGTTTCGTAATGTCTGATTCATCAGTTAATCGATCAAACCTTTCTAAATTAAAGTTTGTAGCTAACTTGTCAACAAATTTTTGTGATGATGATTTCTGTGTACGATTCGAAAAGGCCCGGGATAGTGGTTTCAAAGCTGTAGAAGCCCAGTTGCTGTATGATCAAAATGTGAAGGATCTGCAAAAAGCCAGATTGAAAACTGATCTGAAGGTTGTCCTCATGAATTCCCCTGCTGGTAGGTTAAATTTGCAGTTTATTTATTATTTTTAAATTGATTAAACCTTTATTCGAATCTAATTTGTTCCAAAAAAGTTATAAAATGTGGTTTTGCTTTCCAGAATCTAGTTATACTGAAAGCAAAACTTCGTTTCTCCCACCTTTTAAATATGTTATTATATTCAAAATATTTTTTAAAGTAATAGCACTTATTAAACAAAATAACAACTTAAAGTACAATATAAATTTCTTCAATAAACTTAAAAACCAATTAATTAAAAGCTGATAATAAAAACCTCCTTCAAATATGAAAAGATAAGCACATACTGCAAAGGAAAAGATAAGCTCATATGCAAATTTCTAATTGAACAAACAACATTTACAGATGGTCAAAAGATTTTTCAATTCTTCTACTTCTAGTCTTACTGTAAAATTTTAAGTTTTGTCACAATTTAGTATGTCCAGTTCTAGTCTATACAGTTTTTGTGTTGTTCTTAAAAGCTGAGTGTTCATAGTTTCTATAAAAGCAAGATTCCAATTGGTCCATTTATTTGGATCCCCTTATAATAAAATTTCTTCTACTGAGGTAGTTATTAGTTTCCATGGACTGCTGATGTATTTATCCTAAGTATTCAAAACAAAATCTTGCTCTTTGAAAAAGCTTTTTTATTTATTTTCCACATACATCAAGATCTGAACACAACAGATATCATAATTCTATGTAGGAACATTTAAGAAGTTAATGGAGATCTTCAATGTCTTCTGACATGTAAGTGACGAGCCTAGAATTTGACCTACTCACAACCATACAAAATGGTTAATAATTGCTCATAGTTACATGCATATTCAAGAATTTTAAATTTTGATTACCCATCTAAATTAAGCACTCCAAAAACCTGTTCCATTGTGCTGTGGATGGAGGATTAAACTTCTATCAAATCTTTTGTTCAGCAGTATTCAAGTGAGCAGTGTATCAATTCTTTCTGGGACTTTTCTAGTTTCAGTGTAATTCATGTCATTATCCAATAAGCATTAGAATTCTCTCCACAAGAGGTAATAAATCATCTTAAAAGCTTCAGTTATTAAAAATGTAATGAGCTGTTAAAACTGGGCAAATATAAAGTGCAACATAAGACTCAAACCATCTTTAAGATGAAAATGTCATGTTAAATTAACTTCATTTTTAAATACAGCTGCTATGCCAGTTTTATCTTAGAATGAAATTCCTGGTGCTGTTTCATATTTTATTAATTTATACCTTTGACACTTTCCATAATATCTTAAGTAGATCTGAATAGTTTCATGTAACTTCAAAATGCAGTATGTTTTTCTTAGGTGTGTCATTAATGTTGTTCTTTGTGCTTACACATGTTAACTTGATGGTTGGACAGAAGAATGATAGTATATATCTTATCATCACAGTAAATTAAGTTTGTCATTTTTGTTTTTAATATTTTTTTTCTATTAAGATTCATTTAATATATATTTATATATACATTAATGTTTATAAATTGAATGTTTTAATGTAATAAACACTAATGTTTATTTATTTAAAAATATTGTAGATAAATATCAATATTTATGATTTAAACATATTTTTTTATAGTCTCCAAAAATTCTGGCGATCATTCACTTGGTATTGCTTGTGTCCCAGGATTTGAAGTAGAATTTTTACAAAGCATTCATTCAGCCATCATTTATGCAACTGCTTTGGACTGTAAAAAGTAAGTAGTTTCAAAATTTAGATGTATTCTTAATTGAAATATAAAATATATGAATTTCAAATAAATTTACATAAATTAAAAATGTTAATAAAAACACGAACATGTTAGACAAATGTAAAAAGTAAAAATATTGGTTTAGATGCATGAGTTAAGATCATATTTTGAAATTAATGGTAATGGGTGGTTTTAAGTATTAAACATGTCTAGCTAAAATATTTGAATTCAAATTTATGTTATTGTTACTCTGTTGTACTTGAATGCTTTATATGGAAATATTTTGTAATGCATTTTTAATGTCCTCTCCCAAAAATACATTTAATTTATATTTCATTAGTAGTGTTTGTTTTGCATATTAATTTATATAGGTTTTACTTTCTTTCCATTGTAATTTTAATATTATTTGATGTTACTTTTCTTTTTCACATGACCATTATGTGAAAATAAAACATGGGCAAAAGTTTTCATCTCGAAACATTTCAGAAATCGCATGGTTTTTACCATGAATGATTTAACAAATTTTTCAATGCATAATATTTTAACTAATTATAATTAAAGAAAATTTAAATAAATGTAAGTTTTTAACAAGAAGAAAGACTGCTATAGTGGGTTTTCTGCATATTATATTGACACATTAGTGATTTTCTTGTAATTTTTCTAAATAGTTTTTTTTTTTTTTTTTTTTTTAATTTTAATTTTACTTCAAATTTAACAATAAACAGTGGTAGGAAAGAAGATGGCTGTTATATTTTTTCTTGTAATATGTTAGCTAATGAATTGATGCAAATATTTATGTAGGAAATAGCATTGATTTAATCTTAATTTGTATTTTCTATTTGCTTATCTATTAATATTTTGTATACATATAAAGCATTTCTATCCATAAAAAGAACATGAGCTTGCATAACTATTACCTTCACTCTTTATTTTATAAATATTTTTAGGTGGAATTATTGGAAACATTAAGAAATTGAAGATATTTCGTATAAAAAAATGGTTATAAATATAAAATATTTAAAGAAATTTATTGAATTTCTGAATGAAAATTTTTTTTAATAATTTTTTTTTTCTCAAGGGTACACATTCTTGCAGGATTAAAAGATGAAAAGACAAAGGATGAAGAGTTGATGCCTTTTTATGTACAAAACTTGAAGCAAGCCACAGAAATGTTGTCAGAGGTTTGAGACATTAATAAATTCTTAGAAATTAATTTTGATATAATTCATGAATCATCATTAATTCTTTTTCTTATATCAAGTGCTTTTATACAACCTAGATTGAAAATATAATTATTCCTTTAAAAATGCATTTATTTTAGAATAAATCAAATTTTACAATGATCTGCTGAAAAAAGAGATCATTTTTCTGTGGGCAGTTTTAAAACTTAAAATGAATACATTTTAAATATTGTGACTTTCAAATTAATTTTTCTTAAAGACAGTTTATTTGTTTTAGTCTACTTGCAGAACCAACTTCATTTCCAATACCAAAATTAATTGGTTTTATGTATGGCTCTTTATTATCAGTTGTTTAATACATAATTTTTTAAATAGAGCCATATTCTAATCATTTTAAAAATTATTTTTTTATTTAATCTCTTTTGATTTTATTTTTGAAGGAAAAAGATAATTCTTGAATTAAAATTGCAAAGAAAGTAAAATACTTTAAAATATACAATAAATACATTAGAAAGCTTTGAGAGAGACAAAATTTGCATATGAATAGGAAACAAATTGAACAAAAAATTTCAAAATATATCCTCATTATTTAATTTGAAATTCAATAGGAAATCTAAGAAAAATTTTGTCTTACCTTGCTTCTAAATTATTTAAGGAAACCTTGAATAGTAAACAATAAATGAACACTAAGAAGCCTTGCAAAATCAGAAAGACTGTAAGGTTAGAATAAAGTTGTGCTCCTTATGCAAAACAGAAATGCCAACCTCAAATGAAATTTTCAATTGAGTTTTATATTTGTCAGTAGTGAGAGAGCAGTGTAAGTGTTCCTTTGTCCTACCATCTAGTCAAAATGACCATTTTATCAAAAACTCGCATATCAACAGCAATTCATATTTCTCTGTGGCTGTAATTTATAAGCATTTAAAAAAAAATTCAAGGAAGTTTTCATTAAATTAGAAATTTATTGCTACTAATACAAGTGCTTAAAGTATTTATTACATATTGACTTGGATATAAAAAAAAAATCATGAATATATAACGTTGCACAGAATTTTTAAATAAAAATTTAAGCATTTTAATTATAAAAAAAAAAATTTAACTTATTTCCTATTAAGAAAACTAAAATTAAAAAACTTATACATAATACTAAACATATCCATTAAATTCTATCCTTTATATTCTTCTTATGTTAAAGACCTCACATATCAGTCCTTTTGATAACAAAGGAAATGTACTAATGTCATATTTATTTGTGTGCATTTTTAAATAAAATGAATGCTAGTTTCTTAATTATTAAAAAAAATTGCATAAAATTTTCAATTTTTTACAAAAGCAAGTGCAGCTTTTTACAATTACTTAAATCTGAGAAATTAATAACCAAAATTGGCTTTTTAATTTCCATAGAAAATCTTAACATTTATTTTAGTAATGGAGACTCTGTAGTAGCTGCTTCACTTGAAATGCAAATCTATAAGGATAAAAAAAATTCTTTATAAACATTTTAAAGTGGAAGATTCAAATGTTTTCAAATGAAATGAAATTTTTATAAGCAAACAAAAAATAAATAGAAACAAAATTTTGGCATTAACTTCTAACTGTTTCATACAATTGTTGCATTCTATGTGAGATGAAGAATAGAAAAGTGTGTAACTTCAGATGTGAAATTTCTACCATAAAACATAAATAAGGAAATAGAATAATGTAGGATTGCATGGTTGCTAATGGAGTTGGTAAAATCTTTTATTTGTGAATGTCAAGTGAAGAATTTGGTGTACAAGCACCTCTTGAAAACCCTCTTTCATTCTGCTCTCTGCATACAGTTGTCTTATTATTCCTTCAAATAGGTTTAAAATCATTGCAATAAATCCATCTATTTTTTTACCTTCATTCATTTCTGTTTCATATTAATTTATGACTGAAATTTTCGTATGTAATCCTGTGATAGTAGATTTTTTAGAATTAATTTTTATATACTTAATAGTAACACTTATTAATTTATGTACTTCACTGATCCAGTTTTTCCTTGAATAACCTCAGAGTTTATAGCATCAGAATATTTTTTAAATATTTCTTTTAAAAATTACTTATTAGTTTTAATATATTTTGGAGAGGGTCTAAGTAGCAGAACTCTTTATGTGTAAGTCTGATAATTATTTTATACATCAACAATTTTTTTTTCTAAGTATCTAGAATCTCTGAAATATACTCAGACTATTAAAATCACAATTAGCTGCAATGATGCGTTTGTTTATTTCCATGTATATATTATTTTGAGAATTTATTTCTGAAACAAAATTTATAAATAACTTTTCATCAATTCAAACTTATAATTATAATGGTTCCTGTAGTGTTGATTCCAAGATTTCTAATTATCTTCTTCAAAATAAAATTTAAACTAGGAACAATCAAGGGTATAATTTGTCTGACACTATTTTTAAGTTGATGGTTTTTCAGATAATGTTACATAAAAAGGTTAAATAACATGTTGATTTCACAAATATAATTAGTTTTTTTCTGGCATCTTTAATTCAAAACTGTAGAAAGTCTTCATATTCAGTACAATAATCTGCTTTAAAAGCAATAATTGAGTAATGTAAATAATTTTTAATTTTTTAGATTTTTCTAGAATTTGTCATTTGTTTTCTAGAATTTGTAGAAATATCTGTTGCATCAAGCTTCTTTGTAGTCTACAAAGACAGAAACCTACTACTTTTCATGAAATGATTTATAATTAAAACATGAATTTATTTTTAATGTATTTTTGTCTTTAATTTGCTTGATTCAAATGAATTCCAAGCCAAAAAAAATATATATATATTGATCTGCCTGAAACTTAGTATGATCTTTTGAAAAAAGATACCAACTCAAAATCTCAATATGTAGCAGAAATCCCATGTTCTTAAATTTGCATGAATTTTTCAACTACCCTCATATGTCTTAGTAAATTTTAAAAATATGTTTTATAAATATTTTACACTTTTTGTATTTTTTAGTATAATATACAAGCATTGATTGAACCCATATGTCCTCAAACAAAACCATTATACTTTTTGGATTCCTATGAAAAAGGTAATTATGTATGGAGTTTATATAATTGGTTTTTTTAATAAAAATGTAATATTAAATAAGAATAAATTCTCTTAATTTCAGCTAAGAATGTCATAGATGAAGTTCAAGAGGATAATCTGAAGTTACTTTTGGTATGTTGAATTTTTGTACTATTTATGAATTTTAACAAACTTGAAGAAAATTTTTAATTTAGAAAAAATCGATCATATTCATATAAAAAATTTTAATGAGATAAATAACACATTAATATTTTTATTGTTAAAACTAATGTTTATTGTACTATAAACATTTTGCAAGTATTTAAATATACTTATTCTTAATCAAAATAAATTCACATAATGGAATGTAAATCAGTGTAAATTTATTTAAAAGTTATTGCTGGAAAAGTATAGAATATTATGTGCAAAGTTTTGTTTAAAAAGCAATGCAGGACATTTCATATTGAATTTCAACAATCTGTGAAAGTCCTTTAAATAGTATGTTTAACACATATGAATTATATTCATTATCAATAACAATAAAGTTATTACAATGCAATTTAAACCTTCCAAACTTCTGTAACCTGCTTGTGCCAATCTCAATGGTAATCAAAGCAGCTGGAGTATTTGCTAAGCTATTAAATAAATGAAAACAAAATGCCTTTTTTGTCACAATTCTGTTGAAGAGTCTTTAAAGTTTTAATGTTCAGCATGAAAAATCTTCAATTCATACTTCATTAATCATCATACAGCAGTGTAATCTTCAAAGTACATACTTTAAGTATTGCTATGAAAGACTTTTTATTGGCTGCCTGACCTTTCAAAATTATGTAAAACAATCATAAACATTCTTTTAGTTTTTAGTGAAAAAGAGATTAATTTAAATGTCCAGGGCCAAGTTCTACTAGATTCTAGAAAAGTATTTGAATCGTTCACAAAATATCTTGCCGAAATCGCACAGCTTATTGTCAATCTGGAAATACTTTAAAATTTTCTCTTTGTATGACATGTATTCAAGAATATTTATAAAAGAAATGCAGTTTTCTCAAATTTATGTAAAAAAATATTTGAAAGACTACAAACAACTGAAAATGAGAAATTAATCATGGTTTACAGAAAATGTTTTTAATTTTATATATTATGGATTCCGACATTGGTAAACTAAAATAGAACAAAATTTCAATTCATGACCTTGCTTAATTTTTGAGGCTAGTTTAACAGAAAGAAAATATATTTTTAATAATTTCAAGAAATCATGTAGGCAAGATCTTTAAGATGCGATTACTTCTGTAAGATGTAATCTCATAATAGATTTTTGAATTCTATGTGAAAGCTACTAACTTTTCGTCAAAGATTATCTGTCAAACTAAGTTTGTCTCTACTTAGCAATACTTTTCACTTCCTACAGTGTATATTTCTTGTATTTTTACAAAAAACAAACAGTTTTTGCTAAAAATTTACAGGAAAGTTTTAAATTTTTATGTATAATGGAGTATAATAAAAAAAAATTTCATTTCATGAGCTTATTTAATTTTTTAGACTGATTAAAGAAAAAAATGTAATGGTTCAAAGTAATCATGTAGTGTAAGGGTTTAAATATGTTATTTTTAAATTTACTTTTCTAAAATTGATTTTTTTTATAAAGTTTTGGACTCTCAATATAATTTTTTTCTTTTCCTGTAATTCAAAAGAATTTTCATCTAATTATGTAAAGCCTCTAAAGTTTTCAATTTTTGAATTAAGTAAAGTTTGATAGAAAATTGGCAAAAGTAAATAACTGTTATTGTTATCAACGGAATTTGGAATTGTTTTCTAAATGTTTTAGAATATTTAGTTGACTTTTGCTAATAGTTTTAGTAATGATCTTTACCAATAATTTTAATAAATTATGTATCCATTAGGATGTACATCACATGCATATGCTGGGACTTAATGTTGAAGATGGAATCAAGCAGTACTTACCTTTGGCAGGTAAAAGGCTAATTTATATTTTGCAATCTAATATGGCAAAAATGATCATTCATTAAATTATATTTAAAAAGTATTTCTTAAACAAGATATTTGTTTTTATCCTGTTGAGCTCATATATTGAGAATTTTTAAGTGATTTTTTTTCTCATATTCTTTTTATATATATTCTTTAATAATAATTTTACTGAAGATAAGTTAGATGCAGCAAAAATCTGAATGTACTGAAACTAAAAAAGGAAATACTGAACTGTGTTATATCAGACACTGCTTAATGTAAAAATTAAAGCTATTGAAGACCATGATAAAACAGTAAAGTATAGAACGTTGCCAAGGTTAATTATTTTGCATCATTTATCATTTGTAATTTATTTTGATTGCTAGCCTTGATTTGTGTTTGCTTTATTAACAATATCAATACTGTATCCCATATGTTTGCCACACTTTGGCAATCATATTTTAAGGAAAAAGGTTTCCTAGTAATTGATACAAGATTGAGTTGAGGACTTTTAGTCAAGTGTAATATATTTCTTGGCTCTGATTTCTAGTAGATAGTACATCTACATCTATAGTACATCTTTGTTTAAGGATGTATCATTCTGCTAAAAATTACCAGGCCTTTGTGTTTAAAACTGCTTAGGATACACATAATGGATCCCCCATGGGCATTGAATTTTATTTTATTTTTATTTAAACCAAATGTTAACATTGGTTTAAATCTATGATCTATATTAAAACAAATTTTATTTATTACCTTATTTTTATTATTCGTCTTTTGAGATGATTTTGGATCAGTTTCTTTTCAATTTTATTTTAGGTCATGTGCAAATATCTCAGGCTCCTGAAAGACGTGAACCATTTTATCCATCTGGAGAAATTAATTATGCAAGAGTTTTTGACTTGCTTGTGGAATTGGGATATGGCGGTTATATTGGGCTTGAATATGTTCCAAGTGGTATGTCATATGTATTCTACACTGGTGTCCAAAAGTTTAGCATAAATCGTAAAATGCTAAAAATATTCCAAATTTCTTGCGGATATTAACTGGCTGAGGCAGTTCAGACAAGTTTCGTGCAACTGTTGTGCAAAGGAACGTTGTTAACCATCAAACAAGGTGAATGATGGCAATAAGATGCCAATTGGACATGTTTGCGAAAGGAAGAATCGCTGGAATGCTGGAATCCGGACGATCACAAATCCAAGTGTCTCGAATTTTGAATGTAGACTAGTCTGTGATCTCAAGACTGTGGCAGAGGTTTCAAAGAACGAGAGATGTTACTCGACAACCAGTGTCAGGTCGACCAAGAGTCGCAACCCCTAGCCAAGACCGATATCTGGTAATAAGTGCGCGACGTCAGAGGGGCAGTACTGCCTGAGCACTGGATTCGGCGCTCACAGTCGCCACAGGAATACGAATTTCGAGACAAACTGTTTACAGGAGACTCAATCATGCTGGCCTGTATGCCAGAAGACCAGCAGTTTGCATTCCCCTCACGTCTGCGCTTAAACGCGCTCGTTTGAACTGGAGTTTGAAACATCAACATTGGAGTGTGGGAGAGTGGGCCAATGTGATATTCAGTGACGAGTCCCGGTTTAGTCTGAGTAGTGATTATCGTCGGTTAACGATATGGAGAGAACGTGGAGCACGTTTTGAACCAAGAAACATAACGGAAAGACATCATTTTCCATCAAGGGGAGTAATGGTATGGGCAGGCATCTTGATGGACGGCCGCACAGACATCCATTTCTTTGACACGGGGTCTGACTGGTCAAAGATACAGAGACGAAGTTCTTGAGCCTTATGTTCGCTTGTTTCGAGGTGCTGTCGGTCCTAACTTCATATTCATGGATGATAATGCGCCATGTCACCGATCGGTGCTGGTTAATGACTTCCTTGAAACGGAAAACATCCAGCGCATGTCATGGCCTGCGAACTCCCCTGATTTAAATCCTATCGAGCATGTATGGGATATGCTCGGGAGACAAATTGCAGCCCTTTCGCACCCACCAAGCTCCGCTACAGAACTGAAGAGAGCTCTCCAAGAAGCTTGGAACCGTTTGAGCCCACAACTCATTCATCATCTCATAGCAAGTATGGTAAATCACTGTGCAGCGTGCCTGGCTGTCACAGGTGACCGCACACCTTATTAAACTGCAGCATCAGTATTTTATTTAATGTTTTTTTTTCATTTTTTCTTTAAAGTGTGAACCCTTGCTATGCACAGTTTTCTTTCAAACTGCTACTTTGGATAATAAAATTAATTATTATCGTTCTTTTGATTTGCTTTCTTATTTTATAACCATTTTACACTCGCATATCACGTTTCCCGCCATTCTGATTTACAGTTCCTTTATTCGCATAATTATCAATTATGCTTAACTTTTGGACACCAGTATACATACAAATTTTTATTTTCTTTTAAAACTATATAGTTGGTTTTTTTTTAAAGTTGTTATCTTACTTATAAGTATTGAAATATTATCAAGTATTTCTTATGTTTGAAGTATTGAAATACTTAAATTTATATAATAATTATAACCAGGTTTACTGTTTGCCCGCTTGCCCTAACTGTACATCAGCTTTAATTTCAATTCAGTTTCTCGCTTTTAAAATTACAATTTAATGAAAAGGTTATAATGCATTTTAACAATTATCCTATTTGTTGCCATTCCAATGATGCCAAAGTATAGGAAAGCATCTATCTTTTTTGTGTACTCTCATGATATTTTAAAACGTCTTTTTTAATTAATATATTTTTACTTTTAAACAAGTTTCTATACTTAACAATTCAGATACTGTACTTGAAAGAAAATATTTGTATAATTTGATTGTTTAAAATTCTTTTGTTTGAAAAGAACAAATTATGCCATAAAACCTGAAAAAAATTCTAAATATTAATATAGTGCCAAGATCAATTTTTCCTGTAGATATTAAATGTTCTGCTTAGATTTTTCTTGAAATCTATTATTGTTTGCTGAAAATTGATATCATGGATTTAGCTTGAAGTTCTTTGTTGTAAAGGTACAAATGTACTTTAACATTATTGTCATATATTATTATAATAATAAATTTTTATATTATTCCAAGTAACAGTACAGATCCACTGTGTGGCTCTGAACTACAATTTTAAAATAGTATGCTTTCAAATTTTGTTTAGTTTAGTTTAAAATAATAATGTAATTAATAATTTGTTTTTTAGAAAATTAAGATATTTCAATCTTAATGAGTATTTTGATTCACTTCAAAAGTAAAATAACTTTGAAAAAATTTGAACTAAGTAATGAAAATACCTATCAGAAATTGGTTGAAAATTTGCTCAGAAGTGTTTGTATATCAGTTTTAATTTTTGTTCGATATATTTAAATATTTCTATCTGCAAAATTTATTGCAAAAAATCTATAATAAAATCTATTACAATGATAAAAAGTTCCTTTAAAACAAATATTTGTTACCTTTGCAGATTATGAAAAATGCTTTGAATGGCTCAAACATTGAAAGAACTTCTGTTCATGCCCTTTGTGTTTTGTTAAAAAAAAAATTTTTTGTTTATGTTTTAAAAAAAATTGTTCCTTATCATTTGTTCCTTTATTTGCATATATATATATTGAAACAATTTCATTTACATTTTAAATAAATTTATCTCATTTATGCCTGTTTGTTAAGTCATTCTCTTAATCCAATGTCTTGAGTGCATAAAATGCACAGGGGTATATTTAATCACTACTATGTTATTATCTTATAATTTCATACCATTTCTTCTCTATTAGGATAAGCTACTTAAAAGAAAAAAATACCAAAATCATTAAAAAAAATATTGTATGAATTGCTTAAAACAATTGAGAATGAAGGTGATTATGTTACTATAGAGAGCATCATAGAATATTATGAGATGTGTTCAATTGTATTTAAATTAAAATGTAGGATATTCCCCCAATTTGCTTTGATGAAATGATTGAAATTTACCATGTAATTTTGAACTTTCTGTATATTTTTATGATTTGTGGAAAGATTATAAATAACATGGTTCTATTTAAATAGATCAACCTGTATTTTATGCTCTTCTTTGAAATAAAAAAATTTTACTAGAAGTGTCTAATTCCAAAATCTTGAAGCAAGCTGAACATGCCTTGCATACACACTATATTCAACATTTATTCTTTTAAATAATGTCAAATAATGATGTTTGTTTAAAAAAAACTGACATACATAAAAACCAATACTTATAGAAAGCAAAATTTAATATTCTTAGAATAAGTCATGAAATTTGTTGCTATATTTGTCATTTTTTAAAAGCCTTAAAATGTTTATCTGTTAATTTTGGTGTGTAGATTTTTTTTTTTTTTTTTAACATACAGGTAAATTATGCTTTGAATGTAAATTTTCAAAAAACTGATAAATGCTGATTCTTATGAATATCAGCACAATTATAAAAATATTTTTGTATTAAATTTATAAAAATGTGCTTGATTTTTAGTTCATGTTATGTAATTCTTGTGAAATGAAAATTCTTTTTTTATGAAAAACTGGTCTTTTTTTTTTAACAAAGTTTTGGTATTGTGTGCTAAATCATGGCCCATATAACTTTATACAATAATCAGTGTAGCTCTTATACAAAAATGTTTTGACACCCCTGATTCATTTCTAATTTAAAATAGGTAAATTTATTTACTAAATATATTTTATAAAGCTTACGAATTTCTTTATGATTTCATATAAAAAATAAAATTATTAGATCTGTGAAATTTGATTAACATATCTGTTTTTCTTTAAACAATACATAAACTATTGAAATTTTTCAATTACTATAAGTAGGCAAATTATAATTTTCTTAACTGCAGGGGTGTTTTTATTCTTAAATTTTTGCATATTTTAAGCTATCCATTTTTTAAATTGTTAGCTACCAATTGTGAAACTTTCGTGTTACAAATTAAAAAAATCTATATCTTTTCCCTTACTTCTCCATCTCTGAGATAAATATGGTTTATAAAAATTTGAGTGGTAAAATGCAACATATCAAGCAGACTGTGTGAAACTTTTAAATTTTATGCTGCATTTTTGCTAGAAATATGAGAAGGATCTAATTTGTTTGATGTATAGTTTCCAAAAATTTCTATTATAGTTCAGAAAGTTTGAGTAGTACACACATGCATAACTATATAATTGCATTTAAATTTCTAATAGAACTATGGGAAACTTTCAAAATAGAATATGGAACTTACAAAAATTTCAGAATTATTAAATGCAAGATAAATTATATACCTTCTAATTGAATGAAACACTTAAGGCTTTATTAATAGCAATTCCTATATATTTCTAGTCGAGTAAATTTGCAAAATAATTAGTGGTCATTTGATATTTATCATGCAATGAAAAAATTATAAAATTATTTTTTTAATATGATATCTTTGGCTGGATTTTACATGTTTTTTTAAGCAAATTTGTGCTGTTGATATTCAAATTTTGGTGATAAACTAGAAAAAAGTTATTTTGATATATAATTATAACATTTAAGAAGTTTCTAATAAAAGGAATACTTTAAAATTTAATCCCATTCATCCTCAAAAAAGAAGAAAAAAAATTGGTTGATGAATTATGAAACAACATAGAAAATGAAAGTAAAAAAAATGGAATTTTATTCGAGGGTGAGAAGAAAATTGTCCGAAATTTAGTTAAACGTCTAATTTAACAGTAAATTTACGAAATGGGTCAAATGACATACATTTCCCATCATGAAACTACTTCTGTAACTAGAATACTTATAATAAAATATCACTAAATAACACTTGTTCATAACAATATTAACAAAATAAAATTGTAATATAAAGATTAATAGGTTTTTTTATTTATTTATTAGAAAACTTGTATAACTGTTTAGAAATTTTAACACTGATTAATGTAAAGTTGGAATGTTTAAAATAATTTTAGATTAACTAACAGGTAGTTAAATATATAATACATTATTATGGTCTTATTATTAAATATCCAAAAACAATATAAAAATTTCTTTTGTTTTATCACAACTATATGGGTGGGGGGGATTTAAAACATCAAACAAGACTTGCAAAATAAATACAATTTAAATATGAAAATTTTATTTTCTAAAATATATACTATTAGTTCTTCATTTATGCTATTTGACTGGCTCGCCGACAGATGGCGCCATCAGTCAGTTGGTGAACATGATTTAAAAAACCCAACAAAAGTTAGGAAAAAATACATTTTTTATTGAATTGCAAAATAAATCAAGGTACTTACGTATTAACGGTACCTTGGCGACAGACTTGGCGGTTTTTAAGTGTCGCTAATCTAACAGCTACTAAGGTTACCCAACCAATAGAATAGATTGGTGCCACTTAAAAACCGCCAAATCTGTAGCTGCGGTTGGCGCGTGTGCTCTTTATTGGCGCAACTGTCGCCAAGGTACCGTTAATACGTAAGTACCTAAATCAAATATTTTGGTGTGAGGTGAAAGAGCACTTAAAATTTACTATTGAATAAAATTTAAAATTAACAGTGAGACAATTAAAATGAAAACAAAGTTAAAAAATTAAACAATATACCAAGGTCGATGAAATGTAAATAAAAAGCTATAAGCTGTTAAGATAAACTAATAGATTAATTTAAAAGTAAACAAACAATTAGAAAATTAAAAGTTATTAAAAAGCAAATGAACCATTAAAAATTAACCTCCAATAAGGAACAAA
>BPLQ01004449.1:0-15118 GCA_021605075.1 Caerostris darwini
AAAAGGCAGTCTGGAAACATTTTTTATAATAGGTGCTCCAACTTCATTATCATCCTTTCTGAATTTTTTAATAATTGTTCCCCTTTCAATTTCTTCGTTGAACTGTTTGAATTACTAATGTTCCAGACGTCGTTATACTCTATATGCATCAAGGAACCCGGAGTTTCCAATGCTTCCTAATGGTAAATTGAAATTGGATGTATGAGAAAAAAGTAAACACAGCAAGGCGTAGATATCACAAGTCACGAAATCAATTGAAGGTATAGTGCAAATAAAAATACCTTGAACTGAAACGGTATAATTCAATACTTCTCGATGAAAAATCAAATTCTGGAAAATTATTCTCAATAATATTGATATTACATATGCAATATGTCCTGTATACAATATTGATGTCACTGTACATACGGGAGTAAAAAAAATTACCTGAAGGAAAATGAGGTTATAGGTGATCGTCTTCTGACTGGGTACAACATCTTCAAAAGAAACTATTGATGCAACATTTGAAAACTCCTTTCCTCTTGATTATAGACAAAGTGACACAAATTTTCATTAGCAATGTTGCTCATTTGCTTGGACAAAAAAATTTTCTACTCCTGATCCTCCTTTAACTCGAGGCTGCCTGGCCTTTGGTACCATAGGTTTCCGGTTCAAATCCTGGCATGGATGCTTGTTAATGGTTCGAAATCCACTTTAAACTGTAACTCAAGGTCTAATTATCCGAAAGTGTGCACAAAATGACCGTAGAGCGACATATCAAATCAAACCTTTAACTCAAGCTGAGACGAGCAATGTCATTCACAAATTGAAACTTCAAAAGACCCCTGGACGACAGTGTCTCAAATGACAACATAATAAAACTTTATAACATTTTTTCTTTGTTTTTTTTCCAAGATTTTTCATACATAATTAAATATTGGAGTTTTTTCAGATGTGCGGAAAAGTGCAAGTGTTATTCTATCTTCCAAACATTATTTTCTTAAAGGTGACAATCTTGACAATATTCGATGAATTAACTTGCTCTCTTCCTTTGAAAAATGTCTCGGAACTATTTATTAATAGAATTACCTGCTTTTAGCCAAATGAGAATCTACTTAACAACGATCAATATGGATTCACTGTGCAAAAGAATGTACCAAGGATGCTCTTTAGTGCTTTAAGTATATTGGGAAAAGGGAAAAATCTTCCCACCACTTTAATTTTTCTAGATATTAAAAGAGCTTTTGACTACGAAAAGTGACTAAGTATTCTAACCTATTGTAAGAATAAAATAGAAATAATCACTTTGCATTCTATCTTATCTGCTTCTGGCTATATCTTCTGAAATATAATAAATAATGATCTTCTAACGAAATTTGCAAGTTGCACTTATTGCGAAACTATCGCTTTTGTTGAAAAGATTTAGTTATGTATTTTCAAAGAAAATTGAAATCTAATTTCTGTATGAAATCTCAAGAAACTCTAAAATTTTCTTTAGATTAGTAAAAAAAAAAAAATAAAGAAATAAAACCCATTAATTATTAGAAATTAAGCTTTATATATACAACAAAATATGGTTAATTATAGCAACAATGTTTTACAAATAGTATTTACTACAAAAATTCTCAACAGATAAATTAATTTTATTTTTCTACTGCAGATCACTTGATGTGACGTCATTTATAATGATGTAACTAATTTATAGCAGGTTCAATGATACCCAAGGGGCCACTGTGTGCATCTAACTATGTAAGGTAAAAGGTAAAAGGTTTTTTTTTAATTCACATTAATGGATCAAATAAAAAGAGATGAAAAATAAAATTAGCTAGAATGATGTTACTTTTTCTACGTGTAATAAATACTATGATAGTATTAGTATAGTACAAGAATCAAATGTACTTCAGAAAACAATTTCAAAACGAAATTATTTTTAGAAGTTGTTGATTTATGCATCTAAGGAAATTGAGATGACATTAAAATATTTTACAACAAGTAAAAGCAATTTATTTATTTAATGGGACCAACTGAAATTTCATAAAACTGATCCAAACGATTATTCAGTATAATCATCAAAATTATGCATTCCAAATACTTGTTAATCCGGAAATTTCGTAAACAGGATTTCATATATATGAATACATAATAAACAGATAAATAAACATATTTATCTAATATTTGTTTGGAATGAGGAATAAACAATAGTGTTTAATCTGTCGTTTGTGTAATAATCGAGTTAGAATGAAAAGCACTGAACAGAGCTGTGAGTAATTTATAAATATATAAAAGTGAATTGAAAAAGAGTACAACAAAAGTAATGCTTATAATATAAATAATTTTAATAAGTTTGATAATATTTACTAAAACAAAAACTTCAAGAAAACCTCATTGCTAATCGAAATTAATATATTTTTTAAAATTTGAATTAAAATATAATCCTCGTACACCATCAATTATTAAATGAGGTTTGCAGAAATAAGTAACAAACAAATCAATAAAATAATTTAAAAATTTGTTGTTGCTCTAATGCAGCTGGCAACACAGAGACAATTCATCGTTATGCCATAAGCAAGGGCTGCACCGCTGTTACTCATTTAGCACTACCCATGGGGCACGCGTAGCTTGAAGATATGCTATGGAAGCGAGTAACACTCCCCTATAATTTAAAAATATAAAAGAAAAACAAAGTAGATCTTGTATCGGTCGCGTTAATTCCTGTAAAAACCATGAACTAAAAAGCTTAATGCTTTAAATCGGAGGTTCTGAACTATTTTTTTTTTCGCTGTATATCCTTCCTTTGACAATAAAATTAGGGCAACAAATAACACACTCAGAATAATGATTTTTTGATACATAAAATTAAAAAAAAACATGATAATAATGCAGGTGCGGTTTTTTGTAAACTTAAATAATAAAAAGATATTTAATTAAGCAAAAAATAAATCAAATTGTTAATTTAAAAATTACCATTGAATATTTTGATGTCGTTTATTTCAAACGAAATTGATATGTGGTGAAAAATAGTCTTTTTCACCAACATACAATTGGCAATTACTGAATAATTGGTAATTATAAAATATTTGCTAATTACAAATACATTGGTCCCATGGTATACGCCTATAATCCGTTGGACTTATACCGAAAAGGAACAAACAAATTTCTTACATAGTAAATAAAGGAAAATGGTTAAATCTTCCCCATGGCAAAAAAACAAACAAAAAACTATCGATTATTAAAAATGCATTAATGCAAAACCACCTAGTTGAATTACCAAATCTTTCTTTTCTGTCTTTTCACCCACACTTTGAGGTCATTCGATTTGACATTTACTGAAAACCTGTCAAAGATTTTCTGCCTTGTCTTCAGGAGGATTCGGAAAAGTCTCTTTGTCTATTAAGTCCAGACAATAATTTACGGCTTCTTTGTGGGCGGTAATCAACTCAAATTTTGACGTCACTCACTTGACAAAGAATTTTCAAAAGCCGATTGCATTCCAAACAAAGTTCTTATACCAAACAAACTTTTTCTTGCCCAAATAGGACATACATCAAGTTGTACTTATTCTAAAGTGGGCATATACACTAAAAGATATTATAATTTATTAAGTACATTCGCATGAGAAAAGCTAGATTTGATTAAAGGTAAATGAAAAATAAAGATAATGACTTGCATTGCCTTTCAAGCTAAAGGGCCACAATATTAAAGTCTGCTTAAGAAACCCTGATTTCAATGGTATTTTTATAAAGATGCTTCAACAAATATATCACATACTTGCATCGTCATGGTTGAATTCCGAATCATAGCTCTTCACTGAAGCTGTCTCTAGAAGAGGTTCTTCTTTCGCTTTCAAAGGATCTATGGAACACAGCTCAAAGATGTTATTTGTATGGCTGTGGATCTAAAAAGAGACAGAGAGAAAATATCAATCTTCAAAATAAATTCTTTTTTAACGTGGAACATATTTTTGCAACAGGTATATTTTCAAAGGTTCACAGGAAAATGTGATATCTATCTATCTATGTATAAAATAAGGATTGTAAATATTTTTTAACCATTTAGAGAAGACTGTAAATATTTCTTAAAATTTACAATCTAGTTTACTTAGAGATCCATTTATTTCTTTAATTATATGATTCTTTATCTGATGTGTCGAAAAAATTACGAAATTTTTTCATTAACTTTTTAATTAAAAAATATTTATTGTTTGACAATAATTTGTTTATATATTATATATATATATATATATATATATATATATATATTATTTGTTGCGATCAAATGCTCTTGCTACGAATGGTAAAGTCCAATCAATGTCATAGATCATGTGCTCTTATCCATACTGTGATTCCCCTTTTTAAAGACATAAAAAATTTTCCAGCGTGGTAATCATGCACTAATACCATTTTGATACTTTGCACCTTCTGGCGTTAACACTTGCGTCTAGTATTTTAATTTTAATCGTTTTTATGAGTTTTGCACTGACGATTATCATATGTTAAAGTATAATCGCTATTAAATTTATAGTTTTTATATACCACACAAGATCTGATGACCGAATGACTAGATCTCTGGCGCTCAGTACCTTCGGGTTTAAGTACCGTCAGGGCCGTGGATCTTTGTAAGTGGTTCGGAACTCACTTTAAACCGTAGGTATACCAGTGCAGAGAGTTGGGCTGACAACCCAGCCCCGTAAAAAGAAAACAGCATCTCATGTTTCAGAATTTGGTAGAAGGCCTTGGCCCATCATGGGGCTGCCGCACCATTGAAGAAGATATTCTATAAAAGGTTTACTAGCTGTTCGTTATGATCATGATGTTTACCAACTTATCCCATTGATTTAAAAAAAAGTCAAATAAAAATGTTTTATTTTATATAGCTGCTGGGCCATAAACTGTATCACAAGAAACAGAAACATACGCAATCCATATTTTATAGTTTTGTAAATGTATGCTAATAGTGATAATTAGAAAGTTCAGAAAAAATTCTTGAAAATATGAGAAATAATAATTAAAAGTTTTAATAAATTATTCATAAGAAAAAGATACCATTTTAATACTAAAAATTATATACACTGAAGTGACAAAAGTCATGGGATAGCAATATGCAAATTTTCAGATGGCAGTAGCATCGCGTAGAACAGGTATAAATGCGCAGTGCTTTCGCAGAGCTTTCATTTCTGTTCAAGTTATACATGGGAAGAGGTTTTGACGTGATGATGACCACACGACGGGAATTAACAGACTTTGAACGCGCAATGTTAATTGGAGCTAGACGCATGGGTCATGCCATTTCGGAAATCGTTAGGGAATTCAACATTCCCAGATCCACTGTGTTAAGAGCGTACCGAGAGTATGAAATTTCAGGCATACCATCCCACCATGGACAGCGCAGTGGTCGACCGCCTGCACTTAACGACCGAGACCGGCGACGTCTGCAAAGAGTCGTAAATTTTAACAGACAAGCAACACTGCGTCAAATAACCGCAGAAATCAATGTGGGACGTACAAGGGACTTGTCTGTTAGAACTGTGCGGAGAAATTTGGCTTTCTTGGGCTATTCCAGCAGAAGACTGACTCGAGTGCCTTTACTGACAGAATGACATCGCTTGCAGCGACTCTCGTGGGCACGTGAGCATATCGGTTGGTCCCTAGATGAATGGAAAACCGTGGCCTGGTCCGATGAGTCACGATTTCAGTTGGTAAGAGCTGATGGTAGGGTTCGAGTGTGGCGCAGACCCCACGAAGCCATGGACCCAAACTGTCAGCAAGGCACTGTTCAGGCTGGTGGTGGCTCCGTAATGGTGTGGGCTGTTTTTTCATGGCATGGACTTGGTCCTCTGGGGCGACTGGACCGAACATTGACTGGAAATGCTTATGTTCAGCTACTTGGAGATCACTTGCAGCCATTCATGGTCTTCATGTACCCAAACAACGATGGGATTCTTATGGATGACAATGCGCCATGTCACCGGGCCACAACTGTTCGCGATTGGTTTGAAGAACATTCTGAACAATTTCAACGAATGATTTGGCCACCTTGATCGCCCGACATGAATCCCATCGAGCATTTGTGGGACATCATCGAGAGGTCTGTTCGTGCCCAAAATCCTGCATCATCAACGCTTTCACAATTATGGACGTCTATCGAGACAGCATGGCTCAATATTCCTGCAGAAGACTTCCAACGACTTGTTGAGTCCATGCCACGTCGAGTTGCTGCACTTCGCCGGGCGAAAGGAGGGCCGACACGATATTAAGAGGTATCCCATGACTTTTGTCACTTCAGTGTATGATTATAATATATATTTATTATACATTTTATTTATATATATTATTTATATAAAGAAAACGATATTATAAAGGAAACGAAATGTAATTAGAATACTTTCCTGTGGGAGGTAATTAATCTCTGATTTGAAGGGCGTGGCTAACTATGGTGTGTGTAAATGACAATTTGATCTCATTCTATTAATAAAGTACGTTGTAGTCATTGTTTTAAAAATGAATAAACTTGATATTTGAATGTAACATTGCGTATGAATGTTTTATATTTATATACGTTATATATAAAATATTCAAATAAATGCCATGGGAATGCCACGCCTTTCATCAACATGCCATGGGAACACTTTAATTTTTATTTACCAACATATATATATATATATATGTATATATATGTATATATATATGTATATGTGTGTGTATGTGTATATGTGTGTGTATGTGTATGTATACATACCCAAATAATATACTCTGGATTATTATAAAAGAAATTAAAAATAAATATAAAATTTGATCATAAGTGCACGATTAACCGAATCGAGTCTACATCGAATGTAATTGCCTAATCTGCGGCAGACCTTAATGATCACACGGCGAGATACATGAAACAACAAAGGGTTCACCTTGGAAACCGGCGGAATCTCCGGCCTATTCTGTCACTAGAGAAAAAAGAAAAACAACACTTCTGATATACTCGTCGCAAAATTCTCTTCCTTCTTCACCAAAAATCTCCTTTTAAGACAATCCGTCAAGAGAGCTTCCCTCACTTCTCATTGGAGTAGACATCTCTCAGTTCGTGGTCTATCTCCAATCACGATGGAACAACTCATGGTATAGTTTATATTCAATCTGCAATTGTTTCGACCTGTGAAGGTCGCACAGACAATCGCTAATTTCGTGAGTCTCTTTATACATGTTATTGAATATCTGCTATCAGATTTGAAGGTTGTTCTCAATAGTACAAAACACTAATTACATATAATATAACTACCCACAATACTGCTTGTCTGCTGTCAAATTTGTGTGATGGGTTTCTAAAATAACATACATTCCTCTCTCCTGGGAATGAAATGCCAAAACTCTTCTCGTGAGGAAAAAAAAAATTACAATCCCTCCTTTCCCCTCTCTTGATATATAAGAGTATGAAATTGAAATTACAATACAAATGCTTCTGAAAAATGATTTATAGTTATAAAATATTTTAAACAATGCTTTTTAACGCAAACATCCAATTATTTAAAATTCTTAATTAATGAAGAAAGATATAAAATTTAAATCACAACCAGAAATCAAAAATGTTTCCAATAGAAATTTATCACTCCACCAGAAATAAAAAATTATTTTTTCTCCAAAAACTGAGAAAATATTTACATTTACCGTATTTTTCAATAAATTATTTTATTTTTAAACAAAATAGGAATTTAAAACGAACTGAATAAATTCGTGGAATAATTAAAAGATAAACCCTTTTTAAAGTAAATATACTAAGTATAAATAATGAGTATACTATGTAAATATACGCATCATTTCATCAGAAATCAATTTTGGGTTACAATGGATGTTCAAACAAAATTTTGTTGAATGCATTTTTAATTGAATCCCTTTCTATTCATCGTATGAATAAAAGAGGAAATAAAATTTAAATAAAAAAAATGACTGCCGTATTAAAACATATTTTTTTTTACAAAAGCAAACACTAAGAATTCATACTCTAATTAGCACAAAAAATTCAAGCGAAGCTTTATTAAAAAAGATCTGCAAATGGATATTCTAATAAAAGAAGCAAATAGTTAAAAAGAAAATCAAATACAATGCCAAGTGTCGTTGTATGAATATACTTTTGGAGATTTTCAGACACTTTAAAATTTCAAGCAGCTACTAAATTTTTCTTGCAAATTCTACTTCAGAGGATGCATCACATTTTAATTTCTAAATCACTTCATAAGAATAATTCATGTTTAAAAAATATTAAAATTGTTTAAAATTTTGTAGCGAAAATATATAAATAACTCATAATTCAATTATTTTAATATTATAATTATTTGTATTAAATTCTTTATTTAAATTTATCGGAAAGGAAACAAACTGTTGTTTTGTAATAATATGTCTAGTACATTGTACTAAAAAGATGTTATGCATGTTAAAAGTATCATTGATGGAAAGTTATAGAATAGGGTTGAACATTTTCTTGAAGAATTTGACTGCATTGGCGAGTTCTACATACAAGCAAATGTCAAGGAAGCTTCTAGAAACTAATAGAAAGGGTTGAAGGTAAGTTATTAAGTGAGAATTTTATTGATGATTTTTATTATGAACTTGACTAAATTGGAGTTTTATGATGAATTTGACTACATTGGAGTTTTATGATGAATTTGACTACGTTGGAGTTTTATGATGAATTTGACTACACTTGAGTTTTATCATGAATTTGATTACATTGTTGAGGACTTCTACAAACAAATGTAAAAGAAGTTTCTAGAAACTAATAGAAATAGTTGAAAGTAAGTTACAGAATAGGATTGACGATTTTTATGATGAATTTGACTGTATTGGCGAGGACTTCTACACACAAATGTAAAGGAAGCTTCTAAAAACAAATAGAAATTGTTGAAGGAAGTTAGAGAATAGGGTTCAGGATTTTTATGAATTTGATGAAATGTTATGAATTTTGATAAAATGTTATGAATTTTGATAAAATGTTATGAATTTTGATGAAGTGTTGAAAGTTTCATGAAATATGATGAGATATTATTTGACAACATTGGCAAAGTCTTCTACAAACAAATGTAAAGGAAGCTTCTAAAAACAAATAGAAATGGTTGAAGGAAGTTAGAGAATAGGGTTCAGGATTTTTATAAATTTGATGAAATGTTATGAATTTTGATAAAATGTTATGAATTTTGATAAAATGTTATGAATTTTGATAAAATGTTATGAATTTTGATGAAATGTTGAAAGTTTCATGAAATATGATGAGATATTATTTGACAATATTGGCAAAGTCTTCTACAAACAAATGTAAAGGAAGCTTCTAAAAACAAATAGAAATGGTTGAAGGAAGTTAGAGAATAGGGTTCAGGATTTTTATGAATTTGATGAAATGTTATGAATTTTGATAAAATGTTATGAATTTTGATGAAATGTTGAAAGTTTCATGAAATATGATGAGATATTATTTGACAACATTGGCAAAGTCTTCTACAAACAAATGTAAAGGAAGCTTCTAAAAACAAATAGAAATGGTTGAAGGAAGTTAGAGAATAGGGTTCAGGATTTTTATGAATTTTGATAAAATGTTATGAATTTTGATAAAATGTTGAAATTTTCATGAAATATGATGAGATATTATTTGAAAACATTGGCAAAGTCTTCTACAAACAAATGTAAAGGAAGCTTCTAAAAACAAATAGAAATGGTTGAAGGAAGTTAGAGAATAGGGTTCAGGATTTTTATGAATTTGATGAAATGTTATGAATTTTGATAAAATGTTATGAATTTTGATAAAATGTTATGAATTTTGATGAAATGTTGAAAGTTTCATGAAATATGATGAGATATTATTTGACAACATTGGCAAAGTCTTCTACAAACAAATGTAAAGGAAGTTTCTAAAAACAAATAGAAATGGTTGAAGGAAGTTAGAGAATAGGATTCAGGATTTGTATGAATTTGATGAAATGTTATGAATTTTGATAAAATGTTGAAATTTTCATGAAATATGATGAGATATTATTTGAAAACATTGGCAAAGTCTTCTACAAACAAATGTAAAGGAAGCTTCTAAAAACAAATAGAAATGGTTGAAGAAAGTTAGAGGATAGGGTTCAGGATTTTTATGAATTTGATGAAATGTTATGAATTTTGATAAAATGTTATGAATTTTGATAAAATGTTATGAATTTTGATGAAATGTTGAAAGTTTCATGAAATATGATGAGATATTATTTGAAAACATTGGCAAAGTCTTCTACAAACAAATGTAAAGGAAGTTTCTAAAAACAAATAGAAATGGTTGAAGGAAGTTAGAGAATAGGGTTCAGGATTTTTATGAATTTGATGAAATGTTATGAATTTTGATAAAATGTTATGAATTTTGATAAAATGTTATGAATTTTGATGAAATGTTGAAAGTTTCATGAAATATGATGAGATATTATTTGACAATATTGGCAAAGTCTTCTACAAACAAATGTAAAGGAAGCTTCTAAAAACAAATAGAAATGGTTGAAGGAAGTTAGAGAATAGGGTTCAGGATTTTTATGAATTTTGATAAAATGTTATGAATTTTGATAAATGTTATGAATTTTGATAAAATGTTGAAATTTTCATGAAATAGAATGAGATATTATTTGAAAACATTGGCAAAGTCTTCTACAAACAAATATAAAGGAAGCTTCTAAAAACAAATAGAAATGGTTGAAGGAAGTTAGAGAATAGGGTTCAGGATTTGTATGAATTTGATGAAATGTTATGAATTTTGATAAAATGTTATAAATTTTGATGAAATTTTATGAATTTTGATCAAATGTTATGAATTTTGATGAAATGTTGAAAGTTTCATGAAATATGATGAGATATTATTTGACAACATTGGCAAAGTCTTCTACAAACAAATGTAAAGGAAGCTTCTAAAAACAAATAGAAATGGTTGAAGAAAGTTAGAGGATAGGGTTCAGGATTTTTATGAATTTGATGAAATGTTATGAATTTTGATAAAATGTTATGAATTTTGATAAAATGTTATGAATTTTGATAAAATGTTATGAATTTTGATGAAATGTTGAAAGTTTCATGAAATATGATGAGATATTATTTGACAACATTGGCAAAGTCTTCTACAAACAAATGTAAAGGAAGCTTCTAAAAACAAATAGAAATGGTTGAAGGAAGTTAGAGAATAGGGTTCAGGATTTTTATGAATTTGATGAAATGTTATGAATTTTGATAAAATGTTATGAATTTTGATAAAATGTTATGAATTTTGATGAAGTGTTGAAAGTTTCATGAAATATGATGAGATATTATTTGACAACATTGGCAAAGTCTTCTACAAACAAATGTAAAGGAAGCTTCTAAAAACAAATAGAAATGGTTGAAGAAAGTTAGAGGATAGGGTTCAGGATTTTTATGAATTTGATGAAATGTTATGAATTTTGATAAAATGTTATGAATTTTGATAAAATGTTATGAATTTTGATCAAATGTTATGAATTTTGATGAAATGTTGAAAGTTTCATGAAATATGATGAGATATTATTTGACAACATTGGCAAAGTCTTCTACAAACAAATGTAAAGGAAGCTTCTAAAAACAAATAGAAATGGTTGAAGGAAGTTAGAGAATAGGGTTCAGGATTTTTATGAATTTGATGAAATGTTATGAATTTTGATAAAATGTTATGAATTTTTATAAAATGTTAATATTTTCATGAAATATGATGAGATATTATTTGAAAACATTGGCAAAGTCTTCTACAAACAAATGTAAAGGAAGCTTCTAAAAACAAATAGAAATGGTTGAAGGAAGTTAGAGAATAGGGTTCAGGATTTTTATGAATTTGATGAAATGTTATGAATTTCATGAAATGTTATGAATTTTGATAAAATGTTATGAATTTTGATAAAATGTTATGAATTTTGATGAAATGTTGAAAGTTTCATGAAATATGATGAGATATTATTTGACAACATTGGCAAAGTCTTCTACAAACAAATGTAAAGGAAGCTTCTAAAAACAAATAGAAATGGTTGAAGGAAGTTAGAGAATAGGGTTCATTTGATGAAAGTTATGAATTTTGATAAAATGTTATGAATTTTGATAAAATGTTATGAATTTTGATAAAATGTTATGAATTTTGATAAAATGTTATGAATTTTGATAAAATGTTATGAATTTTGATGAAATGTTGAAAGTTTCATGAAATATGATGAGATATTATTTGACAACATTGGCAAAGTCTTCTACAAACAAATGTAAAGGAAGCTTCTAAAAACAAATAGAAATGGTTGAAGGAAGTTAGAGAATAGGGTTCAGGATTTTTATGAATTTGATGAAATGTTTTGAATTTTGATAAAATGTTATGAATTTTGATAAAATGTTTTGAATTTTGATCAAATGTTATGAATTTTGATGAAGTGTTGAAAGTTTCATGAAATATGATGAGATATTATTTGACAACATTGGCAAAGTCTTCTACAAACAAATGTAAAGGAAGCTTCTAAAAACAAATAGAAATGGTTGAAGGAAGTTAGAGAATAGGGTTCAGGATTTTTATGAATTTTGATAAAATATTATGAATTTTGATAAAATGTTATGAATTTTTATAAAATGTTAATATTTTCATGAAATATGATGAGATATTATTTGAAAACATTGGCAAAGTCTTCTACAAACAAATGTAAAGGAAGCTTCTAAAAACAAATAGAAATGGTTGAAGGAAATTAGAGAATAGGGTTCAGGATTTTTATGAATTTGAGGAAATGTTATGAATTTCATGAAATGTTATGAATTTTGATAAAATGTTATGAATTTTGATAAAATGTTATGAATTTTAAAGAAATGTTGAAAGTTTCATGAAATATGATGAGATATTATTTGACAACATTGGCAAAGTCTTCTACAAACAAATGTAAAGGAAGCTTCTAAAAACAAATAGAAATGGTTGAAAAAGTTAGAGAATAGGGTTCAGGATTTTTATGAATTTGATGAAATGTTATGAATTTTGATAAAATGTTTGAATTTTGATAAAATGTTATGAATTTTGATGAAATGAAATGAAAATGATATGAATTTTGATAAAATGTTATGAATTTTGATGAAATGTTGAAAGTTTCATGAAATATTTGAGATATTATTTGACAACATTTGCAAAGTCTTCTACAAACAAATGTAAAGGAAGCTTCTAAAAACAAATAGAAATGGTTGAAGGAAGTTAGAGAATAGGGTTCAGGATTTTTATGAATTTGATGAAATGTTATGAATTTTGATAAAATGTTATGAATTTTGATAAAATGTTATGAATTTTGATAAAATGTTATGAATTTTGATGAAATGTTGAAAGTTTCATGAAATATGATGAGATATTATTTGACAACATTGGCAAAGTCTTCTACAAACAAATGTAAAGGAAGCTTCTAAAAACAAATAGAAATGGTTGAAGGAAGTTAGAGAATAGGGTTCAGGATTTTTATGAATTTTGAAATGTTATGAATTTTGATATTTATGAATTTTGATAAAATGTTATGAATTTTGATAAAATGTTGAAAGTTTCATGAAATATGATGAGATATTATTTGACAACATTGGCAAAGTCTTCTACAAACAAATGTAAAGGAAGCTTCTAAAAACAAATAGAAATGGTTGAAGGAAGTTAGAGAATAGGGTTCAGGATTTTTATGAATTTGATGAAATGTTATGAATTTTGATGAAATGTTATGAATTTTTTGAATTTTGATAAAATGTTATGAATTTTGAAATGTTAAAATGAAATATATGAATTTTGACAACATTAAAAGTCTTCTACAAACAAATGTAAAGGAAGTTTTTAAAACAAATAGAAATGGTTTAGAATAGGGTTCAGGATTTTTATGAATTTTTTGTTTTGATGAAATAAAATGTTATGATTTTGATGAAATGTTGAAAGTTTCATGAAATATGATGAGATATTATTTGACAACATTTTCAAAGTCTTCTACAAACAAATGTGAGCTTCTAAAAACAAATTGAAATGGTTGAAGGAAGTTAGAGAATAGGGTTCAGGATTTTATGAATTTGATGAAATGTTATGAATTTTGATAAAATGTTATTTTGATAAAATTTTGATAAAATGTTATGAATTTTGATGAAGTGTTGAAAGTTTCATGAAATATGATGAGATATTATTTGACAACATTGGCAAAGTCTTCTACAAACAAATGTAAAGGAAGCTTCTAAAAACAAATAGAAAAGGTTGAAGAAGTTAGAGAATAGGGTTCAGGATTTTTATGAAATTTTGATAAAATATTATGAATTTTGATAAAAAAATGTTATGAATTTTTATAAAAATGTTAATATTTTCATGAAATATGATGAGATATTATTTGAAAACATTGGCAAAGTCTTTACAAACAAATGTAAAGGAAGCTTTAAAAACAAATAGAAATGGTTGAAGGAAATTGAGAATATGAATTTTGAGAAATGTTATGAATTTGAGAAATGTTATGAATTTTGATAAAATGTTTTGAATTTTGATAAAATGTTATGAATTTTGATGAAATGTTGAAAGTTTCATGAAATATGATGAGATATTATTTGACAACATTGGCAAAGTCTTCTACAAACAAATGTAAATTAAGCTTCTAAAGACAGATAGAAATGGTTGAAGATAAAAAGTTAGAGAATAGGGTTCAGATTTTTGAAATATGATGAATTTAATGAAAATTTGAATGAAATGTTATGAATTTTGATAAAATGTTATGAATTTTGATAAAATTTTGAATTTTGATGAAGTGTTGAAAGTTTCATGAAATATGATGAGATATTATTTGACAACATTGGCAAGTCTTCTATAAACAAATGTAAAGGAGGCTTCTAAAAACAAATAGAAATGGTTGAAGAATGTTAGAGAGGATAGGGTTCAGGATTTTTATGAATTTGATGAAATGTTTTGAATTTTGATGATAAAATGTTATGAATGTTGATAAATGTTATGAATTTTGATGAAATGTTGAAAGTTTCATGAAATATGATGAGATATTATTTGACAACATTGTCAAAGTGTTCTACAAAACAAATGTAAGGAAGCTTCTAAAAACAAATTGAAATTGTTGAAGGAAGTTAGAGAATAGGGTTCAGGATTTTATGAATTTGATGAAATGTTATGA
>BPLQ01004450.1:0-55851 GCA_021605075.1 Caerostris darwini
ACTTTAGGTACTCACTTTTTTTTTCATTTTTTTGTCATGGAATGTTGAATATATAACATTAAGTGATAGTTAAAGTAATTTTATAAACGTGACTGACATTTAGAGTATATATAGTAAAAAAATTATTTAAACAAGTAATTTGTTTAATAATTTTAATTTAAAAGACAATTTAAAATGAAATGCGGAGCAAGTTACTTAATATTAGCAAATCGTTATGCATCGCCAGACATATATCAAAACCCACATAATTCAATTAGGCAAATTATGTGGGTTTTGAAATTCACCTGGCAAATTAGAGTTTATTTTAGATTTAAAAAAAGATTTCGAAATAGAAGCTTTTCATCATGCTCTAGGAGGTTAATTGGTTTTAAATAATAGTTTGTACTCTTAATGATTTTCTTTCTACGCGACTTTTGAAGAACTCCCAAAAAATTCCTGTAAAAAACAATTTTTTAAAAATCGAATATTGATCCCTGTAGTATTTTTAAAATTAGAAACTTCGACAAATCAGAATAATAAAAACAAACGATATAATAAAGGATTATTTATAAATTAAATAAGAAAATAATTAAATAAACATTTTAATAAAAAAAAAACCCATTTTTTTATCAAAACAAAAAAAGTTGAACATTTAAAAAACTTTTTTTAACTTATTAAAAAGTTTTTTAATTTAATATCTTAAATTTTTCAAATTCATGATAAAATTATTATATTTATAGCTTTAACAATTTATAAATAAAGATTAAAAAGTTTCTCTAATAATAGTTATTTTAAATTAATAAAATACTGTCATTTATTTTAATTACACGATAAATATTTAAACGAATATACGTAACACTGATTAGACAGTTGCTTAGAGAAGCATCATGTTATATTGCCATAAACCATTGAATATCTTCAATTCGCGTCTTGATCACTGTGCGATAGATATGAAGTTCTTCAATATTAAAATGTGTAATCATGCTTCCTCCTACTCACTGGCTTTAGTCTCCCCCTTTGGCATTCAGGAGAAATGGTCATTTGGCCTATAGACCCTCACAACCCAGCTACAATCTGGTTGGCCAACCTACATACTACGCGTGTCATTTACTGGATTTTATGGACGATAACGTGAGATCCCAGAGAGCTCAACTTGACGAAAAGTTTATGGTGGAATAGATGTGTGTATCATATGATGTGTGTCTTACGAATTCACTGGATTTAAATTGGATCTGTGTAAGTAAAGCTGTGAGGTCTCAAACCTGTGACTCTTTTATCACAACCCAACATCCAGTTACAATGTGGTTTCCCAACCTGCATACTTCACGTGTTACTTACTCAATTTTATGAATGATAACGTGAGATCCCAGAGAGCTCAAGTTGATGATGAGTTCAAGGAGCAATAGGACTTTTATCATATGGTATGCAGCCTATGAATTCTACAAGTAATGTTGAGTATTCTAAGAAGAGCCAGTGTTCCAGTATAATCCTTCTCATTTCAGGCCCTTCTAAGAATTAAAATTCCTTCACAAACAGTAAGTGATAAAATATATTAAATTTAACGTTACTGTCATTGTAGTGGAATTTAAAACTTTTTCAATGTAATTTATATGAATTATTTATTGTTTATTGTTGTAATATTCTTAACATATTCAAAAATTCGTTTATTTAATCATTCGAAAATCTTTCCTTGAAGGAGTTATAAAATCACCAATAGATAGGATTTTCAAAAGTATAAAATTCCTTTCTTATTCTTTTCACCAATGAGTTCATTTTAAAATATTTTCACAACAATGCATCAAACAATTTTTCGTTCCAACTCTATCATTTAACTGCCTTCACCTGAGAAATCCATCAAAAACCCTCAATGGCGATTTTCAAATTTTAACCCAACCTCTGAATTCCTTTCCCAGCAAAAAAAAACCAACCCAGATTATTCATCCTAGTCAGCAATTCACACATCACCCACCTCCATTGCTGTCCAAATTGTAGTGAGAAAATCTTTCAAAACACAATCTAAATCTGTCCCTCTTCGATCAACTTAATATTTTAAAACCTTGTAAATACAAAATCCAGTACATTTGTATTGATTGGCCAAGTTTGGCAAATTTCACGGGTACTATATGACATGCGGATTCCCAAGATGATCTTTAACAGAGGAATGTGTAGGCCCCTGAGACTTGTATAAGGTGAAGATGCATTCTTATTGGAACGAGAATGTATTCTTGTTGCAACAAGAATACATTCAATACATCTGCGCTGAATCATTTCCCGAAAAGACTATCGCGTTTTTAACAAAAAAAAAAAAAAAAAAAACGAATGCCATACAGTTCATCTCAGAGTATGAAAAGAAATACAAGTATCTCATTTCAGCGGAATAATACAAACTGGGGCACAGCAATAAAATAACAGGCGTTTTGTTTGAAGAAGGAATACAATTTATACTAATTTGCTGAATAACTAACATTGCATTTTCTATGTAGCGAATCTAATAAATGAATTGTTTTATCTGAATAAATTATCGTTCCCATATCTTATATTTGCATTTTATTAGATTAATTATGAGTTGTTAATATTTCATTTTAAAGCCGTGGCATTAATTTTCAAATTCATTTTAACATAAGGACATTTCTCCAAACATCTTATTATAAGAACTTTTATTGTTATAATATTTCTTGATTAATTTTTAATTTATGAAGTTAAAGAAAAAAATTAATTTCTTTGCTTAAAACATTTATTATTTTTGTTTGAAGGATTTACTTCAATTCTATGCAACCATATTATTGCATTAACTATGTGTAATTTTTTTTCATTATTTTCCCAGTATCTCAGCCCAACACCCTGTTACAATGGGGTTTACCAGACTACACATTACACGTATTACTTACTGGATTTGATGGACAATAACGTGAGATCCCATAGAGTGCAACTCTATGAGTGAGTATTATCTTGAGTATTCTAAGAAGAACCAGTGTTCTCATAATTCTTCTTATTTTAAGTCCTTCCAAAAACTAAAATTTCTTTCAGAAACAACAAGGAACAAAATAAATGGAATTTAACGTTACTGTTATTGTAGCGGAATTTAAAACTTTTGCAATGTAAATTATATGAAATTAGCCAAGCAATTGTTATTATTTATGTTAATTAAAGTTCAGAACTTCTATAATAATTAAGTAATATTTTTAATATATGTGAAAAAATTCGTTCATTTAATCATTCAAAGAATCTTTCTTGAAGGATTCATAAACCAATAGATAGGATTTTCAAAAGCCTAAAATTCCTTTCTTACTCTATTCATCAATGGAATTTATTTTAGAATATTTTCGCAACAATACATCAAACGCTTTTCGTTCCAACTCTGTCATTTAACTGCCTCGCCTGAGAAATCCATCAAAAATCTCAATCTCGATTTTCGAATTTTAAACCATCCACTAAATTCCTTTCCCACCAGAAAAAGATTATTCATTCTAGTCGGCAATTCACATAGCACCCACATCCCTGGCTGTCAAAAATGGAGTGAGAAAATCTTTCCAAACACAATCTAAATCTGTTCTTCTTCGATCAACTTAATATTTCAAAATCTTGTAAATAAAAAATCCAGTACCATTTGTATTGATTGGCTAAGACTGGTAAATTTCATCGGGTATTGTAGGACATGCAGGTTCCCAAGATGATCTTTCACAAAGGAATATGCAGCCCCTAGAGGCTTGTATAAGGTTAAGATGCATTCTTATTGGAACGAGATTGCATTCTTGTTGCAACAAGAATACATCTGCGCTGATTCATTTCCCGAAAAGACTACCGCGTTTTTAACAAAAAAGACGGAAGTCATACAGTTCATCCCAGACTATAAAAAGAAGCACAAGGATCTCACTTCAACAGAATGATACGAACTGGGGCAGAGCAATAGAAAAAAAAGAGGTTTTGTTTGAAGAATGAATGCAATTTATACTGATTTGCTGAATAAATAATGTTGTATTTTCTATGTAGCAATTGTATTAAATAAATTGTTTTATTTGGATAAGTTATCTTTGCTCTATCCTATTTTTTCAATTTATTAGATTAATTATGAATTGTTAATATTTTATTTTAAAGTTAAGGCATTAATTTTCAAATCCATTTTGACATAGGAACATTTCTTTGAATATCTTATTATAATTTTATATCTGTAATGTTTTATAATTTAATTTATGAGCTGAATAAAAGTAAAAATCAATTAATTCATTCAATTAATTAATTTTAATTTATAAATTGAAAGAAAAAATTAATTTATTTGCTTAATACATTTATTATTTTTGTTTAAAGAATTTACTTCAATTTTGTGCAACCATATTATTACATTAAATAAGTATAATCTTTTTCATTATTCTTGATTATAAATTGTAACTTAACGTTGTTATTTTTATTGTTCTGTTTATTATTATCAAGAAAGGAAATCGAAATTGTTTTATATTCAATAAATATGAATTTTTTATAGGTTGAAATTTAATTAAAATAACCATTAATTATATAATAATGTATTAATTGTTTTTTATTCCAAATATTTTTTTGAAACTATCCACTTTCTTTGAAATAATAATATTCTTAACTACTTTTGCACAAGTGTTTAAAAAGTAAAAATTTAAATTTTTAAGTGTTTTTGATTTCTATACGCAATATAAGATTTAATTCATTAGGAAAATTTAATATTATGTTAAATATTTAATATTAATTTTTTTTTATCTGTGCCTATACTTACATTAGAATTATTATCTCAGATTTTAATTTTGAAATAACAATAAATTTGAATTACACTTATTTGTTAGTTTTAATAATAAAATATTTAAATATTTATATTTATCTTTCTTGTTGTTAATTTTTAAATAAAATAAGAAAATTAATTAGAAATTTTAACAAAATTCAGCCAACATTTATAAAGACATATTTAAAAGAAATAAATAAACGAAATAAAAAAAAACCTTTTGATTCGATTATATGCATAAGCTATATTAATATGCGTAATTTATATTGTAAGTTATATTAATATGTGTCAGCCATAAAAATGTTTTGTCTTTTAATTAAATTACAGTTCAAAATGTGCACATTATGTTGTGATTTCTTATACAAAGAACAGTTTTGAATATTTCCTTTTCATTATTTATTAGCAGATATGATTTAAGTTAATCGGCTACAGAAAACATTTCTAGTCTCCACAAATATATTTAAAAATTTTTAATCATAACTCTTTACATAGCAAGTAAATAAATAAATATCAAGATAATAATGTACTGCTAACAAATCTCTACATAGAATACAACAGACAAATAGGAAATCTTACATTACTAAACAATTTCTATCACAGGTGTGAAAACATCTTATAACTATTAAAAATAAAAACAATAGACGCAAGCGCAACAAACGTAACGAAATGATGTATAAACAGCTGTAGTTACTAAAATACATTTGTATGGAATTGGCAGGCGAGTATGAAAACCGTACATTAAAAAGTTATCTCAGTATATCTAATAACAATTAAAAATAAATAAAATAGAAACAAGAGATAACGCCACCAAAAGCGAAATATCAAAATCTGTAGATAAGGTTTAATTCGAAGTTCTTCTTTATCAAAAAAAAAAAAAAAAAAAAAAAATTATTGCACCATTCGGTAGTATGAACATTAATAATAGAAAAAAATTTTTTTTTCTTAAAAAATATTTGGTAAGAATTGTTTTGGGGGTTGGGGGATTTTTGTCAATGCACTAGATAAAACTATAATGAAAATCAGGGAAAAATGTAAATTGTATTTAATACTTCTAATAAAAGTATTAAATACAATTTACATTTAACAAATATTGACAGCCAAACTAATCTCTGTTTTAATCAGAGGGGTAATTATTGCATAGAATTTAGTACCATTAAATAAATAAGTCGAAATAAAATCAAAATATTTTTAAGTAAGATAATTAGCTTAAAAATACTAAATTCTTTATGTTACTTTTTAAGGGTTTTATGGCTTAATTGAGATCAATAAGCAATAAAATTGAAAAAAAAATCTAAATTTAAATGAAATAAATCTTTTAAACCGAGTTTTACTTCTGAAATTAAAGTGATCGAAACAGAAATTGAAGCAAATAAATTCTTATTTTATGTAAATATTAATTAATAGGAAGGAAATACTGAAGTAAATAATTACACGAAATGGAAGAATTTAATAGAAATTATTAATGTATTATGAAAATAATGCATTATACCTTCTGCCTTAGAAATTTATTGCTTGTACAATTTTTTTATATTAATAAAGTAATTGATCTGAAATATTGAGAATTACAGATTTATTTCTATTTTGACCTGTAACTCAAAGATTATTTAAATTGAAATATCATTAGTTAAATTGCTTTTGACCGTTGAAATACTAATGAAATTCAAAAATGATTTATGAGAAAACCCATTATTTCTTTCATTTAAAAAAAATAGTTAATTTTAAACTAGAAATTTGAATAGAAATATTTTAATTATGTTTTTCTGAAAAATGCAATATTTTCTGATCGATACTAACAGTTTAGAAGATTACTTTAATATTTTGCTAGCTAAAACATAAAGGATTTAAATAAATATGAAAATCTTTTTTTTTTCATGAAAAGATGTCAATTAACGACAATGAAACAGAAGTTACATGCAGGGTAAGAAAAGCATAAATATAAATAAAACTACAACAGGAAATTTTGAATAACGCACAAAAAATATGTCAACTTTCAGTGTTATTCATCGTTAAACAGCGATTTCACCCTACTTTTTAATAGAGCAATTAAAATAGTATAATTATGAGTGGTTATTCACCAGACAATTTTGAATATTTATGAATTATTCATTTGCCTCGAAAATATTTTTGACGTGAAAAAGACAAATTACGTTATGAGGAGTCTTAAAAATTTGTAACGATTCTTAAGAAAGGTTTCTTTTCTGTAATTAAAATTATATGCGTTATAACAAAAAAATTAGATTTTAAGAACAAATTATTTGTTTTTATTTATTCAAAAATTTTTATTACTTCATGCTTTTCTTTAATCTTTTGATGCGTAAAAATTATATTTTTCCTTTCTAGACTGTTCAGTTATGATTTTTCAATTAATGTTGACATTTTATGCTTTTAATTTTCTCAGCAAAATGCAGTGGATTTTTAAATTATCGAAAATAGCGGCAACTTTTTCCATGAATCTTAAATAGTTTTAAAATGGGAAGTTTTTGGAAGAAATTTGCATACGTTAAAATAAATTCTGTTTTAATATTACTCGCATTTCAACATTCCTCCTTTGTTTACTAAAAGTAATTTTCTGAATGTGCATTTTCTACTTCCTTCGTAGATCAGTGGTATTTGAGTGGTAAACTTGTGAAAGACAAAGATTTTGATTCTCATTGATGTTGCTAACAGGACTGTTATAATAAATTTTCTGATGTTAATCGCATTCGCAGTATATTAATATATATATGTTACTTTGTCAAATTTTATATATAAATTTGTGTGTGGGCGTGTGCATATCTTTTGCGCAATAATCTTTGAGTGTTCTTCAAGGAAACAATTACTGAACTTACTCGTTGTAAAATATTTTAAACATGAAAGGTTTCTGATAATAAAATAAGCAAATGCACTTAATATGAAATAAAATTCAAAAATCTCAAGTAAATTAAACTTTCTGATATATAAACATGCATATTTTGCCCTTAGTATGGAGCATGGTATGCAACTTTGTATATTTTAGAACCTCATGTCTTCTTTGTTGTTGTTGTTGTTGTTGCTTATCCCCTTGATTTAGAATCCTAAACCAAGTCCAGTAGATCATGCTGCATCAATAGATCGTAAACTGTCCTCCCCTCATTCAACAGTTGCCTCACAGAGGCACCAATACAATCTATGAGATGAGAGGGAGATGCGATGGTCGAACAATGACAAAGGGCATATGTCTTCTCGTCTCCATTGAAGGTCAAACTCTTAATGTGGCCAGTCCTTAGTCTAGCTAAAACCGTCTGAGCAGGTCTAGGACAGGAGCACTGCAAGGACATACCAGGATATTTAGCGGCGTACCATGCATGAATTGGTGGCGACCTCCAAGAGGTATTCACTCTGGCTAAAGTCATGGAATGAACCTCTGAAGCTAACAGATTGGAAGAAGAAGCTTTGGGAAGTTCGCAACCTTCCCTAGCGAGCAGATCAGCAATTTCATTTCCGTAGATGCCCACATGGGAGGGATCTTTGAATCTAATAAGTAATTGTAAATTGACAAGTTCTTTCAGTTATTTTTTCTAGGAGCCTTTGTATGTTTGTTTTATTGAATTATTTTGACATATGATGAATTGTATTGGGAACCTTTTGAAGGAAAGGCCTTCGAGATCCCAGCAATGAAATTCTTTTATTTACGCAATTGTCTGAATGGATCTTTTAGACTTTCCCTTTTATTTACTTTTCTATTGAAGTCAGATGCGTATATTTACTTGGGTGTGATACGAGTGCAATGCTCAGAATAACAAGAAAATAAATGTTTAAAATGATATTGATGTTCCATAGCTGTGAACAACTATAATAAAAATATATATTCATGGAAGATTAAACTATGAAATTATTATTGTGCTTCAATATCTAGATCTGTTAGAGTGGTCTGATAAATAACAAAAATGAATAAGAAATGATTGATTGTAATTTATCATTGATTTTGTAATTGAGACTGCTCAATTCACTAGTATGATAAAATGGATAGACGGAATAAGTATGATAAAACAATTGGACTGAATGTACTTCCGTTGGTTGGTGCAAAAACCCTTGATCGATCCTTGGTTGATGTTTGTTCCAAATTATGATGACATGATGTGACTGGAATGCAGCAAGGTTTTCTATACTTTGTAGTGACAAATGATCTCCAATACTTGACATATAGAAAAAAATATTTTCTTTTTTTTATCATTTTTTTTTCTATTGAAATTCGAACAAATTTATTTCACCATAACTTTCTTTGATTAAATGATTCAATAAATAAATATATCAGCCCGACCCGATGCTCACTGGTAAACAAGAATAATCATACCGGAAACCTCAGCTTGAAAACCTCTGGGGTAATCATTACAGTCACTGCTTTCTGATATACTCAATAGATAATGTTATAACACATAATGGTTAAAAGTATAACTGACATATATAAGTAATATTATGACTTCCAGTCTCTAACAGTTGATCCAAGATACTTTTTTTGAATCACCTGCTAGAGACTGGAGGGCATTTTAAGAATTTTCTTCTTTATAACACATTTGAGACAGTTACACGTTCAAAGTCGGTGAATTTTTTGAATATATAATGGGAACACAAGGCCCAACAATGCATCAATGAACTAGCATATCTGTAACTTAGTATAACAAGAATGAAAAGTTATTTGTATAATAATCATAGTGCAATATTAAATACCAAAATATTGAATATCTAATTTATCTATTATCTAATGTCATCTATTTCAGCATATAATACCATCAGATATTATTAATTTAGCTAAAAAACCTTATCTTATATTATATTTATTTATTGCAATTAATAAAATATCATGAATAATGTATATTTATTTAAAAGCCACTACGAAGCCAGACATAAATTGATTTAGAACAGTTATTTATTTATTGTGTTAGGAAAAACATTTTTAAATTCAAGGAATGTTATTTTTGTGAACTTAAAGGATTACAAAAACATTAAAGACAACTGCTGTATATAAAAGTAAGAATAGCAGCAATTTAAGTAAATTACCATGAATTTAAATTTATAATATACCAATGCCAAAAAATTCCTCGAAACCTGTATAAATAATTTTGTTGAAGATTTGTAACTGGAAAAAATTTATAAAAGTACATTTTCACATTGTTTCATCTTTACAGTAAATGGAGTTTTCATAAATTCTATAATCGATATTCTTTTTTAGCAAATTCCTTTTCTGCCTCCAAAGTATGAAAATGGAAAGTTTATTGTATGTGAAATAATCTTTAAGATTTAAATTCGCGAAGTCTTTATCTTATTTTATCCTGAGAAAAGGAAATTAACCGAAACGGAAAAGTAAAAATAGAAAGAAAAAAAATAATAAAATAGAATGCACGATAAGTATTGTTAGCCACAGACAAAATTATGATCATAAACTGAAGATCAAAATCTTCGAAGAAACGAGAAAAATATCAATTTGATAGAAATTCCTTCAATTTATTATTGAAATTGTGTTGAAATTCGCTTTCCTTAAATGGTTCCTCTGAAATTCTTTTTTTTTAACATAAAAATGTTGTGAGATCATAGCTCAATCAAAAGTTCATATCGTTGGTTATTGGAGAATTGACACTTCAATACAAACGATTTTAATATCGTTCGAATTTCGAATTTCAGAGAAACCCTGAAGAGTTCATCAACTTCCGGTTCTAGAAAAAGGTTCTTTAAAAAACTTATTCCCTTTTCGATTTAATAACTGAAATTCTTTTACAGCGGAAGTTTAATACAAATTTACAGGAAATTGTTCCATTAAATTTTTAATTTAAAATTTTAAAATTGAAAAATATATTTTAGGAATGATGATGAGTTTAGGGACTATATATTTAATAAATTAAAGAAAATTTTTCTTCATTTCTATTTAAAAAAAGTATTTTTATTGTTTTACATAGTGTTTTGTAAGAAAATATTAATTTTAGAACACAAAACATAATATATAAACCAATAAATACAAGTTCAAAAGTTTTTAAATATGTATAACAACTTTACTTATATATATAAATCTGCAGTTAATTGCTTACATATTTTATCTAATAATTCGAAAAGGGAATAAAATATGAAGTTATAATATATTTAATTAAATCTCCATGTCCCCCACCCCTTTAGAAATCAAAATCTTCGAAGGAACGTGAAAAAAATCAGTCAATCGGATAGAAATTTCTGCTTCCATTGAAATTGTGTTGAAACTCTCTTTCCAAAATGGTTCATCTGAAATTCTTTCTTTTTAACACGAAAATGTTGTGAGATCATAGCTCAATCAAAAGTTCATGTCGTTTGTTAGTGGTGAATTGACGCTTCAATACTAAACAATTTTAATATCGTTCGTTTTTCGAATTTCAGAGAGACCCTGAAGGGTTCATCAACTTTTGGTTCTAGAAAAAGGTTCTTTAAAAAAACTTATTACTTTTTTGGTTCAATAACTTAAATTTTTTTGCAGCGGAAGTTTAATATCAAATGGACAGGAAATTGTTCGATTAAATTTTTAATTTAAAATTTTAAAATTGTAAAATATGTTTTAAGAGTGAAGATGAGTTTAATGACTATATATTAATAAACGAAAGAAAATATTTCTTCATTTTTATTTAAAAAATTCTTTTTATTGTTTTACAGTTTTGTATGAAAGTATTAATTTTAGAACACAAAGCATTATATATGAACCAATAAGTATAAGTTCATAGTTTTTAAATGTACTTATCGATTTTAATTATGTATATAAATATGCAGTATTTGATATAAACTCATGTTTGTGAAAATTGCAACACCATGAAGGACTTACGCGAGTGAGCTGAAATTTTCAGGAAATGCAAATTAGCGCATGATATGCAAATGATTATAATTTCAATTCCGTAACGCATGCGTATGCTGAGCAGCGCCCTCTGAACGGCGGATGGATCCGAATAAATAGACGGCTGTAGCGAGGCGTGTATGGTTATCGGTGGTTATCTGCTAGTGGAAAACGTTAGCTCAATCGTTACTTATGCCTCTTCGATGAAAGAGAGCGAGAGTTTGAACGGGGGAGAATCATCGGCCTTCGTGAAGCTGGATTGTCTTATCGTGCAGTAGCCGCTCGTGTGCAGCGTAACAGCAGCACAGTGATGCGTCTTTGGAAGCAGTGGACGGACGAGTGTCGGACAACTTGGAAATCCGGGAGTGGACCCCGAAACGTGACGTTTGCACGCGATGATAGACACCTGGTCCGCATGGTGCTGACGGACCGTACAGCTTCCTATAGACAATTGGCAGCACAGTGGTCAATAGCTACAGGTGTTTCATTGTGTGCTTCATCTATTCGTAGACGTCTGCTGCAGTGTGGACTGCGCGCAAGGACTCCTTTATACAGGATACCTCTCACGCTAAACCATCGTCGCCTGCGGCTATAATGGGCCACTCAGCATAGAGACTGGCGAGCTGATTGGCAACATGTCGTGTTTTCTGACGAATCCATCATAATACCATCATAATATAATACCATCAAATATCATTACTTTAGTTTAAAAACCTTAAATTAAATTATATTCATTATTTATTACAATTAATAAAACATCATGAATAATATATATTTATTTAAAAACAACTAAGAAGGCAGAAAGAAATTTATTTATAACATTTATTTATTCTGTTAGGAAATTATTTTAAATTCAATGATGTTATTTTGGTGGACTTAAAAGATCACAAAAACGTTAAAGACAACTGTTGTAGCTAAAAGTAAGAATAGTAGCATTTTAAGTAAATTATCATAAATTTAAATTCTCAATATAGCAAATACAAAAAAAAAAAAAAAAAAAAAAAAAAAAAAAAAAAAAAATCCCCGAAACCTGTATAAATAATTTTGTTAAACATTTGTATCTGAAAAAAATTTATAAAAGTACATTTTCACATTGTTTCATCTTTACAGTAAATGGAAAAAAGAAAGAAGAAAAGATTTTTTAGAAATTTCATTTTCTGTTCAAATTCCAAAGTATGAAAATGGAAAGTTTATTGTATTTGAAATAATCTTTAAGATTTAAATTCGCGAAGTCTTTATCTTATTTTATCCTGAAAAAAGAAAATTAATCGAAACGGAAAAGTAAAAATAGAAAGAAAAAAAAATAATATAATAGAATGCACGATAAGTATTGTTAGCCACAGACAAAATTGTGATCGAAAACTGAAGATCAAAATCTTAGAAGAAACGAGGAAAAAAAATCAATTTGATAGAAATTTCTTCAATTTATCATTGAAATTGTGTTGAAACTTGCTTTTCAAAATGGTTCATCTTAAATTATTTTCTTGTTTAACATAAAAATGTTGTGAGATCATAGCTTAATCAAAAGTTCATATCATTTGTTATTGGTGAATTGACGCATCAATACAAAACGATTTTAATATATTTCGTATTTCGAATTTCCGAGAGATCCTGAAGGGTTCATCACTACTTCCGGTTGTAGAAAAAGGTTCTTTTAAAAAAACTTATTCCTTTTTTGGTTTAATAACTGAAATTACGTTTTCAGCGGAAGTTTAATATCAAATGGAGAGGAAATTGTTCGATTAAATTCTTACTTTAAAATTTTAAAATTGAAAGATATGTTTTAAGAGTGAAGATGATTTTAGGGATTATATATTAATAAATTAAAGTTTTCTTCATTTCTATTTAAAAAATGTATTTTTATTGTTTTATGTATGTTTTGTATGGACGTATTAATTTTGGAACACCAAGCATTATGTATGAACCAATAAATACAAGTTCATTGTTTTTAAATGTATATATCGACTTTACTTATATCTATAAATCTACAGTTAATTACATATATATTTTATTTACTAATTTGAAAAAGCGAATAAAATAGGAAAAATCCAGAAACTGACTGAAATTGAACATTAACAGTACAATAAAAATTTTTTAAAAGCTATATTATTGCGTTATTCCGTGTTATATGTTTGATTACGTCCTCATGCCCCCCCCCTAGAACATATTCCCATATTTTAAAATATAATTTTATATATTTTGTAACAAAAATATTTTTTCTGAGGTTTGTTAAAAAGAATTACAATTATTTAAAAAAGTTACAATTTGCCTAAAAGAATTCATTTGCATATGAAAAGTGGATTCATTAAGTTACTATTAAGTAATTTTTTTCAAACAAAAATACTAAATATAATGCAAGCTACAAAAATTATTGCTTACTAAATATATGTTTAAATTTTTTTTTTTTTTTTTTTTTGCTTTTTGTCTTATCGCAAAATATTTCTTTCATATATACAATATGAAATTAAATCATTAATATAATCAGTCATATTCAATGTTTTAAAGAATTAAACTTTTGATATTAAATTAATTAGAAATAAAATTATATTAAATTATAGATAATGAGGAGTTGAAAACATTGAATTTACTATTATCAAATAATTAGTTTAATAAAAATAATTAATTTAATAATCAATAATAATAACAATAACTATGATTCAATATGGATTAATTTGAAATTACTGAATAAATATTATTTAATATTATCAATAGGAAAGACTTGTGAGCGCCAGAGAGACACATCATTTAGTTTTCGAATACAGGTATCTTAGCGTGAAATCAAAGTAGAAAGGCTTAAATGATAGCTTTTGTTCCATGTAGTTAAGGAATGGGATACAAATCATCAAAGGTCACAATGTCCTTCAATTTACTTTGAGGAGATAGGGAAGAGAGTGCGAATCCGCCTACCCCACCAAGAGGTACTTCTGAACCACTCACATTTTAATCCACCACATTTTTTATTATGAAATAAAGGCACAGCGTAATGGGTTCATGGAGGAACGCTGAATCTACTATTTGCTGGCCACATGTGCCTAACGCTATAAAGGCAATGTCCTCAGATGAAATTAACCATTATTAAAAGCCCAACTCTGCTACTTGTCATTAACAAATAGCTTTCATCTTAGACTAAATGACAATTTTTATCTTCACCATGTTATCAATTTTGCAAATTATTATTAAGAGCAAGATAGAGACCGATGTCTAAGAGAAGATATTTTAATGTTTCATGATCTTAGAAATACTTGTTATAATGCTTTCGTCCTTATGTAATATAGGAATGTGAATGAAATCTTGTCGTCTACAAACAACTTTTTTCCTGAAGTAAATGGCAACTTTACCATGGTACCACTTTGGCAAATTGACGTTAAGAACAGAATGGTGACGGAAAATGTCTACGAGCAGAACATTTAAGATTAAATGACCCTAGAAATGCTTGATTTGTCCTGTCATAGGGAAGAAAAATGTGAAAAGGTAATCTCCTATGTAGGGATAAACAAGGACTACATAAACAGGTGATTTAGTGAGTACCTCCAGGTAATCCCACTGTTGATACAAAATATTATTGTAACATCCTGTGAAATATACATCACGAATAGGATTTATATTCAAATTTAAGAAAAATTGTCATTTTAAAAACTCTTTACATAATCATAGTCTTTTAAGAATAACATTAAATATGTTTCCTATTGCTTGTCGTAATACTTCCAAATGATTGTCAAAGATTTATTGAATGTGACTTATCCTTTGAGAAAACGAGAAGCTCATTAGCCGAGATACTGCTCATTTGCTTAAAAAAAGAAATATGAAAGTCTTTGTTTGAAAGAATTATTCAAAAAATATTTTTTGATGAATACAGAGTAATTTATTTTGCAGTTGACTAACGATTTGTTATTGTCACTACTCATCACTCTTTCAAAACAACGAAGAATAGGCTTCAAATTAATCTTTTACAAGTTGCTTAACAAGTATATATTTTTAATTCTCTTTGATTTCAGCGAAGTAGGTAGAATTATGAATCCTTTGTGACTTAAGATTTAGTTTTTTTTAGTTTAGTTTAATATTTTTCGTAAATCATAACGAAACAGATAATTGTTCGTCAAATTTATAATCCCAAGGCTTTTTAATTAATTTATAATTTTAAAAAAAGTTTCATTTATATGATTTATTTTTGCACCTCTGATAATAAATTTTCGATATTTGAGTATCTTTTTACAAATAAGGCAACTTTTCATAGGTACTTAATTTAAATGATTAAGATGCTTGGAATTTTTCAATTAAATATTTCAAACCTATTTAAAATGAGGTTATTTGTTTAATTATTTACATGCATTAATTGTTATTTAATGTTTATCAAGAATATTTTTAAGTAAGAATATATAAATTCTTTGGTTTATAAAGTTTCTATTGTGTTCATTACATTTGTTGTTTTATTACTTAAGCGTATATGTATAAAACACAAATATGTTAACAAATGTACAAAAAATATAATTGTTTAGATAATAGGTGATTTCATGGTAATGAATGAGAATAATTAAGATAAGAAAAACATAATTTCTGTTACAATAGTTAAAGAAATTTGAAAATATTACTGAAGAAATTTAAAATTAAACTTTCTGAAAAACTTCTGTTTTGATTACAACTTTTAATCTTTGTCAATGAATTTCTTAAATCATGTCTTAATCATAAACATTATTAATGTATGGATTAAATATGATTTAAGAATACTATTGCTTTAAATTTTATGTCAAAGGCTTCATTTTTAATATTAGAATTCTAGCAAATTAAAAATATTTTTTCTTATGGTAAATATATCTTCATATGTGCGCCTCAAGAATTTCACATCCAACTGTGGATCCTCTTTATACTCATTTTAAGAGGATCAACCATTGAATTCTAAGAGCCTCATCACTATAACCTCATCATTATAACCTCATCATAACCTCATCATAACCTCATTATAACCTTATCATTCTTCGACAGTCATTTTTTTTTTTTAGCTTTTGGAAAATAATATAAAAAGCAGTCCAGAAAAACCAAGAATAATTTTTTAAAAGACCTGAAATAACTTGTGAGCTTTTTCTTTGTTATATCTGACATCTAAAACACACGTTGATAGATTAAACTGCCAAAATATATTGCGCATAGTTAATGAAACACACATACAGAATTATGGATATTGAAAAAATTCAAAACTTCTTTCATTATCTAATGTAAAACATTAAAAATTAGTATTACTTACACATTTTTTAAATACAATATAAAACGATTTTCTTAAAAAAAAAAATAAATAAATAAAAAAAATGCAATTTTGAACTTACATACTTCATTTCAGAGAGTTTGTAATTGCATATTTTTTTCGCTGCAAGAAATGAAAAAAAAAATACGAAAATTGTCTTGTAAAATAGTTAACCTTAATTCAAATTAAAATACACTAAAATGATGATGAGAACATTTATTTTTAATTCTACCAATGTCACTTCAAACACTCTGGTGAAATTTGCAGAAGATCACTTTCATTATAAAATTAACCCATGAGTTTACAAGCTTATATATTTTTTAAAACATTAAATAATTATTTGTTTTATTTTATATAGCTGATTTATCCGGTATTTTCTGGGGTAATATGAAAAGAAGTGATACAATAAGGATAAAAGACACAAATAATTAGAAAATTTAGAAACGGATTTCTTTTTATTAATATCATGCATAATTAATATTACATTTGCAAGCAAAACATAAATAAACAAAAAGAAAAGGAAATATAATCGTTATGCAATCGTTGTGGGCCGATATGCAAACTATTAATAAAATTTAGAATTCAAAAAAAAAAACGAATAGCAGCAATCTTAAAAAATAATAAAACTATAGAATTCCAAACTCGTTTTTTATTCTTGAAAAATCTCTTGCTTTCAACAGAAGATCTTTAAAACAATTTTTCATAATTTAATTAATTAATTATATAATTATTAGCACGTGAAAGAAATTTAAATTATTATTAAATATAGAAAAAACTCATGGTAGAACTTTAAATAAACTAATAAAAATAGTTTAAAAAAGTATATTTTAAAAAGAATTAACCAATAAGAAACGGTGAAAGTGGCCAAGGAAACGAAAAAAGGGATCGAGGAAAGGAAAAATACTTCTACCCAAATCAATACTCATAATTTTATGGGTAATTAATAAACTTCAGTATCAAGTAAAAAAAAATCCTTTCATTTAAAAATTTCAGGCAATCATTTGGGCATACACAATATTTTAAGGGCTGATATTTTATGAATTATTTTTAATAATTAATTAATTATTAATTATTTATCTTTTATTAATTTTATTGGTTGTCCATCATTTTATGAATAATAGATGAACTTCAGTATCAAGTAAAAAAATAATTTCAGTTCAAAATTTCAGCCAATCGCTTGTGGGTACACAATATTTTATGGGTTGATAATTTTATTTATAATTTTTAATATTTAATTGATTAATTATTGATAATTAATTAATTTAATTGTTTGCCCATAATTTTATAGGTAATAAATGAACTTCAGTATCTATTAAAAAATAATTTCCATTAAAAATTGCAGGCAACTTGGAGATACATAATATTTTATGTTTTTACACAAAGAATGTGTACTGAAGACTTAATACAGTTACTACAAAATATATGTTATAACGAAATTTTTTACCCTCTTCTTCAGTTTATAAACCCTTTATTCGGAAGGTAAAATAAAATTAAAAAGGCTATTAGACTTACGGCATTAAAATCTATACAAATCGCTCGTAAAAATTGAATCTCCCATTCCTTTAATTAAACTAAGAAAATTAAGGGACCGAAATCAGGGAGAAAAGGAGGAATTTCTTAGCGTTTAGGTAGCAATGGTACAATCTTAATCAAGACTTTCAAAGAAATGATTGTGAAGGTAACAATGGTACAATCTTCAAATGACTTACAAAGAAATGACTTCATTTCTTAGAATTGAAGTATTTTCTCGAATATAATCTAGCACACACGAGAATAAAACATGACCATAAATGTTTTCATGAACTCTTATTGCACAAATTTAAAATTGAAATAAAGTATTTTTATATAAATTCTGCGAAATGAACATTTTACACTAATTTACATACATTTTTAATTCTATCCTCTACACTTTAATTATAGACAGAAGGAGCTTAAATATACTCTTTTCATATTATTAATACGACTATTCATATTTTTAACAAAGGCTCAAGTTCAAAAATATACGTTAATCGTCTTGAAGCGGAAACTTCATCAAAAACAGTACTTAATCTCCCGCGTGAATATAATCCGAATAGAGTTTGCAAAATGGCGGCCAGTAATAGCGAGACAAGTACTTCGTTCGCTGATTAGTGTTTCAGCATAATGATTGAACTCAAGCGGTAAAACTAATCGTTAATTCTCGGAATACACTCACAATTTTCACGGGGAAATGGAAGGCTGTTCATTATTTACCTGCTCCTTAATTTATCTTCATTGAGCCTGAAACTATCTTCAATGAGCTGTTGAAATATCCTTTTTTAATGTATTGGATTTATTGTAGAAATATATTTAAAAATGATTGCTAACGATATTAAATAACATTAAAAAGTAAAATAAGGAATAAGCAAAAATTGTTTTGAATCTCTAAAATTCTTAAAGATGTCAGATAATGCATTAAAACTATCCTAATTTTATCCCAATTTATTATACTCTGAATAATTATTAATTATATTATATATTAAAGTATCCATACTATTTTAAGTTTATTCTCCAGGTATTATATATATATAGAAATTAAATGTTTTTAAAACAAAACATTAAAGTAGAATCATGAAAGGATTTTTACTAAAAAGTAAAATTCGAAATTATAAAGGACTCTCTTAATTAGAAAAAAAAAAAAAAAAAAAACGGCGATCATTTAAGAATTTCGATTTATTGTGTGTAAACATATTTTATCTCTTATTTGTCATGGAAAGTTGAATCTATAACGTTAAGTGAGTAATTTTGCAAAACGCCCGCGAGCTGCACTCTTCATTAATACTGCTTCCTGATTTTGACTTGTTTATTGTCCACCAGATAGTCTGTATTTAGAAAACGCTCTATTATTTCTTCACCGTACAAAGCACTGACCTTGTACTTTGTTCCACTGCAGACTGCCTCAGCCAAATCTGTTTTCGCATTCATTTCGCCTAACTAAGCAATTTTCTTTATTTCCATTATTATTACCATATTAAGCAAGCTTTCTTTATTACCGTTATTATTACTATTTTTATTTTTTATGTTAAACCATTATTGTATAATAATTTCTTTATTTTTCTTTTTTAAATCTATTTGGGCAAACTTCCTAATAGTCTTCACCGTTCTTTTCTCGCAAAGCATTTTTTCATCGTCTTTGTAATGAAACAAGATAGAAGCTATCTGCTGCTAACGCAGGCAAGTTGCTTCGCAACATGCCAAATCAGCAAAGTAATTTTATAAACTTAACTGATATTCGGAGTTAATTTTGTGAAAAAATGATTTAAACAGCAATCTGCTTAACGATTTTAATTTAACAGACAATTTAAAATGAAATACGGAGCAAGTTACTTAATATTAGCAAATCGTTAAGCTTCGCCAGACATATTTCAAAACCCACATAATTTAGTTCACCTAGCAAATTAATGTTTATTTTAGATAAAAGATTTTGAAATGAAAGCTTTTCATCATGCTCTAGGAGGTTAATTCGTTTTAAATAATAGTTTATACTCTTAATGATTTTCTTTCGACGCGATTTTTTGTAGAACCCCCAAAAAATTCCTGCAAAAAAAAAACGGTTTTTTAAAACTCGAATATTGATCCCTGTAGTATTTTTAAAATTAGAACACTTCGACAAATCAGAAGAATAAGAACAAACAATATAATAAAATATTATTTATAAATTAGACAAGAAAATAATTCAATAAATATTTTAATAAAAAAATCCCATTTTTTATCAAAACAAAAAAGTTTTTTAACTAAAAACTTTAAAAATTATTAAGAGTTTTTTTAATTTGAAATCCTAAATTTTTCGAATTAATGTTAAAATTATTATATTTGTAGCTTTAACAATTTATAACAAAGATTAAAAAAAATTTCTGTAATAATAGTTATATTAAATTAATAAAATACTGTCATTTACTTTAATTTCACGATAAACATTGAAACGAATATATATAACACTAAGTAGTCAGTTGTTTAGAGAAGCATCATGTTAGATTGCCATACACCACTGAATATCTCCAATTCGCGTCTTGATCACTGTGCTATAGATATGAAGTTCTTCAATATTAAAATGTGTAATCAGACTCGCTGGCGGTAACGTACCCCTTTGGTGTTCAGGAGAAGTGGTCAGTTGACCTACAGATCATCTGGTTGGCCAACCTCCACACTACGCGTATCCCTTACAGGATTTTATGGACAATAACGTGAGATCTCAGATAACTCAAATTGAAGATGAGTTTATAGATGAATAGGTATTTTATCATATGGTATGTGTCTTATTAATTCACTGGATCTAAATTCTGTAAGTTGTGTTGAGTATTCTAAGAAGAGCTAGTGTTCCAGTATAATCCTTCTTATTTCTGGCCCTTCTAAAAATTAGAATTCCTTCACAAACAGTAAGTGATGAAATATATAGAATTTAACTTTACTGTCATTGTAGTGGAATTTAACACTTTTTCAATGTAAGTTATATCAAATTAACCAAGCAATTGTTTTTATTAGACCTTCTCTACTAAGTACTATTCTTAAAACATGAAAAAAATTCGTTTATTTAATCACTCAAAAGAGCCTATTTTGAAGGATTCATTAACCAACCGATAAATGGGATTTTCAAAAGCATAAAATTCTTTTCAACTCTTTTCACCAATGGAATTTATTTAAAAATATTTTCACAATAATACATCAAACGCTTTTTCGTTCCAACTCTATCATTTAACTGCCTCGCCTTGCGAAATCCATCAAAAAACCTCAATGGCGATTTTCGAATTTTAAACCAACCAATTGAATTCCTTTCACACACACAAAAAAAAAAAAAAAAAAAAAAAAAAAAAAAAGATTATTCCTCCTAGTTGGCAATTTACACACCACCCACTTCCTTGGCTGTCAAAAATTGAGTGAGAAACTCTTTCCAAACACAATCAAAATCTGTTCTTCTTCGATCAACTTAATATTTCAAAATATTGTAAATAAGAAATGCAGTACCATTTGTATTGATTGGCTGGGACTGGCAAATTTCACGGGTACTATAAGACATGCAGATTCTCTAGATGATCTTTCACAAAGGATTGTGTTGGCCCTTTGAGACTTGTATAAGGTGAAGATGCATTCTTATTGGAACGAGAATATATTCTTGTTGCAACAAGAATACATCTCCGCTGATTCATTCCCCGAAGAGACTTACCGCGCTTTTAACAAAAAAGACGGAAGTCGTACAGTTCACCTCAAAGTATAAAAAGAAGCAGAAGGATCTCATTTCAGCAGAATGATACGAACTGGGGCACGGCAATAGAATAAAAGAGGTTTTGTTTGAAGAAGGAATGCAATTTATACTGATTTGCTGAATAAATAACGTTGCATTTTCCATGTAGCAGTTGTATTAAATGAATTGTTTTATTTGAATAAGTTATTGATGCCATATCTGATTTTTGCACTTCATTAAACTAATTATGAATTGTTAATATTTCATTTTATATCTGTGGCATTAATTTTCAAATCCATTTTAACATAGGAATATTTCTCTAAACATCTTATTATAAAAAATTTTATTGCTGTAATGTTTTATAATACATTTTAAATTTATAAAGAAAATTAATTTCCTAATTTCTTAATTTCTTTTTTATGCACCCATATTATTGCATTAAACATGTATAATTTTTTTCTTTATTCTTGATTATAAATTATAATATAGTTCTGGCTATTATTGTAAAAAAAGAAATTCAAAATTTTTTTATAATCAATAAATATGAAAAAACATCTTTTGTTATTTCTAGTTAAAAATTATTATATAAATTATTATAAAATTATTATATATTTATTATAAATTATCCGTAAAAACCATAAAAACGTTTTGTTTTTTATTTAATTAAACAGTTTCAAATGTGCACATTATGTTGGGATTTCTTATACAAAGAACTATTTTGAATACTTTCTTTTTGTTATTTATTAGCAGATGTGATTAACATTAACCAGCTACTATTATTTTTACTACATTTATTTTTAGTTTAAACAAACAAATTTAAAAAGTTTCAATCAAAACTCTTTTGATAACATAAAAATAAATTAATATCAAGATAATAATGCACTGCTAGTTAATCTCCACATAGAATACAACAGACTAAAAGGAAAGCCCTAACTTAAAAACAATTCCTATCACAAGTAAAAAGCATAGTATAACCATTGAAAATAAAAACAATAGATGTAAATACAATTACCGCAACGCAAGCGAATGTATAAAGAGTTATATTTACAAAAAAAATTTGTATTGAATTAGCAGACGAATATGAAAACCATACATTATGAGGTTATCTCAGTCGTGAGTACAAAACGTTCAATAACAGTTAAAAATAAATAAAATAGAAGCAAGACATAACCTCACAAAAAGGTCTCATTCGACTTCCATTTTATCGATTAAAAATAGCTGCATTATACATTAGTATGACCAATAAAAATAAAACAAAAACAAGGTTTTTATTTCCTTTAAAAATTACTAATAAGAATTTTGTTCGAGATTTTTGTAGACGCGCTAGACAAAACTATATTAAAAATCAGAGGAAAAAAATTTAAATATTTTAAGTTTTAAGAAATATAGCCAGCCAGACTAATCTCTTGTTTTATTGAAAGAGATAATTATTGCCTAGAACTTAATAATATTAGATACTTTAGCACAGATAATGAATAAATAAGTCGAAATAAAATCCAAATATTTGTAAGTAAGATAATTACTAAAATTAAACTAAATCCTTTATGTTACTTTTTTAGGTTTTTATTTGAAAAAAAAAAATCTAAATTTAAATCAAAGGAACCTTTTAAACGTAGTTTATCCACATTTTAAGTAGTCGAAAATGAAATTGAAGAGAATAAATTCTTATTTTATATAAATATTAATTAATTGGATGCAAATACTGAAGTTAATAATGGCACAAAATGGAAGAATTTAATAGAAATTATTCATGTATTATGAAAACAATGTATTGTAACTTCTGTGTTAGAAATTTATGAAGGACATTTGTTAATAAAGTAATTGGTATGTAATGTTGAATATTACAGACTTATTTCTATTTTGACATTCAATTTAAAGAATGTTTAAATTGAAATTTCATTAGTTAAATTACTTTTCACTGTTTAAATAAAAAAGAAATTCAAAAATGATTTATGAGAAAACCCATTATTTCTTTCAATTAAAAAATATTTCATTTTAAACTACACTTTTGAATTGAATTGTTTTAATTATATTTTTCTGAAAAACCTTAATATTTTCTTAATATTAAGGTTTACTAGCAGTATAAAAGATAACTTTAACATTTTGCTAGCTAAAAACATAAAGCTATTTAAATAAATCCATAATTTTATTTCATGAAAAAATGTCAATTAACGACTATGAAATAGAAGTTACATGTAGGGTAAAATATAAATATAAATAAAATTACAGCAGAAAATTTTGAATGACACAGAAAAAATATGTTGTCAACTTTCAGTGTTACTCATCGTTAAACAGCGATTTCCCCCTACGATTTAATAGTGCAATTAAAGAAGTATAAATATGTGTGGTTATTCAAAAGACAATTTTAAATATCTATGAATTATTCATTTGGCACGAAAATATTTTTGACGTGAAAAAGACAAAGAAATTACGTTATGAGGACTTTTAAAATTTTTAATAATTCTTAAGAAAGGTTACTTTTCTGTAATTAAAACTAGACGCGTTATAATAAAAAAAATAGAATTTTAATAACAAATTATTTGTTTTTAGCTATTTTAAAATCATTATTACTTCATGCGTTGTTTAAATCTTTTGATGCGTAAAAATTATATTTTTCCTTTCTAGACAGTTTTGTTATGATTTTTCAATTAATGTTGACATTTTATGGTTTTAATTTTCTCAGTAAAAGGCAGTGGAATTTTAATTTATTGAAAATAGCTTTAATTTACGTTTATGAATCTTAAATAGTTTTAAAATGAAAAGTTTTTGGAAGAAATTTACATACGTTGTAATAAATTATGTTCTAATATTACTCGCATTCCATCATATCTCAATTTCTACTAGAAGTAATTTTTTGAATTTATATATTCTACATACTTTGTAGATCATTGATGTAGTACACAGTAAGCTTGCAAAATACAAAGATTTCGATTTCCATTGTTGCTTACAAGCATTATTTTGAAAATTATTGGTGACATTTGATGCAGACTTTCGCGGATCCATTGCTAGAGAAGCCTGTAAAATTTTTCTGGTTTCCTACCATATAATAATATATAAACTCGGACCTCATCCTTTGTGTGGTTTCCTCCATTTTTTGTTTTTTTACTTTCACCCACATAAAAAATTAATTTGTCACATAGAATTGGTGTTCAAACCATATTAATAAGCTCCCACTCTTGAGCCAATGAAAAAGAGTAAACTAATTTCATATAGGTGAGAAAACTATATATGGTATGTAAGCAAAGAGATTCAATAAGAATTTCAACTATTTATGAAAGACTATAGTACCGACAATACAACTGCCTGATGTTTTTCAACCGATTTTTTTCCGATACAATATGCAAATGAGGGCAATTACTCCTTAAAGTTTTCCTCAAAAGTAATGTCTTCCCCATCTTAGTTCATCGGTGGTTTGTTGATGGCAAACATAAGTAGAACATGAAGTCAACTAAGTTCAATAAGATAAGCTAGACGATTTTCGCATTTACCACTGGTTGTATTGCTTATATTTACCACTGCTTGTATTTAAACAGACACATGTGAATACTTCCAGTTCAGAACATAATATTTACTGCAGAGTCGTAAGAATTAAGACATTGAGAAATTAAGAAGAGAATTAATTACAAGAATTAATAACATTGAGAAAATAATATTAAATTATATATTTAACAGTTTGAATGTTCTAATAAGTATTTCTTTAGTCAAATTAAATCTTTCATATACTATAGTTATTTTCGCCAATATTGACTTAAGCATATTGGATATATATATATATATATATATATATAATATACAAATGTTACTTTGTTGAATTTCTTTACTTTGTATACATAAATGTGTGTGTGGGTGGTTGTATTTTCTGCAGTAAACTTTGAGTGTTCCTCAAGAAAACAATTACTACACTTACTATATAATAAGTGAAACATGCAATATTTCGGACAATAAAATAAGCAAATGCACTTACCATCAAATAGAGTTGAAAAATAGCCAATATATTGCACTTTCTGATAAGTAAATAACCCTCTAGGAAAAATATGCATGTTTTGCTATTATTGATGTGATAAAAGTGCGCAGCTTTGTGTATTTTAGAACCTCATGTCTTCTTTGAATTTAATAAGTAATTGTAAATTGACAAGTTCTTTCCCTTATTTTTTCTAGTAACCTTTGTATGTTTATTTTATCGAATTATTGTGACATGTGATGAAGCGCATTGGGAACCTTTTGAAGGAAATGCCTTCGAGATCCTAGCAATTAAATTCTTTTATTTACGCAATTGCCTGAATAGATCTTTTAGACTTTCTCTTTTATTTACTTTCGTATTGAAGTCAGATGGGGTATGATTCGAATGCAACTTTGAGAATAAAAAGCAGATAAATGTTTAAAATAATATTGATATTCCTCAGCTGTGAACAACTATAATAAAAACATATATTCATGGAAAATTAATGTATGAATTTATTATTGTGCTTCATTATCTAGATCTGTCAGAGTGGTCTGATAAGTAGCAGAAATGAATAAGCATTGTTTGATTGTAATTGAGACTGCTCAATTCACTAGATATGACGGGAATAAGTATGATAAAACACTTGATCGGACTGTACTTGCGTTGGTTGGTGCAAAAATCATTGATCGATTCTTGGTTGATGTTTGTTCCAAAAATCTTTGATCGATTCTTGGTTGATGTTTGTTCCAAATTATGATGAAATGATGTGACTGGAATGCTATAGTTTCTATATTTTGTAATGACAAATGATCTCAAATACTTGACATTTGGAAAAAAAAATATTATAATTTTTCTGTTTTTCATCAGTTTCTATTTTCAATTAAAATTTGAACTAATTTATTTCAGCATAATATTCTTTTATTAAATGATGCAATAAATAAATATATCTGCCCAACTCGAGGCTGAATGGTAAATGAGAATAGCTATCGTCCATGAAACATCACGTTCAAAAGCTCTGGTAGCAATAATTATATTCACTGCTTTCATTACACTCATATTTTCTTTTTTCTATATTTCGTCCTTTTTTTTTCAATTAAAATTTGAACAAATGTATTTCAACATAATATTTCTTAATTAAGTGATACAATAAATAAATAAATCTACCCGACTAGAGGGTCAATGGTAAACGAGAATAGATGTATCCAGGTAACCTCAGGTTCAAAAGATCTGACAGCCAATCATTACAGTCATCGCCTTCAGAAACAACGGGAATCAATGGTTAATACTATAACGTACATAACTATCTTGAATCAACTGCTAGAGACTGGAATGCGTTTTAAAAATTATCTTCCATATGACACTCAAATATTTGACAGTTATTGTTATGCATTCACCATCGTTGAATTTGTTAAATATATAATAGGAACACAATGTCCAACAATGCATAAAGGAATTAGCATATCTGTTACTTAATAAAGCAAAAGTCAGAAATTCGTACTTGTATTCATAGAGCAATATTAAATACCAAAATATTGAATATGATTCGACACTTCATTTCAAATTATGTAATTTTATAATAAATTCATCTATTCTTAAAATATAAAAACCATCAAATATTATTAATTTAACGTAAAAGCATTAAATTAAATTATATTTAGTTAGTAAATTTAATAAAATATCATGAATGACGTATATTTATTTAAAAGTCACTAAGAAGACAAAAATAAATTTATTTAAAATAGTCATTTATTTATTCTGTTATGAAAATGTTTTAAATTCAATGAATGTTATATTGGTGGACTTAAAAGATTACAAAAACATTAAAGACAACTGCAGTAGCTGAATAATAGTAATTTAACTGAATTACCATCTATTTAAATTTATAATATACCAATGGCGAAAAATTCCTCGAAATCTGTATAAATAGTTTTTTTGAAGATTTGTAACTGAAAAAAAATAATAAAACTAAATTTTCACATTGTTTCATCTTTACAGTAAAGGGAGTTTTTCTTAAATTCTATAATCGATATTCTTTTTTAGAAATTTCAGTTTCTACCTTCAAAGTATGAAAATGGAAAGTTTATTGTATTTGAAATAATCTTTTAAGATTTAAATTCGTGAAGTCTTTATCTTATTTTATCATGGGAAAAGAAAATTAATCGAAACGGAAAAGTAAAAATAGAAAGGAAAAAATAATAAAAATGGAATGCACGATAAGTATTGTTAGCCACAGACAAAATTGTGATCGTAAACTGAAGATCAAAATCTTCGAAGAAACGTGAAAAAAAATCAATGAAATGGAAATTCTTCAATTTACTATTGAAATTATATTGAAACTTACTTTCAAAAATGGTTCCTCTGAAATTCTTTTTTTTTAACATAAAAATGTTGTGAGATCATAGCTCAATCAAAAGTTCATATTGTTGGTTATTGGAGAATTGACACTTCAATAAAAACGATTTTAAGATGATTTTAGGGACTATATATTAATAAATTAAAGTTTTCTTCATTTCTATTTAAAAAAATGTATTTTTATTGTTTTATGTATGTTTTGAATGGACGTATTAATTTTAGAGCACCAAGCATAATGTATGAACCAATAAATACAAGTTCATTGTTTTTAAATGTACATATAGACTTTATATAAATCTACAGTTAATTACATATATATTTTATTCACTAATTAAAAAAAGCGAATAAAATAGGAAAAATGCAGAAATTGACTGAAATTGAATATTAACGGTACAATAAATTTTTTTAAAAGCTATATTATTGCTTGCGTTATTCCGTATTATATGTTTGATTACATCCTCATGCCCCCCTTAGAACCTATTCCCATATTTTTAAATATAATTTTATATATTTTGTAACAAAAATTTTTTTTCTGAGAATTTTGTAATTTTGTATGTAATTTTTATGTATGTAATTTTTGTAGTAATATGTATGTAATTATGAATGTAATTTTTAAAAAGAATTACATTATTTTAAAAAGTTACAATTTGTCTAAAAGAATTCATTTGCATATGAAAAGGGATTCTTTATGTTACTATTAAGTAATTTTTTTTCAAATAAAAACACTAAATATATTGCAAGCTACAAAAATTATTGCTTACTAAATATATTTTTAATTATTATTATTATTATTATTTATTTTTTTGCTTATTTGTCTTATCGCAAAATATTTCTTTCATATATACAATATGAAATTAAATCATTAATATAATCTGTCATATTCAATGTTTTAAAGAATGAAACTTTTGAAAAAAAATATATTAGAAATAAAATATATTAAATTAAAGATAATGAGGAGTTGAAAACATTGAATTTACTATTATCAAATAATTAGTTCAATAAAAATAATTAATTTAATAATCAATAATAATAACAATAACTATGATTCGATATTGATTAATTTGAAATTACTGAATAAATAATATTTAATATTATCAATAGGAGGGACTTAAGGGAGCGAGAGGGATACAGCACTGAGTTTTCGAATGCAGGTATCTTGGCTTGAAATCAAACTAGAAAGGCTTAAATGATAGCTTTTGTTCCATGTAGTTAAGGAGTGGGATACAAATCATCAAAGGTCACAATGTCCTTCAATTTACTTTGAGGAGATAGGGAAGAGAGTGCGAATCCGCCTACCCCACCAAGAGGTACTTCTGAACCACTCACATTTTAATCCACCACATTTTTTATTATGAAATAAAGGCACAGCGTAATGGGTTCATGGAGGAACGCTGAATCTACTATTTGCTGGCGACGTTTGCCTAACGCTATAAAGGCAATGTCCTCAGATGAAAGTAACCATTATTAAAAGCCCAACTCTGCTACTTGTCATCAACAAATAGCTTTCATCTTAGACTAAATGACAATTTTTATCTTCACCATGTTATCAATTTTGCAAATTATTATTAAGAGCAAGATAGAGACCGATGTCTAAGAGAAGATATTTTAATGTTTCATGATCTTAGAAATACTTGTTATAATGCTTTCGTCCTTATGTAATATAGGAATGTGAATGAAATCTTGTCGTCTACAAACAACTTTTTTCCTGAAATAAATGGCAACTTTACCATGGTACCACTTTGGTCAATTGACGTTAATTGTCTACGAGTAGAACATTTAAGATTAAATGCCCCAGAAATGCTTGATTTGTCCTGTCATAAGGGAAAAAAATGTGAAAAGATAATATCCTATGTAGGGATAAACAAGGACTACATAAACAGGTGATTTAGTAAGTACCTCCAGGTTATCCCACTGTTGATCCAAAATATTATTGCAACATCCTATGAAATATACATCACCAATACGATTTATATTCAAAGTTAAGAAAAATTGTCATTTTAAAAACTCTTTACATAATCATAGTCTTTTAAGAATAACATTAAATATGTTTCCTATTGCTTGTGGTAATACTTCCAAATGATTGTCAAAGATTTAAGGAATGGGATATATCCCTTGGTAAAACGAGAAGCTTATTATCGAAGATGCTGCTCATTTGCTTAAAGAAAGAAATATGAAAGTCTTTGTTTGAAAGAATTATTCAAAAAATATTTTTTGATGAATAGAGAGTAATTTATTTTGTAGTTGACTAACGATTTGTTATTGTCACTGCTCATCACTCTTTCAAAACAACGAAGATTAGGCTTCAAATTAATCTTTTCAGTAGCTTAACAAGTATATATTTTTAATTGTCCTTGATTTCAGCGAAGTAGGTAGAATTATGAATCCTCTGTTACTTAAGATTTAGTTTTTTTTAGTTTAGTTTAATATTTTTCGTAAGTCACAACGTAACAGATAATTGTTCGCCAAATTTATAATCCCAAAGCTTTTTAATTAATTTATAATTTAAAAAAAGGTTTTATTTGCAAGATTTATGTTTGTAACTCTGATAATAAATGTTCGATATTTGAGTATCTTTTTACAGATAAAGCTTTTCATAGGTACTTAATTTAAATGATTAAGATGCTTGGAATTTTCCAATTAAATATTTCGCACCTATTTAAAATGAGGTTATTTGTTTAATTATTTACATGCATTATTTGTTATTTAATGTTTATCAAGAACATTTTTAAGAAAGAATATTTAAATTCTTTGGTTTATCAAGTTTCTATTGTGTTCATTGCATTTGTCGTTTCACTTAAACGTATATGTATAAAACACAAATATGTTAACATGTACAAAAAATATGATTGTTTAGATAATAAGTGGTCTCATGATAATGAATGGGCATAATTAAGATCAGAAAAGCATAATTTCTGTTACAACAGTTAAAGAAATTTGAAAATTTTACTGAAGAATTTTAAAATTAAACTTTCTGCAAAACTCCTGTTTTGATTAGTACAACTTTTAATCTTTGCGAATGAATTTCTTATATAATTTCTTAATCATAAACAGTATTAATGTATGGATTAAAAATGATTTAAGAATACTATTGTTTTAAATTTTATGTCGAAGTCTTCATTTTATTATTAGAATTCTAACAAATTAAAAATATTTTTCTTATGGTTAATATATCTTCATATGTTCGCCTAAAGAATTTTACATCCAACCGTAGATCCTCATTATACTCAGTTAAGAGGATCAACCATTGGATGTGAAATTCTTATAGCCTCATCATTATAACCTCATCATAACCTCATTATAACCTTATCATTCTTCGACAGTCATTTTTTTTTAGCTTTTGGATAGTAATATAAAAAGAAGTCCAGAAAAACTAAGACTAATTTCTTTAAAAGACCTAAAATAAATTGTAAGCTTTCTCTTTGTTATATCTGACATCTAAACACAAGTTGATAGATTAAACTGCCAAAATATATTGCGCATAGTTAATGAAACATACATATAGAATTTATGGATATTCAAAAAATCAAAACTTCTTACATTATCTGATGTAAAACATAAAAATTAGTATTACTTACACATTTTTTTAAATACAATATACAACGATTTTCTTAAAAAAAAAAATTCAATTTTGAACTTAAAAGCTTCATTTCAGAGAGTTTGTAATTGCATATTTTTTTCGCTGCAAGAAATGAAAAATAAAAATACGAAAATTGTCTTGAAAATAGTTTACCTTAATTTAAATTAAAATACACTAAAATGATGGTGAGAACATTTATTTTTAATTCCACCAATGTCACTTCAAACACTCTGGTGAAATGCATTATAAACTTAACCCATGAATTTACAAGCTTATATATTTTTAAAAACATTAAATAATTATTTATGTTTTATTTTATATAGCTAAATTATCCGGTAATTACTGGGATAATATGATAAGAAGTGAAACAATAAGGATAAAAGACACAAATAATTAGAAAATTCAAAAATGGATTTCTTTTTATTAATGTTATGTATAATTAATATTACATTTGCAAGCAAATAATAAATAAACAAAAAGAAAAGGAAAATTTACAATTTAGAAAAGAACAAAACGAATAGCGATAGTTTATCTGACGGCATCTATTGGTAGATATAGGCAACTTAAATCTAAAAAAAACTAAAATTAATTAATTAAATTTAATTACAGAATTAATATTTGAAAAACTTGTATTAACATCAAGTGTCATCCCCTACAAGTTCAAAAAAATGTATTTGAACTTGAGTGGATGAATAAAAAGTATTTTATTAACGATTGAAAATTTGAACAAGATATATATAGGGAGAGTGTGAGCTAATAGAAGGAATTGAAAAAAATTGTCTTTGCTTTCAACAGAGGATCTATAAAACATTTTTTTATAATTTAATTAATTAATTATATAATTATTAGCACGGGAAAGAAATTTAAATTAATATTAAATATAGAAAAAAGTCATGGAAGAACTTTAAATAAACTAATAAATATAGCTTGAAAAAGTATATTTAAAAAGAATAAACCAATAAAAAACGTTGAAAGTAGCCAAGCAAACGAAAAAAGGGATCAAGGAAAGGAAAAATCCTTCTACTCAAAACAATACTCAAAATTTTATGGGTAATAAAGTAAACTTCAGTATGAAGTAAAAAAAATCATTTCATTTAAAATTTCAGGCAATCATTTGGGCATACACAATATTTTAAGGGCTGATAATTTATTAATTATTTTTAATAAATAATTAGTTATTAATTATTCATCCATTAATAATTTTATTTGTTGTCCATAACTTTATGAATAATAGATGAACTTCAGTATCAAGTAAAAAAATAATTTCAATTCAAAATTTCAGACAATCGCTTCTGGATACACAATATTTTATGGGTTGATAATTTATTTATTATTTTTAATAATTAATTTATTAATTATTGATAATTATTTAATTTAATTGTTTTTCCATAATTTTATAGGTAATAATTGAACTTTAATATCTATTAAAAATAATTTCAATTAAAAATTGCAGGCAACTTGTAGATACATAATATTTTATGTTTTTACACAAAGAATGTGTACTGAAGACTTAATACAGTTACTACAAAATATATGTTATACTGAAATTTTTTACCCTCTTCTTCAGTTTATAAACCTTTTATTCGGAAGGTAAAATAAAATTAAAAATGCTATTAGACTTACGCCATTAAAATCTATATAAATCGCTCGTAAAAATTAAATCTTCCATCCCTTTAATTAAACTGAGAGAATTAAGGGACTGAAATCAGGGAGAAAAAGGAGGAATTTCTTAGTATTAAGGTAGTAATGGTGCAATCTTCATCAAGACTTTCAAAGAAATGATTCTGAAGGTAAAAATCTTCAAATGACTTTCAAATAAATGACTTTAATTCTTACTATTAGTAAGAATTGATGTATTTTCTTGAATATAATCTAACACACACAAGCATAACACATAACCACAAATGTTTTCATGAACCCTGATTGAACAAATTTGAAATTAAAATAGAGTACATTACATTTTATATTAATTTACATATATTTTAATTGCTATCCTTTACACTTTAATTGCAGACACAGGAAGCTTAAACATGCTCTTTTCAAATTATTAATACGACTATTCGTATTTTTAACAAAAGCTCAAGTACTGAAAAATACGTTAATCGCCTTGAAGCGGAAACTTCATCGCAAGAAGTATTTAATCTCCCGCGTGAATATAATCCGAATAGAGTCTGCAAAATGGCAGCCGGTAATAGCGAGACAAGTACTTCACTCGCTGATTAGTGTTTCAGCATAATGATTGAACTCAAGCGGTAAAACTAAACGTTAATTCTCGGAAATACATTCGCAATTTTCACGGGAAAATGGAAGGATGTTCATTATTTACCTGCTCCTTAATTTATCTTCACCGAGCTGGATACAATCTTCAATGCGTTGTTGAAATTTCCCTTTTTTTTAATATAATATATTCTAAAATAATTGCTTTAAAGATATTTATATGAGTGCATGACTTTAAATAACATTAAAAAGTAAAATACGGAATAAGTAAGAATTATTTTGAATCTCTATAATTCTTAAAAATGTCAGATAATGTATTAAAACTATCCTAATTTTATCCCAATTTATTATACTGTGAATAATTTTTAAATATATTATATATATTTAAGTATCCAAACCAATTTAAGTTCATTCTCCAGGCATTTTAAGTATATAGAAATAAAATGTTTATAAAACAAAACCTTAAAGTAGAATCATGAAAGGATGTTTACTAAAAAGTAAAATATGGAATTATAAAGGATGGAATTATAAAGGATGAAATTATAAAGGATTATAAAGGTCTCTTAATTAGGAAAAAATATATATATAAACAGCGATCACTTAAGAATTTCGATTTATTATGTGTAAACATATTTTATCAATTATTTGTCATGAAAAGTTGAATATACAACATTAAGTGATAGTTAAAGTAATTTTATAAACGTAACTGATATTTAGAGTATATTTTGAAAAAATGATTTAAACAGTAATTTGTTTAACAATTTTAATTTAACAGATGATTTAAAATAAAATGCGGAGCAAGTTTTTTAATATTAGCAAATCGTTATTCCCCGCCAGACATATTTCAAAACCCACATAATTCAATTCCCCTGGCAAATTAGTGTTTATTTTAGATAAAAGATTTTGAAATGAAAGCTTTTTATCATGCTCTAGAGGTTAATTCGTTTTAAATAATAGTTTATACTCTCAATGATTTTCTTTTGACGCAATTTTTGTAGAACCCACCAATCCTGTAAAAAAACAGTTTTTTAAAAATCGAATATTGTTTCCTGTAGTATTTTTAAAATTAGGAAACTTCGACAAATCAGAATAATAAAAACAAAGTTACAAATTCTAAATCAATAGTCTAATTTATAAAAACTAAATTATTTATAAATTAGACAAGAAAATAATTAAATAAATATTTTAATAAAAAAATCACATTTTTTATCAAAACAAAAAAAGTTGAATAATATAAAAACATTTTTGAAATTATTAAAAATTTTTTCAGTTTAAAACTTTAAATTTATCGAATTGATGTTAAAATTATTATATTTGTAGCTTTAACAATTTATAAATAAGGATTAAAATTTTCTTTCTAATAATAGTTATTTTAAATTAATAAACTACTCTCATTTATTTTAATTACACAAATATTAGACACACGACAAATATTGAAACGAATATATATAACACTAATTAGTGAACTGTTCACAAAAGCATCATGTTGGATTGCCATACACCGCTGAATATCTTCAATTCCCGTCTGTACCACTGTGCTACAGATATGAAGTTCCTTAATATTAAAACGTGTAATCATGTTTCCTCCTACTCACTGGCGGTAGCGCCCCCCTTTGCCGTTCAGGAGAAATGATCATTTGGCCTATAGACCCTCACACGCAGTTACAATCTTGTCGGCCAACCTGCATACCACACGTGTGATTTACTGGATTTTATGGACTTGAGATCCCAGAAAGTTCAACTTGACGAAAAAGTTTATGGAGAAATAGGTCTTTTATCATATGGTGTGTGTCTTATGAATTCACTGTATCTAAATTCCGTAAGTTGGGTTGAATATTTTAAGAAGAGCCAGTGCTCCAGTGTAATCCTACTTATTTCAGGCCCTTCTAAGAATTAAAATTCCTTAACAAACAGCAAGTGTTAAAATATATACAAATTAACGTTCCTGTCATTGTAGTGGAATATAAAACTTTTTCAGTATAATTTATATGAAATTTCCGAAAATTTTTTATTATTAATGTTAATAAAAATACAGAACAATTAATATATGCAAAAATTCGTTTACTTAATCATTCGAAAACCCTTTCTGGAAAGATTCATAAAACAACGATAGATGGAATTTTCAAAAGCATAAAATTCTTTTCTACTCTTTTCATCAATAGAATTTATTTTAGAATATTTTCACATCAATACATGAAACGCTTTTCCGTTCCAACTCTATCATTTAACTGCCTCGCCTCGAGAAATCCATCAAAAATCTCAATGGCGATTTTCGAATTTTAAACCAACCACTGAATTCCTTTCCCATACAAAAAAAAAGATTATTCATCGTAGTCGGCAATTCACATAGCACCCCTCCATGGCTGTCAAAAATGGAGTGAGAAAATCTTTCCAAACGCAATCTAAATCTGTTCTTCTTCGATCAACTTAATATTTCAAAAACTTATAAATAAGAAATGCAGTACCATTTGTATTGATTGGCTAGGCCTGGCAAATTTCACGGGTACTATAGGACATGCAGATTCCCTAGATGATCTTTCACAAAGGCATGTCTTGGCCCCTTGAGACTTGCATAAGGTGAAGATGCATTCTTATTGGAACGATAATATATTCTTGTTGCAACAAGAATACATCTCCGCTCATTCATTTCCCGAAAAGACTATCGCGTTTTTAACAAAAAAGACGGAAGTCGTACAGTTCACCTCAGAGTATAGAAAGAAGCAAAAGGTTCTCATTTCAGCAGAATGATACGAACTGGGGCACGGCAACAGAATAAAAGAGGTTTTGTTTGAAGAAGGAATGCAATTTATACTGATTTGCTGAATAAATAACGTTGCATTTTCCATGTAGCAGTTGTATTAAATGAATTGTTTTATTTGAATAAGTTATTGGTGCCATATCTTATTTTTGCACTTCATTAAACTAATTATGAATTGTTAATATTTCATTTTATATCTGTGGCATTAATTTTCAAATCCATTTTAACATAGGAATATTTCTCTAGACAACTTATTATAACAATTTTATTGCTGCAATGTTATGTAATGCATTTTAAATTTATAAAGAAAATTAATTTCCTAATTTCTTAATTTCTTTTTATGCACCCATATTATTGCATTAAACATGTAGAATTTTTTTCTTTATTCTTGATTATAAATTATAATATAGTTCTGGTTATTATTGTAAAAAAAGAAATTCAAAATTGTTTTATAATCAATAAATATGAACTTTTCAAAGGTAGAAACTTAATAATTAAAAAAAAAAACCTCAATTATATAGTAATTACTTTTTATTCCAAATGCCCGTTGAAACTATCCACTTTCTTTGGAGTCATAATATTGTTAAGAACTTTTGCACAAACTTTTAGATCGCTAATCGTAATATGAGATTTAATTCATTATGAAAATTTAATATTAGAATTTTAACTTTTTGTATCTGTGCCTGTTGTATTTCATACTTAAACAATTATTTTATCTCATTTTAATTTTGAAATAACAATAAATTTGAGTTACTCTCTGTTATCGGTTTGAATAATAACATATTTAAATATTTTCATCATTATTTTATTGCTAATTATGAAATGAAATAGCAAAATTATTTAGAATTTTTAACAAAATTCAGCGAAGATTTTATGAAGACTATTTAAATTTAAGATAAAACAAAAGAAATAACGAAACATCTTTTGTTATTTGTTATTAAAAATTATTATATATTTATTATAAATTATCCTGAAAAACCATAAAAACGTTTTGTTTTTTAATTAATTAAACAGTTTGAAATGTACACATAATGTGGTGATTTCTTGTACAAAGAACTGTTTTCAATACTTATTTTTTGTTATTTATTATCAGATATGATTAGCATTAACCGCCCACAGAAAACATTTTAGTTTTAAAAAACATATTTAAAAAGTTTTTATCACAACTCTTTTAATAGCAAAAAAATAAATTAATATTAAGATAATAATGTACTGCTAGTTAATCCCCACATAGAATACAGCAGACTAATAGGAAAGCCCTAAATTAAAAAATAATTCCAATCATAAGAAAAAACATAGTATAACGATTGAAAATAAAAACAATAGACGCAAACACAATTACCGCAACTCAAGGGAATGCATAAAGAGTTCTATTTACAAAAAAAAAAAAATTGTATTGAATTATCAGACGAGTATGAAAGCCATACATTATAAGGTTATCTCAGTCGTGAGTACAAAACATCCGATAGTTAAAAATAAATAAAATAGTAGCAAGACATAACCTCAGCAAAAGATCTCATTCGACTTTCATTTTTACTAATTAAAAATAGCTGCATTATCCATTAGTATGACCAATAATAATAAAACAAAAACGAGGTTTTTATTTCCTTTAAGAATTACTAATAACAATTTTGTTCGAGATTTTTGTAGACGCGTTAGACAAAACTATAATAGAAATCAGAGGAAAAAAAATTAAATATTTTAAGTTTTAAGAAATATAACCAGCCAGACTAATCTCTTGTTTTATTGAGATAGATAATTATTGCCTAGAACTTAATACTATTAAATACTTTAGCACAGATAATGAATAAATAAGTCGAAATAAAATCCAAATATTTTTAAATAAGATAATTAGTTAAATAAAACTAAATCCTTTATGTTACTTTTATAGGGTTTTATTGCTTAATGGAGATTAATAAGCAATATATTTGAAAAAAAAAATCTAAATTTAAATCAAATGAACCTTTTAAATGGAGTTTATACTCATTCAAAGTGTTCGAAAATGTAATTGAAGAGAATAAATTCTTATTTTATATAAATATTAATTAATTGAATGCAAATAATGAAGTTAGCAATAGCACAAAATGGAAGAATTTAATAGAAATTATTCATGTATTATGAAAACAATGTATTGTAACTTCTGTCTTAGAAATTTATAAAGGGCATTTGTTAATAAAGTATTTAGTATGGAACGTTGGATATTACAGACTTATTTCTATGACATTTAATTTAAAGATTATTTAGATTGAAATATCATTAGTTAAATTGCTTTTGAATGTTTAAATACAAACGAAACTCAAAAATGATTTATGAGAAAACCCATTATTTCCTCCAATTAAAAAAATATTTCATTTAAAATTAGAAATTTGAATATAATTATTTTAATGATATATTTCTTAAGAACATAATATTTTCTGATCGATACTAGCAGTTTAAAAGATTTTAACTGCTAAAGATTTTAACATTTAACTAAAAACATAAAGCTACTTAAATAAATATAAAAATTTTTTCATGAAAAAATGTCAATTAATGACGAAGAAACAGAAGTTGCATGGTAAGAAAAGAGTAAATATAAATAAAATTACAGCTAGAAATTTTGCATGACACACAAAAAATATGCTGACAACAATCAGTAATACTCATTATTAAACAGCGATTTCACCATAATTTTTAATAGAACAATTAAAGTAGCTTAAATATGAGTGGTTATTCACGAGATAATTATTAACATCTATGAATTATTCATTATCCACGAAAATAATTTTGACATGAAAAAGAGTAATAAATTACATTATGAGGAGTCTTAAAAATTTTGACTGTTCTTAAGAAAGGTTTCTTTTCTGTAATTAAAAGTATTCTATAACCAAAAAAATTAGAGTTTTAAGACAAAATTATTTGTTTTTATTTATTCAAAAATTATTATTAACTCATGTGTTTTTAAATCTTTTGATGCTTAAAAATTATATTTTTCCTTCCTAGACAGTTCAGTTATGATTTTTGTTAATGTTGACATTTTATGCTTTTAATTTTCTCAGCAAAATGCACTGGAGTTTTAAATTATCGAAAATAGCGGTAACTTTTTTCATGAATCTTAAATAATCTTAAAAAGTTTTTGGAAGAAATTTGCATACGTTAAAATAAATTCTATTCTAATATTACTGTCATTCCAGCATTCCTCTTTTTTTACTAAAAGCAATTTTCTGAATGTGGATATTCTACATCCTACGTAGATGAGTGGTATTTGAGTGGTAAGCTTGCGAAAGACAAAGATTTCGATTCTCATGGATGTTGCTAACAGGACCGTTATAATAAATTTTCTGATGTTAATCGCATTCGCAGTATATTAATATATATATAAATGTTACTTTGTTAAATTTTATATATAAATTTGTGTGTGGGTGTTTGCATGTAATTTGCGTAGTAATCTGTTATTAGAGTGTTATTCAATAAAACAATAACCGAACTTGCTCGCTATACAATATTTGAAACATGAAAGGTTTCTGACAATAAAATAAGAAAATACCCTTAATATGAAATACAATTCAAAAATCGCCAGTAAATTAAACTTTCTGATATGTATATATTCATATTTTTCCCTTACTGGTGTGATAAATGTGCGCAGCTTTGTATATTTTAGAACCTCATGCCTTCTTTGAATCTAATAAATAATTGTAAATTGACAAGTACTTTCACTTATTTTTTCTAGGAACCTTTGTATGTTTATTTTATCGAATTATTGTGACAAGTGATGAAGCGTATTGGGAATCTTTTGAAGGAAATGCCTTCGAGATCCCAGCAATGAAATTCTTTTATTTACGCAATTGCCTGAATGGATCTTTTAGACTTTCCCTTTTATTTACTATCGTATTGAAGTCAGATGCGTATATTTGCTTGGATATGATGTGAGTGTAACGTTGAAAATGACAAGAAAATAAAATAATAGAGATATACCAGCTGGGATCCACTACAATAAAAATATAGTTTCATGGAAAATTAATGTCTGAATTTATTATTGTGCTTCAATGTCTAGATCTGTCAAAGTGGCCTTATAAATAGCAGAAATGAATAAGCGTTGATTTTCTAATTGAGACTGCTCAATTCACTAGATACAAAAGAAATAAGTATGTTAAAACACTTGGTCGGAATGTACTTCCGTTGGTTTGCGCAAAAATCCCAGATCGATCCTAGGTTGAGGTTTATTCCATATTATGATGAAATGATGTGACTGAAATGCAGCCAATTTTCTGGTATTTTCTAGTGGCTAACGATCTCAAATACATGACATTTGGAAAAAAATTATTTTTGATTTTTCACCATTTTTTCTTTTCAAAAAAAATTTGAACGAATTTATTTCAGCATAATATTCTTTGATTATTGATTCAATAAATAAATATATCTATCTGTCCATCTGGAGGATCAGTTTGTAAACGAGAATAACTGGCAGGAAACCGGAAACCTCAAGGTCAAGGAGACAATCATTACAGTCACTGGTTTCAGAAGCTAGGAGTTGAATGATTAATATTATAACATATAATAACTAATATTATATCACATAATGGTTAATATTATAACACATAATGACTAATATTATATCACATAATGGTTAATATTATAACATACATATATTATATAATTAATACTATACCCTCCAGTCTCTAGTATTTGATTCGAGACAAGTGTCTCAAATCAATCGACTAGATACTCAGTAGTAAACGAGAATATCTGGCACAGAAATCTCAAGTTCAAAAGCTCTGGAGGCAATCATTAGAGTCACTGGTTTCAGAAACTAGGAACCTTAATGGTTAATATAATAACACATAATGGTTAATATTATAACATACATTTATTTTATAGTTAATATTATACCCTCCTGTCTCTAGCAGTTGATTCGAGACACTTTTCTTGAATAAACTATTAGAGACCTGAGAATGTTTTAAGAATTGTCTTTCATATGACACTCAAATGCGCGACAGTTACTCTTACATGTTCACCATCGGTGAGTTCTTTGAATATATAAGGGGAACACAAGGCCCAAAAATGCATAAACGAATTAAAGTATCTGTAACTTAATATAGCAAGAGTGAAAAGTTGTTACTTGTATAATATTCATAATGCAATATTAAATAAAAAGATATTGAATATGATTCGACAGTTTGTTTCAAATTATATAATTTTATGATAAATTCATCTATTGTTAACATACAATACGATCAAATATAATGAAATGAAATTATATTTATTTATTAAAATTAATAAAATAACATGAATAATGTATATTTATTTAAAAGCCCCCAAGAAGAAAAAAAGTAATTTATATAGAAAATTATTTATTTATTCTGTTAGGAAAATGTTTTAAATTGAATGAACGTTATTTTAGTGGATTTAAAAGATTACAAAAACATTTAAGACAACTGCTGTAACTAAAAGTAAGAATAGTAGCAATTTAAGTAAATTATCATGAATTTAAATTCAGAATGTACCAATATTAAAAAATTCCCAGAAACCTGTATAAATAATTTTTTGAAGATTTGTAGCTGAAAAAAATTTATAAAAGCACATTTTCACATTGTTTCATCTTTACAGTAAATGGAGCTTTCTTAAATTCTATAATCGATATTCTTTTTTAGAAAATTCATTTTCTACCTCCAAAGTATGAAAATGGAAAGTTTATTGTATTTGAAATAATCTTTAAGATTTAAATTCGCGAAGTCTTTATCTTATTTTATCTTGAGAAAAAAAAATTTAATCGAAACGGAAAAGTAAAAATAGAAAAAAAATATTAAAATAGAATGCACGATAAGTATTGTTAGCCACAGACAAAATTGTGATCGAAAACTGAAGATCAAAATCTTTGAAGAAACGTGAAAAAAAAATCAATCAATCGGATAGAAATTCCTTGAATTTGCTATTGAAATTCTGTTGAAACTCTCTTTCCAAAATGGTTCATCTGAAATTCTTTTCTTTTTTAGCATAAAAATGTTGTGAGATCATAGCTCAATCAAAAGTTCATGCCGTTTGTTATTGGTGAATTGACGCTTTAATACAAAACGTTTTTAATATCAGTCGTTTTTTCGAATTTTAGAAAGACCCTGAAGGTTCATCAACTTCCGGTTCTAGAAAAAGATTCTTTAAAAAAACTTATTACTTTTTTGGTTTAATAACTGAAATTATTTTGCAGCGGAAGTTTAATATCAAATGGACAGGAAATTGTTCGATTAAATTCTTAATTTAAAATTGAAAAATTGAAAAATATATTTTAAGAGTGAAGATAAGTTTAGGGACTATATATTAATACATTAAAGCAAAGTTTTCTTCATTTTTATTAAAAAAGGTATTCTTATTGTTTTATGTAGTGTTTTGTATTGAAATATTAATTTTAGAACACAAAGCAAAATATATAAATTAATATATGATATCGATTACAGTCTTAATTAAAAATTGTAAAATTGAAAAATACGTTTTAAGAATCATGATAAGTTAAGGGACTATATATTTAATAAATTAAAGAAAATATTTCTTCATTTCTATAAAAATGTATTTTTATTGTTTCACATAGCATTTTTGTATTAATTTTAGAATCCAAAGCATAATATATAGGCTCATCATTTTTAAATGTATTTATTGACTTCATTTATGTATATAAATCTACAATTAATTTCATATCTATTTTATTTCATAATTCAAAAAGCGAATAAAATATGAAAAATGCAAAAATTGACTGAAATTGGATATTAACAATCCCATAAAATTTCTTAAAAATTATAATCTTGCATTATTCCGTATCACATGTTTGATTGCAATCCCATGTTTTTCCCCCACACAAAATATATTTCCATGTTTTTTAATATAATTTAATATCCTTTGTCTCCGAAAATTTTGTCTGCTGTTTTTAACATAATTTCTCAAAAAAAAAAAAAAAAAAAATTCATTTGCACAAGAAAAGGAATTCATAAAGCTACTACTAAGGAATTTTTTCAAATAAAAACACTAAATATACTTTAAGTTGCTAAAACTAATTACTTACTAAGTACATTTTATTTATTTATTTTTTATTTTTGCTTTTTTTGTCTTATTGCAAAATGTTTCTTTCATATATACAATATAAAATAAAATCATTAATATTAAAGTTAATATTCAAGGTTTTAAAGAATGAAAATTTTGAGATTAAATGAATCAGAACTATATTATATTAAATTATAGATAATGAGGAGTTGAAAACATGGACTTTAACATTAAAAAATAATATTTAATTCAATAATAATAATTAATTTAATAATCACTAATAATGATAATAATAATAATTAATATAATTCTATATTAATTAATCTGGAATTATTGAATAAATGGTGTTTAATATAATCAATGGGAGCAATTTCAGGAAGCGAGGGGAAAACCTCATTGAGGTTTCGAATACAGGAAGGAACTAAAAATGCTTAAGTGATAGCTTTCGTCCCTATCTGGTCAAGGGTTTGATTAAAACCTCATCGTCCCTATCTGGTCAAGGGTTTGATTAAAACCTCATAGTCCGCAATGTCCTTCTGTGTAGTTTGAGGAGATGGAAAGGAGAATGCGAATCCATCTGCATCACCAAGGGGGACTTCTGAAACACTCACATTTTAAACTACTACTTTTTTAATATAAAATAAAGGTGCAGTGTAATAGGCTCAGGAAGGAACACGGTATATACTATGTATTACTGGCAACATTTGCCTAACATTATAAAGGCTATGTCCTCAGATAAAAACGACAGTTATTAAAAACGAAACTCGGATACTTGTCATCAACAAATAACTTTTTCTAGAAGTGAATGACAATTTTACCACTGTACTAATTTTGCAAATTAATGTTAAGAGTACGATGGGGAATGACTAAGAGAAGACCTTTTTTTGGTTAAATGACCTGCTTTAATAGCTTAAAAATTAGAAATGCTTGTTATAACTTTCGTTCTTATGTAATTAATTAATGTAATTGAAGCCTTGTCATATACAAACAACTTTTCCTTGACAACTTTATCATGGTACCACTTTGGCAAATTGATGTTAATATTGCGACAGAATGGGGGAGGGCAATGTCTTCGAGAAGAACATTTAAGATGAAATGCTCCTAGAAAAACTTTATTTGGCATGCCATAGGGAAGAAAGACGTGAAAAAGGTAATATATGTAGGGATAAACAAGGACTACTTAAAATGGTAAATTAATAAGTATCTCAAAGTAATCCCCCTGTTGAACCAAAATATTAATTGATATTAATATTGTGACAGAATAGGGGCGGGTAATGTCTTTGAGAACAACTTTAAGATTAAATGCTCCTAGAAATGCTGGATTTGGCATGTCATAGGGAAGAAAAAAAACCGTAATCTCATATGTAAGGATAAACAAGGACTACATAAGAAAGTAAATTAGTAAGAGGCTCCAGGTATCCAACTATTGATCCAAAATATTATTGCAGCATTCTATGAAATACACATCACCAACAGGGTATATAGTCTTGTCTATATATTTAAATTTAAAAAATTGACCATTTTAAAACTCTTTACATAATCATAGTCTTTTGAGAGTAACATTAATTATGTTTCCTATTGATTATCGTAATACTTCCAAATGATTGTTAAATATTTAACGAATGTGACTTATCCCTGGTGGAAATGAGAAGCTCATTAGCCAAGATGCTGTTCATTTGCTTAAAGAAAGAAATATTAAAGTCTTTGTTTGAAGGAATTATTCAAAAAAATATTTTTTGATTAATACAGAGTAATTAATTTTGAAGCTGACTAGCGATTTGTTATTGTCACTGCTCATCATTCTTTCAAAACAACGAAGAATAGGCTTCAAATTAATAATTTTAGTTGCTTAACAAGTATATATATTTAATGTTCTTTGATTTTAATCAAGTTGTTAGAATTATGAATCTTCTGTTATTAAGATTTGTTTTTTTATTTTATTTTATTGTTTTTCGTAAATCACAACGGAAAATAGCATTGTTTACTAAATTTATAATCCCAAAGCTTTTCAATTAATTAATTATTTAAAAAAAAATATTTATAAGAATTATGTTTGCACCTCTGATAATAAATCTTCGATATTTGAGATTTCGATATTTTCATTACTTAATAATAAATGATTAAGATGCTTGGTTTTATTTTAATTAAAAATTTCCCACCTATTTAAAATGAGCTGTTGTTCTTAATTAAAAGTATCACACCTATTTAAAATGAGCTGATGGTTTTTAATTATTTGCATGCTTTAATTATTTGATATTTATCAAGAATATTTTTCAGTAAGAATGGATTTATCAAGTTTCTATTGTGTTTACTGCGTTGATCTTTTTATTACTTAAATACATAAAACCTAAATACTTTAACAAATTTAAAGCACAAATGAATGTCAAAAAATGTGATGGTTTAGATAATAGGTGGTAACACAGTAATGAATGGGAGGAATTAAGATAAGGCAAGAATAATTTCTATTACAATAGATTAATAAATATGAAAATGTTATTGAAAAAATTTAGAATTAAACTTTTTTCAATAAATAAATTTATATATTATTAAACTTTCTTTTCTTTAGAATAATCTTTCTTATTTTGATCGGTTTAACTTTTAATCTTTGTGAATGTGTCTCTTAAATTATGTTTTAGTTATAAACATTATTATTGTATAGATTAAGTATGAATTAAGTAAACAATTGTTGTTTTTAATTCTACGTCAAGGGCTTCATTTTTAATATTAGAATTCCAAGAAATTTATTAGCATGCTTATTCTATCAACATTTGTTTTGGATGTCAGATAACACAAAACAAAAGCTTACAGTTTATTTCAGGTCATTTAAATATATCTGCTTTAATGGGATACTTTTTATAATTCAACTATGAATTAAGTATATTATTGTTTCAAATTCTATTTCAAAGGTTTAATTTTTAATATTATAATTATAACAAATTTAAAATATTTTTTCTTATGGTTAATATATCTTTATGTGTTCACCATTTTGAACTGAACAGAAAGAGAATAAACCGTTGCATGTGAAATCTTGAGGCATAACCACATCATGTTTCGATTGCCATTTTTTTTCACTTCTGGATAATAATATAAAAAGTACTCCAGAACAACAAAGACTAATATGCTTAAATGATCTGAAATGAATTACTGTAAGCTTTCTCTTTGTGTTATCTGACATCCAAAACATATGTTTATAGATTAAACTGTCAAAATATGTTACACATGGTTAATGAAGCACTACGGACATTGAAAAAATTTAAATCTTCTTACATTATCTGATATAAAAAAATTAATATTTCTTAAAAATTTTTTTAAGTATAATATGAAAAGATTTTATTAAAATACAATTTTTAAATTAAATACTTCATTTCAGAGAGTTCTGCATTTGTATATTTTTATTGCATATTTTTTTCGATGCAAGAAATGAAAAAAAAAATACGAAAATTGTCTTGAAAATAGTTTACCTTAATTCAAATTAAAATACACTAAAATGATGGTGAGAACATTTATTTTTAATTCTACCAATGTCACTTCAAACTTACTTTTTAAGTATAATATGAAATGATTTTATTAAAATAGAATTTTTAAATTAAATACTTCATTTCAGAGAGTTCTGTATTTGTATATTTTTAATTGCATATTTTTTTCGATGCAAAAAATGAAAAAAAAAAAAAAAAAAAAAAAAAAAAATACGAAAATTGTCTTAAATACTTCATTTCAGAGAGTATATTTTTTAAATGCAAGAAACAAAAGTGGTCTTGAAATAGTTCACCTTAATTCTAATTAAAATATTTTAAAATGATGTTGAGAACAGTTATTTTTAATTCTGCCAACGTTACTTTAAACACTCTGAAGAAATTTTCAGAAGATCACTTTCCTTTTTAAACTTAACCCATCTATTTCCAAGCTTATTTAATTAAATAATTATTGATGTTTTTTTAATTATCTGAATTATCCGGTATTTTCAGGGATCATCTGAAAAGAAGTGATACAATAAGGATAAAAGAGAAAAATAATTTAAAAAATTCAAAAATAGATTTGCTTTTGTTAATATTTTGCAGGCAAAACATAAATAAATAAAAAGAAAAAGAAATATAATCGGAGGGGCCGATATTTAGGCTACTCACAAAATTTAGAATTTATTGTAAGAGCAAAACGCATAGCAGCAATCTTAAAAATTAATAAAACTATAGAATTCCAATATCATTTTCAGTTTGAAAAAAAATTGTCTTTGCTTTCCCCAGAAGAGCTTTTGAAACAATTTTAAATTAATTAATTAATTAACTAATAATATAATTATTAGCACGTGAAATAAATTTAAATAAATATTATGTATATAAACCCAGGGGAAGAAATTTAAACAAACCAATAAGAATAACTCATAAAAGAAATTTAGAAAAAAAATTACCAATAAGAAATTTTGAATGATGTCAAGGAAACGAAAAAGTGACCAAGGAAACCAAAAATCCTTCTACCGAAAACAATACCCATAATCGTATAGATACTACATAAACTTCAGTATCAATTAAAAATAATTTCAATTAAAAATTTCAAGCAATCACTTGTAGATACATTATATTTTATGTTTTTACACTCAAAGAATATGTGTTGAAGACTTAGTACAGATAATATAAAATATGTGTTATACTGAAATTTTTTATCCCCAAATTTTAAACCCTTTTTCAGTTTATAAACCTTTTATACGAAAGGTATTAGGAAATTAAAAATGCTATTAGACTCAAGGCATTGAAATCTATTAAAATCGCGCGTAAAAATTAAATCTCCCATTCCTTTAATTAAACTGAGAGAATAGTTTAGTTTTTAATAGTTCTTAGTTTTAAGGTAGTAATGGTACAATCTTCATCAAGACTTTCAAAGAATGATTGTGAAGGTAACAATGGTACAATCTTCAAATTAACTTCAAAGAAATTATTTCAATTCCTACTATTAGTAAGAATTGTCGTATTTTCTTGAATATAATCTAGCACACACAAGCATAACACATAACCATAAATGTTTCCATGAACCCTGACTGCACAAATTTAAAATTAAAATAGAGCATATTACATTTTATATTAATTTACATATATTTTTATTTCTATCTTCTACACTTAAATTACAGACACAAGAAGCTTAAATATACTCTTTTCATAATATTAATACGACTATTCATATTTTTAACAAAAGCTCAAGTATTGAAAAGTATGTTAAACTCCATCGCAAACAGTACTTAATCTCCCGCGTGAATGTAATCCGAATAGAGTTTGCAAAATGGCAGCCAGTAATAGCGAGCCAAGTACTTCGCTCGTTGATTAGTGTTTCTGCATAATGATTGAACTCAAGCGGTAAAACTAAACGTTTATTCTCGGAATACATTCACAATTTTCAAGTGGAAACGGAAGGATGTTCATTATTTACCTGCTCCTTAATTTATCTTCACCGAGCAGGAAACTATCTTCGATGAGTTGTTGAAATATCCTTTTTCTAATATATTACCTTGAGAAATATGTTTTAAAACGATTACTTTTAAGGTATTTGTGTAAGTCCATAAAATTTAAAATTGAAATAATCATATTTATATACTTATTGTTATATTTATATACTGTGTTCAAAAAGTAAGACCAATATTCAATTTGAAATTCCCGGGCCTTATGGAATTTCAATTGTTTCTTCTTTTTTATGTTGCTGGCACTGTCCTTCACATCTTTGTGAAACGTGACGTCAAAATATTCATTAGTGCTTGAAATACGCTTGACTTTGTGAGACTCTAAAACAGATTCCGGCGATTTTTGAAATGTATGAAATAATTATGCAAAGAACTGGCATTAAATTTTGTTTGCGGAAACGTATAGAATGTTGCAGAAGTCATTAGGTGAGCATTCCTATATCTGAAAGAAATGTTTAGAAGTGGTATAAACAGTTCAAAGAAGGCAGAGAATACTTTGAAGAAGAAGCTCACTCTGGTCGACCATCAACCTCAACCGAAGTCCAAAAAATTAAAGATTTGATGCTTGCAAACCGTCGATTAAAACAATTCCTGCTGATGTTGGAATTTCAAAAGGATAGGTCAATTCCATTTTGGGCATCAAACGCGTAAAATCTCGACTGGCACCGAAAACAGTGAATGCGCCAGCTCAAACTGATTTGATTCTTCGTGACTTTTTCACCAAAATTGAAACCCATATTCTTCCCCAACCACCGTATTCAGACCGTGCGACTTCTGGCTATTCCCAAAACTCTAAAAACCACTTCGGGGACACAGTTTTGAGTCGATTGAAGAGATTCAACGTGAATCGGCGCGCGCTTTGAAGGCCTGACGGGATTACTTTGAAGGCGATGAAATAAATTTCGAAGAATAAATAAAGAGTTTTTTACTTTTTGAGCACAGTAGTAAATGCTGTCAAATGAACATTTTACAATAATTTACATATTTTATTTCTGTTCTCTACACTTTAATTACAGACGCAAGGAGATTAAACAAATTCTTTTCAAATTATTAATGCGACTATTCATTTTTGTAACAAAAGCTCAAGTACTGAAAAATACGCTAATCGCCTTGAAGCGGACACTCCATCGCAAACAGTACTTAATCTCCCGCGTGAATGCATTACGAATAGAGTCTGCAAAATGGCAGCCAGTAATAGCGAGACGAGTACTTCGCTAGTTGATTAGTGTTTAAGCATAATGATTGAACTCAAGCGGTAAAACTAAACGTTAATTCTCGGAAATACATTCACAATTTTCACGGGGAAATGGAAGGACGTTCATTATTTACCTGCTCCTTAATTTATCTTCACCGAGCTGGAAACTATCTCAATGAGTCGTTGAAAATTCCTTTTTTAATATAATATATTGAGAAATATATTTCAAAATAATTGCTTTTAAGGTATTTGTGTGAGTGCATAACTTTACATAACATTGAAAAAGTAAAATAAGGATTGAATTAATACGTTCCAAAATATGTAAGAAAAGCAAGCATTGTTCTGAATATCTAGACTACTTAAGATTTTCGGGCAATGTATTGAAATTATACAAATTTTATTTTGATATGTTATACTCTAAATAATTATTAATTGCTATAACGTATTAAAATATCCTAACTATTCAAATACATTACCCAGGTATTATATATAGAAACAAAATGTTTTTAAAACAAAATATTACAGCAGAATCATGAAAGGTTTTCGATTAAAAAGTAAATATGAAATTAAAAGAATTGCAAAATAAAGTGTAAATGAATTTTTTTATTTAGGAAAACAAGAAAAAAATATAAAAACTGCAATTCTATAACGATTTCAGTTTATCATGTGGATATATATTTTAATATTATTTCTTTTTTATTTCTAATTTGAATTCGAATTCTATAATTTTAAGGAAGTTAAAGTAATTTTATAAACGTAACTGACACTTAGGGTTCTGATGGCCGAGTGACTAGCACTCTGTGACACAGGCTTCGGTTTGAGTCCTGGCAATGCCAAGATGTGCCCCTTCCGTTTTCAAACCTTTTATACTGAATGTAGGTGGAAATTAAAAATGCTGTTAGACTCAAAGCATTAAAATCTATAAAAAACTCTCCCATTCCCTTTAATCAAACTGAAAGAATTAAGGGACAGAAATCAGTGAAAAACTGTTGAATTTCTTAGTTTTGAGATAGCAATTTTACAATCTTTATCAACAATAACAAAAGGAAATGAATGAATATAGCACAATAGCCAAATAACAAAATAATATAACACACGTAACCAAAAGTCCACAAATATTTTGATAAACATTGATTGCACAATTTTAAAATTGAAATAAAGCATGCTTTATATAAATACTGCCAAATGAACACCTTACACTTATTTACATATATTTTTATTTCTGTTCTCTGATTGCACACACTTAGAATTAATTTTCTTAAATATAATCTAGCCCACACAAGAATAACACATAACCATAAATATTTTCATGAACCCTAATTGCACAAATTTAAAATTAAAATAGAGCCTATTACATTCTATATTACATTCATGTCCATAAATTAAGGATAATGAAGTTCAGGCAAAGAAAGAGACAGAAGCAAAACAAATTTGACTTATTTGTAAAGTCTATTTATTAAACAAAAGGTAAAGAGCAAAAAAGATGCTATATGTTTGACATAAGTAATAAAAATTGCAAAACTAAACGTTAATTCTCGGAATACACTCACAATTTTCACGGGGAAATGGAAGGACGTTCATTATTTACCTGCTCCTTAATTTATCTTCACCGAGCTGGAAACTATCTTCAATGAGTTATTGAATTTCCCTTTTTTTAATATAATATATTGAGAAATGTATTTTAAAATAATTGCTTTTAAAATATTTATGCGAGTGCATAACTTTAAATAATATTAAAAAGTGAAATAAAGAATGAATTAATATCTTCCACCAATAAAAGAAAAGCATTTATTGAATATCTAGAATGCTTAAGATTTTCGGACAAGTTATTAAAATTATATTAATTTTATCCCAATTTATTATTGTAAATAATTATTAATTATATAACAACATTGAAATTATCCTAACAATTTTGAGCACATTACCCAGGCATTATATATAGAAACAAAATGTTTTTAAAACAAAATAGTCATGAAAGGGTTTTTTTAAAAAGTAAAGTATTAAATCAAAAGAAATGGAAAATAATGTTTAAAGGAATTTTTTAATTACGGAAGCAAGAAAAATTATAAAAACTGCGATCATTTAAGAATTTCACTTTATCATGTGTGAACATATTTTATTATTATTTATCAAGGAAATTCGAAGATATAATGTGAAGTGATAGTTAAAGTAATTTCATAAATGTAATTGATATTTAGGGCCCGGATGCAGGGCAGTAAAATAAAAAATGAATTAATATGTTTTGAATGTCTAGAATACTTGAGCATTTCGGACAACGTATTGGAATTATCCGAACTTTATCCCAATATATTATACTCTTAAATAATTAATAATTATTATAACATATTAAACTATCCTAACAATTTCACTATATTCTTCAAGTATTATATATAGAAACAAAATGTTTTTAAGACAAATTATTAAAGCAGAATCACGAAAAGATCTTGATAAAAAAGTAAAATAGGAAATTAAAAGAAATGCAAAATTAAGTATAAATATTTTTTTTAATTAGGAAAACAAAAAAAACAAAAAAATGCATGAAAACGGCAATTATTTAAGAATTTCAATTTATTATGTGTGAACATAGTTTATTATTATGTGTTAATGGAAAGTCGAATGTATAATTTTAAGTGATAGTTAAAGTAATTTTATAAACATAACTGACACTTAGGGTTCTGTTGGCCGAGTAATTAGAGCTCTGTACCACAGGCTTCGGTTTGAGTCCCGGCAGTGCCAAGATGTTCCCCTTCCATTTATAAACCTTTTATACTGCATATAGGTGGAAATTAAAAATGCTGTTAGACTCAAAGAATTAAAATCTATAAAAATTATTCATAAAAATGTCACCTATTCCTTTAAACAAACTGAAAGAATTAAGGGACAGAAATCAGGGAGAAAAGGAAGAATGTCTTAGTTTTAAGATAGCAATGTTACTATCTTTATCACAATAATGAAATTAATTGAATGAATATAGCCCAATAACCAAATAACGAAATAATATAGCACACATAACCAAAAGTACACAAATATATTGATGAGCATTGAATGCACAATTTTAAAATTGAAATGAAATATATTTATATAAATTCTGCCAAATGAACATTTTATATTAATGTACATATATTTTTATTTCTAGCCTTCTACACTTTAATTACAGACACAAGAAGCTTAAATATTCTCTTTTCACATTATTAATACGACTATTCATATTTTTAACAAAAGCTCAAGTATTGAAAAATACGCTAATCACCTTGAAGCGGAAACTCCATCGCAAACAGTACTTAATCTCCCGCGTGAATATAATCCGAATAGAGTTTGCAAAATGGCAGCCAGTAATAGCGAGCCAAGTACTTCGTTCGTTGATTAGTGTTTCAGCATAATGATTGAACTCAAGCGGTAAAACTAAACGTTAATTCTCGGAATACATTCACAATTTTCACGGGGAAATGGAAGGATGTTCATTATTTACCTGCTCCTTAATTTATCTTCACCGAGGTAGAAACTATCTCCAATGGGTTGTTGAAATTTCCTTTTTTTAATATATTATATTGAGAAATATATTTAAAAAAAATTGCTTTTAAGGTATTTGCGTAAGTGCATGACTTTCAATAATATTAAAAATTAAATATGGAATGAATTAATATCTTCCGCTAATATAAAAAAAGCATTGTATTGAATATCTAGAATGCTTAAGATTTTTGGACAATTTATTAAAGTTATATTAATTTGATCCCAATTTATTATTGTAAATAATTATTAATTATATAACAACTTTGAAATTATCCTAACTATTTTGCTTACATTCTCCAAGCATTATATATAGAAACAAACTGTTTCTAAAACAAAATAGTCATGAAAGGTTTTTTTAAAAAAGTAAAGTATGAAATCAAAAGAAATGGAAAATAATGTTTAAAGGAATTTTTTTTTAATTACGGAAACAAGAAAAATTATAAAATCTGCGATCATTTAAGAATTTCACTTTGTCATGTGTGAACATATTTTATTATTATTTATCAAGGAAATTCGAAGATATAATGTGAAGTGATAGTTAAAGTAATTTTATAAATGTAATTGCTATTTAGGGCTCAGATGCGGGGAGTAAAATAAGGAATGAATTAAAATGTTAGAAAAGGAAGAATTGTTTTGAATGTCTAGAATACTTAAGCATTTCGGACAATGTATTAAAATTATCCGAACTTCATCCCAATATATTATGCTTTTAAATAATTAATAATTATTATTACCTATTAAACCATCCTAACTATTTCACTATAATCTCCAAGTATTATATATAAAAACAAAATGTTTTCAAGACAAAATATTGAAGCAGAATCATGAAAAGATCTTGATAAAAAAGTAAAATAGGAAATTAAAAGAAATGCAAAATAAAGTTTAAATATTTTTTTTTTAATTAGCAAAACAAACAAACAAAATATATGAAAACGGCAAATATTTAAGAATTTCAATTTATCATGTGTGAACATAGTTCATTATTATTTGTTAATGGAAAGTCGAATGTATAATTTTAAGTGATAGTTAAAGTAATTTTATAAACGTAACTGACACTTAGGGTTCTGTTGGCCGAGTGATTAGAGCTCTGTACCACAGGCTTCGGTTTGAGTCCCGACAGTGCCAAGATGTGCCCCTTCCATTTATAAACCTTTTATACTGCATATAGGTGGAAATTAAAAATGCTGTTAGACTCAAAGAATTAAAATCTATAAAAATTATTCATAAAAATATCACCTATTCCTTTAATCAAACTGAAAGAATTAAGGGACAGAAATCAGGGAGAAAAGGAAGAATGTCTCAGTTTTAAGATAGCAATGTTACAATCTTTATCACAATAATGAAATGAATTGAATGAATATAGCCCAATAACCAAATACTATAGCACACATAACCAAAAGTACACAAATATTTTGATGAACATTGAATGCACAATTTTAAAATTGAAATGAAATATATTTATATAAATTCTGCCAAATGAACATTTTATAGTTTTTTTTCTTTCTAATGCAGCTGGCAAACACTTAGACAGCTTGGTCTTGGATGTCTTAAGGAAAGCGCTGCACAGAAATACTCACTTTGCATTACCCAGGGGGCGCGTGTAACTTGAAGATCAGCCACGGACGCGGAGTAACAACGCTCCAGCAACGCTCTACGATCCTATTAGACCGGGACCTACAGTTTAAAATAGATTCCGAACCACCACAAACATCCATGGCACCGCCAGGACTCGAACTCGAAACCTGTGGTACCGAACGCCAGAGCGCTAGCCACTCGGCCATACAGGCCCTCACACTTCATATTAATATACAAATATTTTTATTTCTATCCTCTGCACTTTAATTACATACACAAGAAGCTTAAATATACTCTTTTCATGTTATTAATGCGAATATTCAA